>JAJHPE010000001.1:2226200-2251200 GCA_024447655.1 Carex scoparia
TATACGCTTGTAGTCCGAATCGTTAGAAAATTTGGTTATAAATTTTATTAGCTTTGATTGTCACCTATCAATCACTCATGGTTTCTTTCAAATACAGTCAATTAATGATTCTAGCAATCTTCACTGATGGTTCTAAGATTAAAAAAAAAAAAAAAAAAAGCCCTTTAGTTTTGAAATGAGTGGTGGGATCAAACCACCCAATTTAAACAAAAATACTATTCACACAAAAAAAAAGATAAACTGAAAAACCATGAAATTGTCACAATTTCACATTGTACTATGGGCACAACGTCAAGTTGTGTCCATAAAATCATATTTCACGCAGTTTTAATAGATTTCTTTATTAATTTTCAAAAATAGAAGGAAAAAAATTATAACTAAGAATGTGCTAGAAGGAATATCAAATAAAATAGATAAACTATCTTATAATTTAGATGTACTAGAAGTACTACAAAATATTTTTCAAGTATGGTTTTTTGCGGTTGTAAAAAAAAAATTAAACTATTTCTTGATGTGTTACTGGAAAAAAATAAAAATATTTTGGATCTCTATTATTGATCTCGGGTCAAAAATCATTTATAAGTAAATAAATAAATTATTGTTGTCCTTCTAGTACATTCAAATTCTAAGATACTTCATTTATTTAAAAAAAAGAATTGATTTGACGTCAAATAAAATGTCAAATTATTTTTTTAAAAATAGATAAAGTATCTTAGAAATTGAATGTATTAGAAGAACAAAGATAAAAAAAATTATTTACTCATAAATGACTTTTGAACCGGAATCAATAATTGAGATTCAAAATATTTTTATTTTTTTCTAGTAAACACATAAAGAAATAGTTTAATTTTTTTTACAGCCGCAAAAAATCTTGCCCGAAAAATATTCCGTAGTACTTTTTAGTACATCTAATTTATAAAATATTTTATTTGATATTCCTTTTAGTACATTCAAATTATAATTTTCTCCTTCTATTTATAAAAATAAATAAATAAATATATATTCAATCTCTAAGAACCGAATTCCATATATCAATGTAAACGCAAGCGTTGCGTCCACCGTTCTGTGGACGCAAAAATGTGGAATTCTAATAATTACAAGAGTTTATCTTTTTTTTAGAATAGTATTTTTAAAATTTTCGGTCAAACCATCCAACACCTTTTATATCAACATTTATATTAAAAAAAATTTCCTATCTGAATTTCGAACCAATAACCTCTCACATAAAATACATATATGCCTTTGCCACTAAACTATAAAAATAGTTCTGGAAAAACTGTTAGTGAAAGTAATAAATTATCACTACTAGGTTTTTTTTTTCAAAAATATGAGTAGTTTTAACAAGAGGAGGGATCCACTTACAACATTTGAAAGTTGCAACATGTTACAACATTCGGTTTTGCGATTTTCAAAGTCTAAACAGTTGATCCAAACCGTTCAACACGATCTCTATATTAAAATGTGCTTTGAGACCAAAATTTACATTTTTTTTTTTTTTACTATTAATTAAATATTTTACAAAACTGTTAATTTTAGACAATTCTAGACCATTGAAAAACAACAATTTTGTAAAATATTTAATAAATAGTAAAAAAAAAAATTAAAAAAATGGAAAATTTTATCTCAAAACACATATTAATGTAAAGATCATGTTGAACGGTTTGGATCAACTGTTTGGACTTTAAAAATCACAAAATCTAATATTGTAACATGTTGTAAGATTCAAAATATTATAAGTGGATCTCTCATCTTTTAACAATCTGTTGTAAAAAAAAAAAAAACTTTAGTGAAAGTACCTAATCAATTATCACTGCTGGTTTCGTTCAAAAAATCGTGAGTGATGAGGAAAGATCATTGACAATTTTCTGTAAATAATCGTTAGTAATATATAGTTGGTTCACTTTCATTGATGTTTTAATTTTTTAAAAGAACCGTTAGTGATATTTCTAATTTATTTACCAATAATTTGTTACCAAAAATGAACACTACAATAATTTACATAATTTACGAGAACTGTCACTTGTGTACTTGCCTACTTGGTGATGATGGGATGTTTTTTTTCTTATCGTGTCCAATATTATTTTCACCACAAGATTAAATTGAGTTAATTATAATTACAAGCAATATTTAACGTGTGATGACAATTAATGTTTATGCGATGCATGTCGATTTCGCCTTCATCCAAAATCAAGCTTTTTTTTTTTATTGTTATTTCAAAAATGTCAAACTCCATAATTCAACGGGATTGATCCGTGGAAAACGATAATATATATATATGAGAAGAGAAATTTGACCTAGAGATTTATTTTCTAATTAACTCAAGCTGGAAATTAGAAACAAGTACTTGTACTCGCTTGCACGCAGCCCATATTTTATACAAGTCAAATAATAAACTATATGTTTACACCCGTGCCTCCCAAAATATAGCAAACTTCATATTTAAACTAGGGAAATTTTTTTTTTTACACTGTCAAAATTCGTTATTAATTAAAAACCATCCGGGCCGGTTTATGTAAAAAAATACCACCCCCGCTCAATGGTTTCGCGTACCAGCCAAATTGAATCCGCACAATACTTTTACGTAACTCTTGGTGAGCACCATGGTTTGGCGCACCGGGTTCCCATAGCACATGCGCATCTTTGACCTTGATTTCACCACTTTTCAAAGCCCATTCAACGCCCAATTTGTAAGGTCCGTCCGATTGTATCAAGATCCGTGCTAAAGTACATTAAAATTCGTGCAAGTATGTCAATTTCCGTGCACATCTATGGGTGCGCCAAACCATTGTGCGAACCCCTTGGTGAGCAAAATGATTGCGCAGACCTGGTGTGCCAAACCATTGTGCGGACCAATAGGTGCGCAAGATGCTTGTGCGGACCCGTTTTGACTGGTGCGTGAAACCATTGTGCGGGGTGGTATTTTTTTACATAAACCGGCCCGGATGGTTTTTAATTAATAACGAATTTTGACAGTGTCAAATTTTCTTTTCCGTTTAAACTATATTCAAGTCGATTGTAATTTAAAAAAGAAAAAGAAGAATTTCATGTATATCCCTCAATAATCTTGAAATTACGTAGTTTATCCTCTAAAATTCATAATTACATATTTACTCTTCTAAATTTCAAAAACTCACAAATTAACCTAATTTATTTAAATTTCTATGAAAATTTATTTTAAATCATTAAGTTATCCATTTTAACCTTATTAAGAAAAATAAAAATCCTCTCTCTATCTCAGTGGAAGCGATGCAAGCATAAATATGTGATTTTCTCATAACAGCCCCATGGAATTTATGCCATTCCGTGATGTTAACGTCACATAATGGCATAATTTTTTTTGAATATTCTAAAGTACTTTATCTATTTTGAAAAAAAATTCCTTGCCGTCATTACGAAAGTCACATCAAATTTTTTTTCAAAAATAGATGGAGTATTTTACAATTTAAATGTACTAGAAGGATCACAATATTTTTTTATTTATCTAGAAGTGACTTTTGAACTGGGACCAATAATTTTGATCCAAAGTATTTCTATGTTTTTCAGTAACAAGCCAAGAAATAGATTAATTTTTTTTTACAGCAGAAAAAAATCCTGCCTGAAAAATATTTCGTAGTCCTTCTAGTATATCTAAATTATAAGATGTTTTATCTATTTTATTTGATGTTCTTTCTAACATATTCAAATTATTAATTATTTTTTCTATTTTTAAAAATTATTAAACAAATCAATTAAAAACAATGAAACACTTGAATTTTTTATTTTTGCGGGGCTGCAATGACAAATGGAGGCCCCAGTCTTGGGGGGCCGCCATTTGTTGTTGCATCCCGTGTGAATATCAAATTTCACAAGTTTAGTGATATTTTGGTTTATTTATTTTTTTTGGCAGGAGTATATTTAAAATTTCAAAATATGATATTATGATTTTCGAGGGGGGAATACGTAATTTCAAGGTTTTTAAGACTGTGCTCCAATTGGGGTTACGTAGAGGGAGAGGAAGGAAAAAACACTGTGCGGAGGGGAACCGTGCCTCAGACCGCAGCTGTCCAAAGATTTCACCTGCTCCAGAACAGAAGAAGCGGAGGTGAACGCGTACTGTGTGGAGATGAACACGTACTGATTTTTAGTGACAGTCTTCACCCTCAAATCAGAGTGTAAAGATCATTGTTCGGGGTGAGCTTCACCCTTGAACACTTCCTTCTCCTTCCATTAATGAGGGTTTTTACCTCAATTGGAGAGCACAGTCTAAGAGATTTTTTGATTGTATATTTTGACAATTTTGTGTAATTATGTAATTAGAAACAACAATATATGTTTCAATGAGATATTGAGATTTCAGGTGTTGATTAACCTGACATAGTAGATATTCATGTCATGCATTTAGAAACATAATAAGATTTGATGCATGCTCATCATTAAACAAAATATTTGAGACTTTTAATTTAATGATTGATGTATCATCAAATAGTAATCAAGTTTTATAAAGCTTGATCGGCAATTAAGTACGTTATAAGTTCCTGTGTTGAGCTAAAATTTTATTTTTTTGGAGAAAAAAACCAAAAAAACTTTTTGTATGTACATGTGTGAAAAGAAAAAGGATAACAATATATAGTTTATAAAGCATTGCTATCATTGTCATATTAACAAACAACAATCAAAATGTATATTAATTAAGATATTGTTAGGGACAAAAAGACCCTTGCAAATAGGGGTGTTGATTGGGTCCGGTCGGTTCAAACGGTTTGGTTTTTTCGGTTTAATGGTTCGATTTGGTTTGTTTTTTAAAATCAAATTATAACTTCGGTTCGGTTCGGTTTAGTTTGAAATTTTTTAAAACCGTAATAACCGAACTGACCGAACTTTTATATGTTATGAATTTAGTCCGGATCGTCTCAGTTTATTTCTTAATACCCGATTTATTTCTTAATCAATTGTTTTAAATACTTTAGTTTATTTCTGAATATACTTTAGTTTATTACAAAACTTAAATAAAAAAAATTAATATATTTAGGTTTGAACCGAAGAAACTGAAATAAAACTTTAGTTCGGTTCGATTTTATTTTATGTTTGAAACCAAATTATAACTTTAGTTTAACTAGTTCTATTCGAACCAAACCGGTGAACACCCCTACTCGCAAACTATGATATATGCCATTCATATATCCTGTTTTTCTTATAGAAAATGGAGTAAAGTTTTGACAATGCAAACAAAATAATAGTGGACCTTTCTTGAGCGCTATTAAAATTAACAACTTAATAAAATAATTGGAGGAAATATAATAATATTGTCAAATCATCTAAAAACAGCAGCATACAGCCGAATTCAACTTGAAACAAGTCACACTCGGAACAAAACAACCCCTTGGAATTAAAAATAAACAAATAAGAAAGGGAGAAGAAATTAAATACGAAGACTTTTTCATTTTTGCGTGTGAGGCCGACAACAATTTTTCGGCATTGGGCCCCACACCCACTCTCTATATAAAGGCTCAAAAGAGCTGCTCTGTTTCTCCAACAGAAACCATTTCTTCCTCTGTTTCTTTGAAACAATTAATTCATCCCTACCCTTTTCCCTCCCCTACCAATAAAAGGAAAACCATACTATCGGGTGTTCTTCCTTTTGGGGAACATCCACACTCGCGCGAACATGTCTCTCCAAGACAATAACAAGAACAAATCTCTCACAACTCCTTTTCTTGACCAACATGTCATCAACGTCACCATACAAGAGACAGAGGTAGCGGTGCCACACTTAGACAAGAGACACAAACATAAACACGCCACCACCAAATTATTCTCCAAATCACTCACCGAAGCCGGGAAGATTCTCTCCCTCGCCATGCCCATGATTCTAACCGGGCTTCTTCTCTATCTTCGATCGATGATCTCCATGCTATTTCTCGGTAGACTCGGGGGCCTGGCACTTGCCGGTGGATCCCTTGCCATTGGATTTGCTAATATCACAGGATACTCTGTTCTCTCTGGCTTGGCTATGGGGATGGAGCCCATTTGTGGCCAAGCTTTCGGTGCCAAGCGCCACAACCTCCTCGGCCTCACATTGCAACGAACAATCCTACTACTCATCTGTGTTTCCATTCCCATTGCATTGTTATGGACTTGCATGCGCCCCATTCTACTTTTGTGCGGCCAAGATGAGTCCATCTCTAGCGCTGCGCAACAGTTCATTCTCTACTCAACTCCTGATCTTCTTCTTCAATCTTTCCTCCACCCGCTGCGCATTTACCTTCGTACCCAATCGGTTAACCTACCGTTGACCTTGTGTGCCACACTAGCAATTGTGCTGCACCTACCTATTAACTATCTATTTGTCTCTGTTTTGGGCCTTGGAATCAGAGGAGTCGCTCTTGCCTCTGTTTGCGCTAACATAAACCTCCTTTTCTTCCTCTTTGTATACATACTCTTCTCGGGCGTGCACAAGCGTACTGGTGGGTTCTCTCTGTCTACCGAGTGCTTGAAGGGGTGGGGGTCGCTTCTCTCTCTAGCCATACCCAGTTGCGTCTGTGTCTGTCTCGAGTGGTGGTGGTACGAAATCATGATTATTCTCTGTGGTTTGCTGCTCAATCCACAGGCAACCGTTGCTTCCATGGGGATTCTGATTCAAACCACTTCTCTCATCTACATTTTTCCCTCATCCCTCAGCTTTGGTGTATCAACCCGTGTCGGAAATGAACTCGGTGCAAACCGGCCAAACAAAGCCAAACGTGCCGCAACAGTGGGTATGGTGTGTGGTTTTGTATTTGGAATGCTGGCTTTCGGATTTGCGACATCTGTACGAAATGTGTGGGCCCATATGTTCACGGTGGATCCAGCAATCATCCGTCTGACAGCAGCTGTACTCCCGATTCTTGGTGCATGTGAGTTGGGGAACTGCCCCCAGACAACCGGGTGTGGTGTACTGCGTGGCAGTGCACGGCCAAAGATCGGTGCACATATTAACCTTGGTTCATTTTACGGCGTGGGAATGCCAGTTGCTGTTGCTCTGGCATTTTGGTGCAGACTCGATTTCAGCGGTCTGTGGTTTGGTTTGCTGTTTGCACAGTTCACTTGTGCTCTTATCATGATTCCTGTGATTCGGAGCACAGATTGGGAGTCTCAGGCTAAAAGAGCACAGTCACTGACAGGCGGGGCCAGTGTGGTGACATTAGATGAGGAGAAAGCGGAGAAGGGTAAGAAAGAGAAATCAGGAGTGATTAGCATAAGGGTTGTCGCGAAATCGGAGTTGTGAAACCACTGGAGACGGAGAGGGGAACGATCGATGAAGCCTATTTAACTGACTGGAGGATGCCTTGTGTATACTAACTAATCTTTCATCACATTTTTTGGCGGGAATTAATTAAAGGGATTAACAATTTTGTTTACTTCTAATATTAATTTTGTAATTTGATTATATGTTCCTCAAACTTGTAATAAGAAATTAAATGATACTCAGTATATATAAAACATCTGCTCAAAATTAATGTCCTTTTCTTTGATTTCTTTGCTGCAGCAAGTGTTTTGCTGCAGTTGGTTTCATTATTTATTAATCATACAAGTGGGCAACTAATGTACATGCTGACAATGATCAAAATTTTAACAATTATCAGAATTGGGGGGTCGGTTTATCACTCTTTTTGGTATACTGGTTTGCCAAGGGCTCATCTGTAACTTACCTTGCAAAGGGACTTCTATATAAATTGTCAGAATTGGAGATAAGTGTACCTGTTTTTCTGGTACAAAGAGATTTGCAAAGGGCTTCAATATAATTGTCAGAATTCGGGGTGAGTGTATCAGTTGTGCTACATAATATCCTTCAGTAGGTCTTTTTTGTAAAATAGAATTGAGGGTGAGATTTTCAGTTTTTCAGGTATAAGAGATCACTGGTACAATTGGGGCTGGGTGTATCGGTTTTTCTGGTACAAAGGGTCTTAGGTCACAAACTGTTCATGCCACTATCTAATGTTTGTAACTATTTTGCTATATATATGGCATGCCTACTGGTTTCTAACCAAATTTTTTTTTAATAATTTATATTTTGATAGTTTCGAGTGAATCATTGTCGCAGTCCACAATTTTTGGAGCCACAAACTTAATTAGATTACTGCGTTCTGTGCATTAGGAATTCTAAAATAATAAATAGGTCTCCTTTAGTACTTTAATAACGAATAGAATATAGAATATAGAATGAGATGATATTATTAATTTATTATGGTTGGTGGACTATCTGGAAGCGAAAATGCCATGAGCATTGCTGGTGTTGGTCCCTGTCGTCCCTTTTTATTGGACAATTTAATTAATAACATTTTCAAAATGCAATTTTTATATTCCTAAACACATGATATGCTGCTAGAATAAAAAACATTGCACGCCATCACCTCTCTGTCGGTTTAAGGTGATTAATAAACTGATTATAATCGATGGTGATTAAACTGTTATGAATTTTTTTTATGAATTGATTAATTATTTCTATTTATTTCTAATTAATCACTTGACGGTATTATGTTCCGTCCGACGAGCTCATAGTGGCGGCACTAATTTTTCTTAATTGGCACGACAAGGAGTGTGTTTGGTTTATCAGCAAAGAATGTTGAGAGAAAATAATAATTAAATTAGGGTATGTTCGGTAGCCATGCTACCTACGGGAATTATTGGGTAAAATGACTTTATAGGTATCTGTATTCATGCCCCGTTCAGACCTTAGTTTTTATTCCTATTTTTATCATCTAGCTAGGTTATATTCTCACTCTTTACATATAATTCATAGGGAAAAAAAATCTCTTCTTGGACTTCCATTTTTTTTTTTTTCCAAACATTGAGCTTGCTCAACTTCTTCTTTTTTTAATTTTTTTCAAACAACTTACAAATACAAATTGACTAGTATGAATATTTGACGTTTAATAAGCTTTATATATTTTTAATGATGTCAGAAAAAGGAATTAATTAAATAGAAAAATCAAATTAATTAAAATTATTTAATAAATAAAAGAAATTAATTAAATAGAAAATCAAATAGGAAATGATTATTAATTAACCAAACATATCTAATAATACAAGAAATTAATTACACAAGCATAATTAAATTAACATCACTTAATTCTAATTTTAATATTACATCTTTTTTATAAAAAGAAAAAAATATCAACATCCTATCAATTTTTTTATGCATTTGCCGAACACCTATATTAGAAAATAATTTATGAATTCAACTACTTTAGTTTTAATAAATTAAAATTTTCATTCCTACAAAATTTTCATATTGCCAATCCCCTAAAGTTTTGGTAACAAGTCGCGCAGGAAGGGTTGGAAAATTCAGGCAGGAGGGGCAGGCATTTATAAGTTAGCGTCCGAGAGAGAGGGCATATCAAATGGGATCTGGATCTCCTAATGTAATTCAATTTTTGGGTTTTGGATCGAAACCGTCTGATTAGAATTCGATGTTCCATCTTGCACGATCCATCTCAGAATGTGTGCTCCATCTCGCGCTCATCTTGAATCAGACGGTTCCGATTTGAAACCTAAAAATTAGGTTACATTACTGATCTCGATTCTATCAAATGGATGGTATAGATTTCATAAAAAAAAATGGATGGTAAGGAAGACAGTCTTGTGTTGTGTTTGACATATATTAATTACTGTTATTGGATCCCACATTATAATTAAAGGGATCGACTCTGCTGCTCTTCAAATAGAAAAACAGAATTCTGCACTTTCAAATCTAACCGTTGAATTTTTTTTTCATACATAAATCTTAACATTCATCTCAATTTGGTAACCGTTGAATTTTTTTTTCATACATAAATCTTAACATTCATCTCAATTTGGAAAAGCAGAATCTTGCTTTTCTATTTGGATAGAATCTTGCTTTTCTACCTGGAGAGCAGCGGAGTCGGTTACATAATTAAAGCAGACGCGTGAAGACTAGGTCTTAATTTTGTTGCTAGATTTCTTCTGAGAAGGTTGAAGTCAATCCAGTTGCCTACATCTCCAGTCGTCTTTCTTAACCCATAAACCCTGCTAGCTGGAGTGATGTGCCAACACATCTTTAATTTTGGTTTAAATGCATGCATGCTTTTTTGGTGCATCTTTGATCCGTGTTTCTCCACCGCTTTAATTGAGCGGTTTCGACGCTTTGACTCGGTCAGGCTGGGCGCGCGCGCGCGCGGGTGAAAAATACAAACCAAGAAAATGACAATTCCATCGCTTTTGCCGCGTCCGACGACCCAGTCAACAACTCACGTTTTAGTAACTGAACTCATAAGAAGATATTATTTAAATTTTGAAGATTAGGATGCAAAAATTAAAAAAATAAATAAAAAATCATGGGAAGAAGAAAAAGAGCAAATTTGCAGCATGAGATGGGTGGTAATTGTGGGATTTGACCGGGACTCTGTCTCCTGCTGTCCTGCATTATCTATTTATCAAATTTAATGACATTGAAAGCTAATTACGTCTATCTTAACAAATAAAATCACAATCATAAAAAAAAATTAAAAAAATCACACTATTGGTTAAGAAAAACTGCAAGGATTTTTTTTGGTCCGTGCATAAGAATGAGGTTAATTGACTCCCATTTTTTATTTTCAAAATCTAGTACTAAAAATATATTTTTTTATATAAATTATAGTAAAATGCTAGAGGTATATGAAATTGACCCTCATTCTTTTTAAAAATATATATTGCGTATAATTTGAGAGATTTCTAGCATTTTTGAACATTTGTTTGTAAAAGAAATAAAAAATTCACATGTGACACTTTGTATTTTATATTATATCTTTTCCACTCACCATTCTTATTAAATTTTTTTTTTTACCTCCATTCCATAAATTCCTGGCTCCGCCCCTGGCCTGAGGAGTCTAAATTTTGCATTGTTGCATATATTATATAATTTTTCCAAATGACATATATAATATGTCCAGTGATGATACTTTAGGAGTATTTTGTTGACATACAAATAATAATAATAATAATAATAATAATAATAATTTATTAACCTAACCAATATAAGTATTTGGTTGACATATCAAAATCTTGAAACATGCATCCGTGCTTAGGCTCAAGCCTCGTCGTGCAATGATTATATTGCATTAATTATTCCATGAGTTGACTTCTTTTAATGTCAAAGTATAATTCGCTTAGATGACTAAACTTAAATACATAATAAAGAAGAGTGGGACATTTCTCCTGTTTTCAATTTTTGTATTATTTTACTATTAGTTTAACTTGGTTATCAGAAAATTAAGAACTGAAATTTCCAAGCATTAATGATAATGAGGGATATTCAAAGATAAATATGGTTAGAGAAAAACATCATAGCATTAATCGGACACATGCCGAATTAATTTTGATGTCATGTCACATTTGATATTCCACATTGAGATTTATCACAAAGTCAATTTCACAGTTTGACAAATATAGTTCAGACTAATGATTTCAAATCTGGTGGCTTGAAATTAATCAATTTCAGCTTATGAATTGACAAAAATAAAGTTTCTAGAAAGCTTGAGCCCACACTGGAACAGTGTTTTACAAATCAGGTTTTGTACCAGTATGAATTTGTAGATACAGAAACATATTATTGGAAGTAGATTTTCAAACCAGGGTAAGAAACTAAGAATAAGTAAATTCAACGGTTTGTACTTAAATACGAAACTGGTACAGAGACAGGTCAGTAGAAACTTGCATTCATTTATAGTTGGTTTGAATTAATAGACACAATAAGGACAATCTGAAAAAATCAACCTGAAAAAAAGTAAACTAAAAAAAAATATCAACTCTTGACTCATTGCTAAGATACCAAAAGTCAAGTAGAGATAATTAGATTCACAAGTCAATAACTCAAAAAAATTACTCTACATTAGTAATTGACTAAAAAAATAGTAAACTAAATGCAAAGAATTTGATATCTAGGGTAGGGTATGCAATAACTGCTGAGAATGAATTGGTTTATCCATTTTTATTTTATGTTGGTTATCATTTTTTTTTATTAGTTATTGATACACAATACATGTAACTGGTACAGAAGTGGACGCTTTTAGACAACTAAGCTTTAGTCAAAAGAATTAAAGCATCCTTCAATTTAAATTTATGATTTTTGAAGAGCTAACTTTTATATTTTTTGTTTCTAAGATTTGTCCTTCTGACTTGAGAGATCTCAACATATAGGAAAGACATGAATTACCCACACACACACATATTTGTATTTTATTTCAATCCAATAAATTCGTTCATGCAAAACTCCAATTACAATGTAAGATATTACCTTATGCCTTGTTCACACAAAAGGTCCAAAGACTTGGACGCAGTCATCCAAATGGACTTTGACTAACCAAGTCAAGCTGACATGAGCCATATTATTACTAGCTACCTAGAAGGTCCACAGGACGGATCTAAGACGTAGTCAAAGGTGATTAAATTATTTTATATAAACCAGTCACTCTCAGTAAATAACATATGCTTAGTTGTAGCTTAGTGGTTAAAATTTTATTTTGTAGTTAAAAGGTCATGCGTTCAAATTTCACTCGTTATAATTGTACATTTTAATTTTCAATCATTATTATCAAAATTTTATAGTTTCTCTCGTGAAGGTTCAGACCTGAAAATCATGACAATGATATAGGAAAGCGATTCATCAAATATCACATTGGACAATATATATTATACAGTTTACCAATTATCTTGATTTTGTCAAATAAATTATAACAAAGTTGAAAATAACGCCTATTATTACTGGCTATATGATATTAGGGCGTCCTTAATTAGACCGCCCTTCAGAAAATAAAATAAAAAGTAACTATAACAACAATCAAAGTGATTTATGATTTGCGGCGCTGACCTCTGAAAATTCAATTTTCTATCTGACAGCTATTATTTCAATCGCTACAAAACTGGTGATCTAACGGTTGTATTTTTTTTTTCCCTTTTTTTTCTATTATTTCAGTACATTCGTAGGTACACGTACCCTACATAATCACACCACAAAATAAAATCACCAATTTAGCTTTTATTAGAATTTGATGGTGAGTTTTAAAACTGTCATTGTAATAGTTAAAATGATGTCGTTTTCTTTTTAGACAAGCGGTCAAAAAGTTTTGGATATTAATGGATGGTTGAATTCATACATTGGAAACAGTCCAACTTACTAATTTTAATTTGTTGGACAATATTGCCCTCCATTTGGAAAGGGGGTGAGCAAAATATCGGCAATAACTCACTTGTCATTTACAAAAAAAAAAAAACTTCATTTGACATCAAGATTTCTCTCCATTTTGTGTTGAAATTTCATTAATATGTTAATACATAATTAAACTCTAAATTCTAAAGATTCTGCTATATTCTCTCTCTCTCTCTCACACACACACATATTTAGTTATTCTGAAAGTTGAAGAAAAAAAAATGAAATTGATACAAATTCAAGATAGACCAAACAAAATGATGTAAACATATAACAATCATTATGTTGTATTACATAATGTCAAGAGATTTTAATATTGAATTATACTGAAAATTTTATAATATTTTTCAATCAAATAAACAGTTTTGAGAAATAAAAAGAAACTTTAAGGATCTCCTTTGGTCTCATAAAATGATTTTGTAACAGTATCGTGCTGCTCGAATTTAAAGCGGAACTAGAAAATTTAGATAAAATTTAGATAAGATGACTAAAATATAAAATGTATAATGTATGGCTAGAAACTTTTTTTTTTTTTTTGTGTTACACATGGCCGGAACTTGAACTCAAGTATCTATACTATAATAAGTTGAAATTCCAACCAGTATACTACGTATACATGTAATAATTTATAAGGAGTAGAAGGAGAATGAACTATATAATTTTTGTAAGAAAAATAAAAATTCAATTAAATTTCAATATACATACAAAGTATCCTGGGCAATACATAGATCCGCCTCTGGCTCAAATGTCATTTAATAGTCCATTAAAAAGTGAATATATGATTAATTAAAATTTCAAGTCGGTTGATCAAACAACAATAATTAAAAAAAAACTTGTTGCGTTATGTTTTTAATTCAAATTAATGAAAGCAAAAAAGCACCAGTTTCACTGGTGAAGAGATGAGTTGTTATTTCCCTAACCAGCAAAAAAAATATATATATATATCCTGGTCAAATAGGAGCTACTAAATCTCAAACCTTTCCATTGTTTATTAAATATTTAAACTATGGGACCATCTGAAAAATAGTTAAAAAATTGTTATCATATATATGTTCAGTATATAAATTTTCAGCCAATAAATTAGCATATATTATGAATTTGTAATTTTATTTGGTTCTACCACCTAGTAGATTAAATTTATCTACAAAGTATTTGTATTAAAATATTTAACAATGCAATAATTATTATACCATTCTTTATTGCAAAACTGAGAATAATAAATTATGGGTTAATTGATGTTTCATCATGTTTTATGCTTGGAAAATTATGAAAGATACATATCTCCATTCCATTTCTTTTCTAAATTAGAACTTTTGATCAAAGAATATTTATATTTTGATAAAAATATTTTAAATTTTTTTTATATTTCATAATATAGTAAGTGGGAATTCAGAAGGAATAAAAATTAGAGACATTAAGTGCACTGGTCATTTATATAGTTAAGTTGCATTTGAAGAACGAGACTTAAGTTAGACAAACATAAAATTTGATTAATTAAAATTAAATAATTAAACTTTAAAAACAAAAAACCGAATTCTATATAAAGTTTTGTAATCTGGAAAAGTTTTACCCTCATTTATATTAGAGCCAAAAATATGCTAACTCCGTAACATTTTATCCCTTTAATCACATCATAAATCCTTTCTTTGATTTAAGAGTCATGAATTAATTTCCACCACCTACCATACATTATCCCATTTAGTTAGAAATGACCATTCATATCATCACCCTTAATTTGCACCAGAGACGATGTGTTAAAATATTTAAATCTCCAAAACCAGTGTGATAGAGAGTAAATGACTTGAATAAGAACGTAGAGATTTGGAGATTTGAGGTGAAGAGATCCATTAGCCAGGGGAAGAACAAGAAAGGGAGAGAGATCATGAAAGGAAGTCCAAAAATGAATAATTTTTATGTGGAGATGGATACTTTATTAATGCACACAATGGTAAGTTATACTTATACATAATCTTAAAAATTCATTCTAATTTCTCGTTGGTTTTTACTTCAGTCCCTTAAAGTTTTAGTTCTTCTCACTAATGTATACAATGACAGTGTTTTTAGATAACTGACAAAGATAGAGGCCTTTCTCTAAATAGTGGGATTTACCCACTATTACTGAAAAAAAAAAAATCTTTAAAGGGTCCCTGAGAGAAATTGTTGAATTTGAAGGTCCAAGCGGAATTACTTGGCATGTAAAAATGATGAGGTTTAAGTCTAACAACACATTTGCTATGCGATCTGGTTGGAAAGAATTTGTAATTGCTAATCGAATAGATAAGAATGATGTTTTAGTATTTACATACAACTGTAATTCCTCTTTTAAAGTTGCAATCTTTGATCGGAATGGATGTGAAAAAGCTGTTCCTCTCTTCGCAAAAATGATGGAGACGAAGACAGAGACACAGTCAGAGAAGTCGAACAACAGTTCAATTCGAGTTTCTGTACCTCATAATGAGGTTAAGAAAGAGATCATATCTTTATCCTCTGGTAGTAGTGTCAGTGTTGAATCTTCTAGTGATATTTCATCACGTGCCAATCGAGCGTGCACGATTAAAGAAAGGGTTTGTTGTAAGAGGAAACAAAGAGGTACGTATCTTTTGTTCATATTCGTTATTTTTGAACTTTTCAATCTTGTATGCATCAAAGATATTATTTTGCCAATGAATGTTTCTGAACTTCTGATCTTGTAATTTCTTATTTGCTCCTATTTTGAAAATTTCTGATTACAGAATTTCTACAAAAATCAAGCAAAGGTGATGAAGGAGAGCACAGAACTGTTAGAGAAAGAAAAACAAAGGAGAATAGAGCTAACAAAGCTTCCAGTTTATATGTCATACCCAGCAATACCCATTTGACAAAAGCTCAAAAGGAGATTGCTAACAGAATGACCCAAAAAACTCGTAAAGGTAGTGACTTGTTTGTCAAAATCTTGACTTCAGTCAATACTGGTACAGATGTGAATTGTGTACTGGTACGTGAGCATTTTTCCCATCGTAACTTTCACTAAAAAATTGTAATGCTGGAAACAAGAAAAATTACATAATAAATGAAATAAATATGAAGTACATATGCAATCAATCTTACTATCTTGTTGCACTACGTTACTATGTATATCAGAGGTTTCCATGTGGCTTTGCGTGCAAAGTTCTTCAAAGAGAGGAGAAGAAGAAGATTACTTTGTTACCTGTTGATTTAGATAAGAGAAACTCTGTTACTGCAAACTACTACTTGAGGAATGAAAAGGTAGGATGCCTAAAAAAATGTTGGTGCCAATTTGCACGCATAAATGGACTGAAACAAGGAGATCTTTGTCCTTTTGAACTAAGGAAGAAAAGACAAGCAAGAAAATCTGACTATGGTAGTTCATTTTAATAATTAGTAGCTAAGTAGATATATATAATAGTTACAGTTTGTTTGCAAAGTACAACGCCCTGTTTCTTTGCAATTAAATCATAGTATAACCAGAGGTGGTGCACAAAGAAGGGCATGAGTTCTTAGGTCATGTTACTGACTTTCTGAACATCTATGTTTTTTATGTTGGTTGTTTTCTTGTTATGACTGGTAAATTTGGTTTTGGCCTTTCTGTTGTTACAGAGCCCTGCTATTTGATTTTAGTTTCTCATGAAATTGATGGCTTGATTTTAGTTCCTTGTGAAAATGATGGCAGTTCTATTGTTATCTCTGATATTGATTTTAGTTTCCAGTGAAATTGATGGCTTGAATAAAGATTTATTATATAAAAACTTTGAAATAAAAGTATAAATATATAATATAATTGTGTAGGTTGTGTATAAATTGATACAGTTTATCGAAAGAGCAAGTCTGCCAACGTTTTGTAAAGGGACGAGATTTATTGTCAGTGGATTAATTTAATAATGTTGACAAATATTTTCTCACTGGTATCAGTTGGTACTATTTGGTACCATGGATTAACGCATTGTCCGGAGCCCGTGGTACCAGTTTGTACCAGCAATGAAATATTTGTTGGATCTGATTTGCTGTTCTGATAGCATTTGATTTTTCTTGTTAGCTGTTCTCTCTTTTTTAAACACGAGCCGGATGATATGGCCAATGATAATCCAAATGATATACTTTCTTGACAGTGCTCTCAGAATTCAGAACCCCTTGATTATCACTTTTCCCGAACTGAAAAAACATAGAAAAAAACACATCTTGGCACGATTGTATCTGCTTCCCGCACTACACGGTATGGCAAAGCACTATTAAGTATTCCCCGTACTGGCACTGCACTGCGCGTGTTTCGGACATCTAGCATGGCATATCATGTTTGCAATTCCATTCGCATGTGCTAAATTTTTTTTGCATTTTTTTGATGGCTTGAATGTTGTCCTTTGTATATGTCAATGCATAGTTGAGTACTTGTATGTGTTGAGTGACAAGAGAAAATAAAATTTGCATGAACTTTTGAAGCAAATACCTTACTAATTTAATATATACTTCTTTGAGTTCACATGTAATTCGTTAGGAGATAGTTCTTTTCACACAGATGATTTATTGGATATTTGCATTCCATTGTATCCTAAAAAGAAAAATAAATAATGCGTTATTCTGTTTTTTTTTTTATCCTCCCAAGCAAAGATCTTCAAAATGTTCCAAACAACTAACTGGAAGGTCCAAGTGAAATTAATTTACTTGGCATGTCAAATTGATCAAATAATAAAATAAATAAGAATGATATTTTAGTGGGAGTGGTTCCTTACGAGAAATTCAGGTGCCCACCATCAATTCCATTAGAAACTAAAATCAAGTATCAGCAGTAACATAACTGTCATCAATTTCATTATAGACTAAAAACAAGCCATCAATTTCATCAGAAACTACAATCAAGTATCAGCGGTAACAGCACAACTGCCACAACCAAGTTTAATAGTCATAACACAAAACGACCAACATTTAAAACAAAGATGTTAAAAAACCAGTAACCTGAGCTAAGAACGCATGCCCTTCACCGTGCACAACCTCATGATACTATGATTTAATTGCAAACTAACTGGGGGGGAGTACTACTTTGCAAACCTGTAACCACTATATATATATATATCTAAGCTACTCATTATTGAAATGAACTACCATAGTCAGGATTCCTTCCTTGTCTTGCTTCCTTAGTTCAAAAAGGCACAAGTCCCCCTGTTTCAGTCTATTTCTAAGTACAAATTTGCGCCAACCTCTACCTATGTATCTCATACATTTATTCTTGTAGTAATTTGCGGTACATACCTTGCTTCTTTTATCTAAATCAGCAGGCATCAGAGTTATCTTCTTGTTGTTGTTTTGAAGAACTTTGCACGCAAACCCACTTGGTAAATTCTGGTACATAGTTACATAGTAAAAAATGATAGTAAGATTGTTTTCACATGTACTTGATGTTTATATCTTCCATAAACAATTTTGTAGTTAATTACATAACCATAAAAAATGGAAAAAAGAAATACTTACATACCAATATACAATTGCTACGTATTTGATCAGTCTGAGTATTGATTCGAGTCAAGATTTTGACAAACAAGTCACTACCCTTTTGAGTCTTTCGGGTCATTCTGTCAGCAATCTGTTTTTGAGCTTTTGTCAGATAGGTTTGGTTGGGTACAATATATAGCATGGAAGCTTTCTTAGTTCTATTCTCCTTTGTTTTTCTTTTTCTGACAGTTTCGTGCTCTCCTTCGTCACTCTCACTATCAAACTCACTCTCACTTGATTCTTGAACAAAACCTGTAACAAGAAATTAAATGGCACAAGTTCATTTCTTATTCTATTTCATAATAGGGGGGGAAACAATTACAGGACTCAAAAATCACATTCTTGATGAAATAAAATTCTTGATATACCTACCCCTTCGCTTTCTCTTACAATGAACCCTTTCTCCACCTGTACTCGCTTCAGCAGCATGACTTGAAATATCGGGAAAAGATTCATCAGTGTCTTTACTATCAGAGGATAAAGATATGATCTCTTTCTTCACCTCGTGGGGAGGTGCACCAGTTGCTTGAATCAAACTGTCGTTTGATTCCTCTGACTCTGTTTCTAACTCCACTTTTTTTGCAAAGAAAGGAGCAGCTTTCTCGCATCCACTCCAATTAAAGATTACCACTTTAAAAGAGGAATTACCATTGTATGTAAATACTAAAACATCATTCTTATCTATTCGATTAGCAATTATAAATTCTTTCCAACCAGATCGCAGAGCAAATGTGTTGTTAGACCTGATCATTTTCACATGCCAAGTAATTCCGCTTGGACCTTCAAGTTCAACATTTTCTCTGATGGAACCTTTGAACTTTTTTCCAAACTTCTTTGGAATATTCTGCAACATGCAATGTAAGGACATAAAAACTTCTTTGTCAGTGGCAATTAAGGTAAGAAGAAGTAAAACTTTGAGGGACTGAAGGAACCAGATTTAATGAAGTGAGGTGAACAACAGAATGAAGGCACTAGGCACTGACATAACTGTATTTGAATTCAGTACCGGTCTATATATTTATATATACATGTGAAGGCTTGAGTTCTATAACAAATCTGAGATTGGATAGGAAAATCAACACAGAGAAAGATTACACTACAATTTCAGTTTGCTAGAATCAGAAAACCAGAGCAAGAGAAGTCAGTTGAATACTGGAACTATTTTAGAAACTTTGCTCAGCTTCAATTTGCATGCCAATGCAGCAATAATGATCATATCAAGTAACATCACATAAAAATAAAACCTAGTTTAACTTACAAACCATTTGAAAATTTTCTTCCTTCTCTTTGGTGTCACAACTCATAACCGGTACAGTTTGGTACCATTGTATGCATAAGCGACAAGACAGTAGAATGAAATTTAAAGGATATGTATAAATAACTTGCCATTGTGTACATAAAGGTCGAAGCATCCATCTCCACAAAAAAACTATTCATTCTTGATCCCAAGTCGAATCCTCCTTTCATAGTTTCATCTCTCTCTCTCTCTCCGCTCGTTCTTCCCTTGGCTCTCTCCACCTCCAAGTCTACATATACATTGATTCAAAGTTTCAAACCAACCATTGTTCCAACCGCTGCATTTATTCTCTACGATCAACTCAAGCGTTGACAGAATGACAGGTCTTAGCCTCTCCGGTACGGAGGTAACCCCTGCTTTTGACAAAATGAAAAAGAAAGAAAGCTCTTTTCCTCTGTTGCTTATTCTCCGGTAGCTTTCCTGTAGTGAATTACTCTATCTGGTGGGCTCCGTAAGTGATTTAAGTCTGTCTGTAGGACCCAGTTGTCTGGGACCAGTAATAGAAGTTGAGAAAAACAAGCTGGAACAGAGAAACATCCGGTTTGGGAGATATTAATGTTGCAACGGATCGTTTCCAGTGCAAAAGGTGGGGTAAGATTTTGACAAAATAGTTTTTGTTTCATGCAGCACACAGACAACGGAGAATTTTTATACTGATGCGCTGCATGAAGCAATAACTATTATGTCAATATCTTTACCAAAAGTAGGGGTGTAAACGAATTCGATATGATTTCGTACGGATCCGAATCCAAAAAATTACTTAAAAATTATCGATTATGTTATGTATTTGTATCCGTATTCGAAAAATTATAATGGATCTATCTGTATCCAATCATTTACACCCTAAATCACAACAAATGTACTCTATGTTCTTAAATTGATTTATTAAATTGCATATATATACTGTTTATTAAACTGCATATACATATATATTATGATGAACAATATAAAACTGTGACATGATTAGTGACTAATGTTTTGATAATATAATATATGTTTTGTAACCAATAAACTTATTATGAAAAATATTATATCTAATTTATGAATAAAAAAATTATATTTAGATACTATTCTTTACTAAAATGTTACTAGAATGTACATTAGTAATTTATTTTTAATTTTCTGTATTATATTCATATATATAGTCGCATCTATCTGATATCTGATCCGTATATGTATCCGTATCCGAAAAATTATAACGGATAAGAATACAATTTAACTACTATCTGATCCATATCTAACAGTTTACAGCTCTACCCAAAAGAAGTAATGACATTCATTCCCCTTTGTAACAGGGATGGCTGGACTACTGAACGGAGAAAAAATGAAACGTAATAAAAAGTGTAGTTGGTAGAATTTAATTTACGCAACTTGAATAATTTTTATTTTATAAACCATAATTAGAAATTTTAATTTTAGAGAACTAATATGATTGTTCAGATTTTTACAAAAATCATAAACCAAGTTGTCAACTCGGTTTGGACCTTTTTTATCACAGACTGAGTCGGCAACTTAGTCTGGAGCTATTTTTTAGTTTTTACACATTTTCGTCACTGAAAATGAAAATTCAAAAGAGCCTACAGACCGAGTTCCCATGAAAAATATGTATCATGTTGTACAATATCGAAATCAAAACATGCCACGACGTGTCATATGATGGTGTGATATTTTTACTTCTCACACTCACTAATCTACTTGCCTACAAAGTACGAAATCCATAAATCTTGTAAAAAGTAATGTGTGTCTACAGATAGAATACAAAAAATTTAGAAAAGGAAGAAGATAGCGACATTTCATGAAAAAATAATATATTCATTTCAGTTGAGACCGAGTTATCTGCACATACTACAGAGCTGGCCACAGTGTAGGTCGTGTGAAAATCGAAAAATAGCTCCAAACCGAGTTGCCAACTCGATCTATGATAAAAAAAAAAGGTCCAGATCGAGTTGGTAACTCGGTTTTTATAGTTTTTGTAAAAATCTAAGCAATTATATTGGTTCCAAAAAATTGATTTTTCTAATTATAATTTATATAAAAAATTCAATAAAAAAAGAGAGTTTATGATGTGATTAAAGAGAGAAAAAGTTATGAAATTATAACAGTATTGGCTCTATAATAAATGAAAGTATTTTTTAAGATCACACAAAACTTTTTATATTTTTTTGTTATTGGACTTTAATCTAATTTTAATTAATTATTTTTTATGTTTGTCTAAATTTAGTCTTTTTCTTTTAATGCAGGGAATCCACATGTAATGTGTGAACAATGAAAATTGTGTACCGTAATCAGTAGCTAGATATGAACTAGGAGGTATGAAATACATATCACATGATGAGCTACAGTAAAGATTAAGGAACCCAACATGGCTAGGTTAAGAGATAATTGAGCATGCCATGAAGTTGTTAAAATCTCATAAAGACCCTTATGCCCTTGTCCTGTAAATGGACCTTTATGAGCTTCTAGAATGTCTTTAAGGCTATGACCAATGCCCCAGGGATATTATTTCATCGGGGAATATGATTGATTCCTCAAAGATAAATTTGTTATATAATAGGAATTCTATTACTTCAATTAACCTGGTAAGCCTAGTATATATACCAAGCATCCCGAGGAAAAATGATGTATTTTTGTACAAGAATTTATACAAATATTGTCAAATTACCTACTAGGCCAACTTCTTTTAATTGTTATTTTCTATTACAGATCAGACAACATAGAAGAGATGAAGGTTAATTATTGATTGAATGTTCTATATTTCTACTGATGAAAGATATCATTGCAGAATTTTGAAGAGGTGTATTTATTGGCAAATTAGCTTTTGATTTTTCCTAATTACACAAGATTCCTAGCCGGCTATTTTCTTAACACAGACCTACATGTTGTTGCTATTTCCTTAATACATATATTACAAGCAAGATTTGAGACCGCTGTATATTCCTAAACAGTATACTAATTGTAGTTTGTCAGAAACTGTTGTTGGATTGGTTGCTTTGGTCATCTTCAATGTCTTCAACATTTCCCTATTCTGAAAAGAACAAAAAGAATAAACATATGCCATTTAATTTCTTGTTGCAGATTTTGTTCATGAATCAAGTGAGAGCGAGAGTGATGAACGAGAGCACATAACTGTCAGAAAAAGAAAAACGAAGGAGACTTGAAATAAGGAAGCTTTCGGGTTATATATCATACCCAACCATACCTATCTGACAAAAGATGAAAAGGTGATTGCTAACAGGATGGCCCGAGAAACTCAAAAGGGTAGTTACTTGTTCGTCAAAATCTTGACTCAAACCGATACTTGTACAAATAGGTTTTGTCGACTGGTACGCAAGCATTTGTTTCATTGTTACTATTACATATCAAGTACATATGCAATCGATCTTACTGTATTGTCCTAGATATTACCAAGTGACTTTGAATGCAAAGTTCTCGAAAGAGAGAAGAAGAAGATTACTCTGTTACCTGCCGATTTAGATAAGAGAAGCGGTACATGTACTATATACCTGCCGATTTAGATATTACCAAGTGACATCTGCCACCAATTTCATATGTTTGACTCCTTTATTTTTTGACCTCTATAGTCTGAAGGTCTGATTCTGCTCCTGCCCATATTCATAAGAATATGAAAAAGCCCTTTGCATAAATGAATATATTGGCATCACAGATTCAATTAGAATATGACGATCAGACAACACAGTTGGTTGAGGTATATATACCTCATGTGAACCAAAACATTTAAATGCAAATGTGAACTCATGCTAATTTCAAGGGATTGGAGAAACAAATATGGACCATTTTATCTTTCTCTTTCTCCACTTAATTCTCACCACTTAAAAGAAAAGACTTCCTCTTTATTCTGTCTCATCCTCTCTAATATGGCATCTGATGTTGAATTGCCTCTCTTCATTTGTTGCACACAACGCTGATTCCTTATATTGCCATGTTCTCCCAAGTCTCATCTAAGTTCTGAAATTTAGGTTTTGTCAATAGTTTGGATTTTTATTTTTGAAGACATGACAGAATTTTTAACTTTTGAGCGATTAGATTTTGGGAGCGCATTAATTAGTTTGGCTTAATTTTGAGAACAACAGCAATTTTAGATTATGTATTGGCTAATTTATTCTATGATTCAAAGTAGTCTCCATTCAAAAATCAGTTAGCTATATATCAAATAAATAGCATCTATCCTTAGTTCCATCAAACAAATAGCTATACGAAATGATGGAACTAAGGATAGATGCTATTTGTTTGACATATAGCTAACTGATTTTTGAATGGAGACTACTTTGAATCATAGAATAAATTAGCCAATACATAATCTGAAATTGCTGTTGTTCTCAAAATTAAGCCAAACTAATTAATGCTCTCCCAAAATCTAATCGCTCAAAAGTTAAAAATTCTGCCATGTCTCCAAAAATAAAAATCCAAACTATTGACAAAACCTAAATTTCAGAACTTAGATGAGACTTGGGAGAACATGGCAATATAAGGAATTAGCGTTGTGTGCAACAAATGAAGAGAGGCGATTCAACATCAGATGCCATATTAGAGAGGATGAGACAGAATAAAGAGGAAGTCTTTTCTTTTAAGTGGTGAGAATTAAGTGGAGAAAGAGAAAGATAAAATGGTCCATATTTGTTTCTCCAATCCCTTGAAATTAGCATGAGTTCACATTTGCATTTAAATGTTTTGGTTCACATGAGGTATATATACCTCAACTGTGTTGTCTGATCGTCATATTCTAATTGAATCTGTGATGCCAATATATTTATTTATGCAAAGGGCTTTTTCATATTATTATTATGAATATGAGCAGGAGCAGAGTCAGACCTTCAGACTATAGAGGTCAAAAAAATAAAGGAGTCAAACATATGAAATTTTTATACTGTGAATGGAGATGAATTTGACAGTTTCATAACATTTTCTACTAAATTATATTGAAATTTATCAATAAACACAATTTTTGAAAATTAATGAAAGTCAAATGACTCTCATTTATTATAAGTGGCTCCACCTCTAAATATGAGAATGAAATTGTAAACGTGCCGTGCTGTTTT
>JAJHPE010000001.1:3451500-3766500 GCA_024447655.1 Carex scoparia
GATTACCTCTTTTAACCTCCTTTTGCCCGGATCTTAATTCTCCACCCGAACTTTAAGGCACCTCTCCCTCTTCCTTAAGCGCTTAATCCTTCGCCCACGGATTAAGACAACCGAACATCGGGTTCTTAGCGCTTCTTTAGCTCTTAATCTTTTGTTGCCAAACGAGCCCTTTGTGTTCGCTAAATAAATACAGAAAGGGTAAATAGTGACCGAGCTGCCCTACTAGTTACTTCACAGACATTTCATCGAACTCTTTTGCTCTGGTGGGCCTACGGGCCGTCCAACTAATATCTTTTTCTCCAACAATTACCTCTTGAAAAAGGCTGCTATATGACCCTGATAGGCCCAAGATAAAAATCGATCACTATTTATGGTGTTCATAATTTTGTACATATAGTTCAATATTGTATTAAGAGAACAGAGAAAATTAAATATGTTGAGTCTTTGTTTAGACAGGCAGATAAAACCTTTTGCTTTTTATTTATTTTTATTTTCAACACGTGTCAGAAAAAATGATAACACGAATACTTTTTTTTTAAAATTTGTTTAATCATATCTGACTGTGTTTTCATTAATTAGAATAAATTTTGCACTACAAAATTCAAACCCCCGAATTAACATAAATTCATATCACCTAGAATAAATTTTGCACTAGAAAATAGCATAAATATTAAAAGCACTCCGTACATTTCATTTCAGCCCGAAACCGAATGATCTGAATTCTTATCGAACGGTCCAGATGTAAACAAAGTATTAATATTCTGTTAACTCACTGGATTTGGACTTAAAAAGGAGCGTTCCGAACATATGATCGTATTATTCGGTTTAAGGTCAATTCTGATCCATTCGCATGCATTAAGATTCGTGCAGATATTAAAATTTTGAATGTAAAATCAGACGGGCGAATCTTGACGTGAATCAAACTAATCAAACCAAATGCACATTGGATCCCTTCGCTCGGGCAACTATCCTCTGCGGAGTTTTTAACCTGCGGAGCTGATCGGACGGTCCAGATTTAATCTCAGCGGGTGAATGCTCGGATGATAGAGGGGGCCGTATTAATTTTGCTTTGAGATTCGTGCCAAAATCTTATTTGATCCGTCCGATAAAAAAACGAATGGACCATATTAAAAGAACCGCACAGCTCAGGTAAAAACTCCACAGAGAATGTGATTCCCCCTTCGCTCTCGATCATATGGAGTATCACACTGTAATGAATGAATATCCTCTCAGGCATAGTGACAATAAATAGTTCGGATTCGGTTATGCGGGATAAAAAAAATTGTGATTTGAAAATAATTCGAGTATAATTCGAAAATAATTTGGTACAAAAAAAAAATTCAAACACTACAAATTTTTTTAAAATGTATTTTTTATATTTTATTAGCGAATAATTCGTGATTCATATTTTATTCGTGAATAAATTTTTG
Organism: Carex scoparia; assembly: GCA_024447655.1. NCBI lineage: Eukaryota > Viridiplantae > Streptophyta > Magnoliopsida > Poales > Cyperaceae > Carex > Carex scoparia. The sequence goes on from JAJHPE010000001.1 coordinate 3,452,931, forward strand.
TGTTTTATTCTGTGTTGAATTCGAAAACATTAAAAAATAAATAAAATATGAATAATTCGCGAATATTATAGCGAACTATGTTACTATGCTCTCAGGTATGTGTAAGATAAAGCGCATTGTTTTATGTGTTCAAATTAACTCAAAAACTGTGCCCGTTCGAGATAACGAAGGAACCAGTATTCTTTGTGCTTTGGAATTTGTGCAAAATAAAAAGAACGGTCCGGATCCACTAATTAGGTTTCCATTTACAGTACCCGAGAGGATCCGAATTCCTGTAAAATGAGCTATACAAACCAAAATAATTTCGGAGAGATTACATGAGACCGCTTTAAGATTCGTATCGGGTTAAAACGGACGGACGATGCAGATCTCATTCTACACGGTAGGGTACCGCACTGGATCTGAAACCTCACTCCCGCTCTGCAAATTCATCATTCGCTCTTTACTTTACTCTCTCTCTCTCTCTCCCACAGCCCTCCGCCTCTCCGCTTCTCAGCTTCTGCGCTTTCCGACCTTCGCTTCCACTTCTCGCTCTTTTACTTCAGATCTACAGAGCTCTTTCGATCTATCGGCAATACCTCTTTTACCGCTTGCTGGATCTTCTCTTGTTCGTTTAATGTCGGACGCTACTATCCCAGCAACTCCAAGATGGAATCTCGACCGTCCTTTCCTCACTGGCCGTTTTCACCAGGTCTCACTTTTCTCTGAGAATTTTACAATTGAAAAGGCATAAACCCTTGAAAGGCATGAAAAACCAAATGTATCAATCTGCCACACTTGAAAGATGCATAAACCCCATTATTCCTTCATCACTTGTATTAAAATTGATCGAAACTGTACTTATTGAGGGTGCTTGCAGGAAGTCAAGTCACCATCTCAGAAGACGCAGGCTTCTAAGCCCTTTTATCTTGACTTGAGCAGGTGCCTTTCTTTACTTTATTGCTTAAACATCCTGACACATTTTTAATTCTACTTCAATTCTACAATTTGAGCACTGTTGGAGTTAAAACAGAATCGGTTTAAAAAGTGTTTAAATGATGGCAAAATTGGGGCTTTTATGTCATGCTGATCTGTTTTTTGTGTGTTTTCAGCCGTGGCAATGAGAAGGATATTGCATCATTTGCAGTTTCAGTTCAGGTAAGTTTGTTTTGTGTGCATAGTGCAAGTTTTACTGATTTGGTACCAGTCTATAACATGTTGATATGTTCTGTACCAGTACAGGCTTGTACCTAGAGTTTGGTGGCTGTCCAACCTGATCATTTAAGCCGAAATTCAGCCCGACTAATCGTTTAGTACAATTATGCCTGTTGTAAACTAACCCTATATAGTGTGATTTGTGCATTCAAGTACCAAACAATATCGAGTGAAAACAAATGATGGAACACAACGGAAATTATATAAACCAGTACCATCCAGTGCTCAATTATGCTCATATTTAGTCAAACTATTTTCTCCCAGAAATTGCGCCGCCACTAAACCTCTATATAAACCAATTTTCAGCCTCCATCAAGCCAATGTTTCAACCTTAGAAATCCAAAGAAAAGAAATTAAATTAGGTTGAAGTGCATTAATGCTCAGACTTGTGGTGAAACCTCACTTTCTTTTTTATTTGGTGAAATGTTCAGTACTGATTGTTAATTTGTCTTTGGAACATGAGCTACTAATAGTCATTAATTCTGTAATATTTAAAAAAAATAACAGGAGCCTTTCTTGATAGAAGACTTGCTTTATGCATTAGTAGGGATAGAGGGGAGATACATTTCTATAAAGAGAATTAAAGGAAAAGAGGGTTATGTTGTTTTTCAAATTGATACATCCATGGACCTTGCCTTACAGGTGAGCTGCAATTTTGTGCAATTTATGCCCAAATTTAACATAGCATTAATTATGTGCTATTTAGCCTTCATTCTACTTTAATTTATGCAAACTGTGCAATTGCTGCTATTGAAAAGCAGTAACTGATACCAATCATGCCAGTTCCCTGACTGTGCTGCAACAATAGTTTTACTTTATCAACTGTACCGGTGCTTTAAATTAACCTAGGTTGCATAAATTATGTGCAATCACATTTATATTATTTCTAATTGCTTCAACTGTCCCAAATAAAGCCCACAACTCTATCTCAAATCATGCTATTACGGACTAGCATTGCACTGGCTGGTACTGTGTATTTTCCTGACCCCCAAGTTGGTCTCAATTCTGCAAACTAGAAAATTTGCCAAAACAAGCCAAGGGGCAAAAAAAGGAAATGAATAGTTCGGTTGGTTATTGCAGTTACCGATTATTTCTTTCGTGCAGGAATTGACTAGTAGGATATTTCCTTTGTGCGAGGCTTATGTGTTGGTTAGTCATTTTGTGGAGACTAGGTCGTATTTCAAGAACGGTTTAGTCAACCATGCTCTAGCGGCTGCTATGAGAGCTTTCCTTCTGGTAAGCATTCAATTACTGCTCAAAATAAGTAACCCTCCAAGCAGTAATTAGAATTTTTATTCTTAATTACAGGATTATCAGGCAATGGTTGCTCAACTGGAACATCAATTTCGTCTTGGCAAGCTGTCCTCACAAGGCCTTTGGTTTTTTTGTCAGGTACACTATGTGTGCGTGTGCATGCGTGTTTATTTATATTTTAAACTAAAAGCTCTTTGATGAAAAATGATAGACAGATTTATAAGATACCTGATGACAAAAACAATAGTTTGTTTATTTATATTTTATAGTAATTATGATAGAAAAATGATTGTAGTAATGTAAAGGTTCAGTGTAGGTAAAGGCAATACTGGAATGGACAAAGTAATACAAGATATAATAAGTTATTTTTGTCGTACAGAGGATGATGAGTTCAATGAATGCTTTGGCAATACTTGTTGAGAAAGCCATAACTGACAACGTCTCTGGCTCAGCTACTCTAAATCTCCTTCAGAGTCAAGTAAGCTTATCCATCCTGTCTTTTCTTTATTTTTCAATTTTTAATTGGAATATTTGCCCAAGATGTACCTTGGCAACAGGTTTTAATCCACCATATTTGATTCTGAGCGTAACCTTTACTGCCAAATGATGCTTCAGAAAGTTTTGTTCAATTTAACAGAAAATTAGGAAGAGTTAAATTTAACCAATATTTTAATTAAGAGTGAGACTACAGCACTATGCATAGAGCACTTTCGATCGTACTATGGATCTATATCTTCATTTTCAAAGTCCAAATAATTGATCCGAACCGTTCATCATGATCTCCACATGAAATGGTATTTGGAGGCCAAATTTTACATATTTTAGAATTTTTCACTATTGTTTTTTAAATAGGTTCAAAATCGCTTGATCTAAAGATTCTGGACCATCCGAAAGTTGTGATTTTCTACCTATCTAAAAGATAGTAATTTTTTAAAAAAAAAAAAATGCAAAATTTGGCCTTCAAGCACATTTTCAAATGAAAATCATGTTGAATTAATAAATTATACGTGATATGTTTTGGTGTTATGGGATCATAGGTTAAGGCTATGGCTGGTGACAATGCTGTTCGTTCTTTGCTTGAAAAAATGACAGAATGTGCAAGTGATGCATACTTCTCAATCTTGGAGAGGTGAAACTATAAAACCCTCTTTTTCTAGCCTTGTTGTTTTGTAAAAAATCTTATACATGTAAATTCAAACTCAGTTCTTTAAGTTTTTTTTATTGTTAAACACTTCTTTGTAGATGGGTTTATGAAGGAGTTATAGACGATCCTTATGGCGAATTTTTCATTTCTGAAAACAAGTTGTTGAAAAAGGTAACTTCCCTTTGTTTTCTTGTTCTCTGAATCTTTTATTTGTGTCTTTGTATTCACATCTAAAGGTCATGGTATATAAAGGGTTGTTGTGCCAGGTACTCACTGGTCAGTTGATAAGTAATATTTTGTTTCTATTTGTCACTTTTTTTTTTTAAATGTTATAGTTGTCCTGTTTTGGCGATGCTTGTTTGGCACTTATAACTGTCTTTTTCAAAGAAAAAGAAATCAAACTACATTTTATTTAAATTTATGAATGGCAGGAGAGCTTAACAGAAGATTATGATGCTAAGTATTGGGAACACAGGTACAAGCTGAAGGATGGCGTACCTTCTTTTCTGAGGAGTGTTTCTCGTACCATTCTTACCACTGGCAAGTACCTAAATGTCATGCGAGAATGTGACCACCATGTCCAGGTATCCACTTTTGGGTTTTCAACACTTGCAATCTAAAATTTTCCATCTTTGCAAGTACCTAATGTAAATGGAGGCGGTTCGATGATGCTTGGTCGGAGCCGTCCGATTGGCATCAAGATTCGTGTGGACAACTTTAAGATTTGTGCTGATCAAGTGCGCATAAATCTCGATGCAAATCGAACTGCTTCCCACTCGCGTACCAATACTTCCCAGTTCTTACCTTTGCATTTAGCTCTGAATATTTTTGGCTTATTTGCAAATAGCACCCTGGTGTATTTACCCAGGTTCTATCAAAGCAAGAAGAGTGAGTCTATGGTACTATGCATATATCACAGGTTGATCCGTAATACAAATCAATATTTCCGTTTTCAAAATCTTAATGGTCGATCCGAACCGTTCAACATGATCGCCATATAAATATCTACTTGCAGACCGAATTTTATAATTTATAATTTTTTTTTACTATGTTTTAAGATAGGTAGAAAATCACTTGATCTGAAAATTCTAGACCGTCCAAAAACAGTGATTTTTACCTATCTTAAAAAACAGTAAAAAAGATTCTAAAAAATGAAAATTTGGTCTGCAAGTACATATTCATATGAAAAATCATTGTGGACGGTTTGGATCAACCGTTAGGATTTTAAAAACAAAAATATTAATCCATATTATGGACTAAATCATGATATCCATAGTACCATAGACTCACTCAACCAAGAAATGGCTAACTTTTTCGTACTAACTCCAGCGTGTGTGCCCTTCTCATTAGTTTATTATAAACTTGGAACCTCCAATAAACATATTACTTTGGCTTGATTTTGTTGCAATTGGAGCTTAACAAAAGAAAATTCATGATGTCAGAGGACAAAATTTCAATAATTGATAGGATATAACCTTTATGGTGCTAGCCAATGGTTGTATCACATTTGCAAAGAATAATTATCACGATTCAATCTTTGAATAAATTATTTGATTTCTTAGATTATTTATTGAAAAACTGAGAAAAGTCGGTTTAGGTCCCATTGTCAGAGAATTCCAAACTTACAAGCTTTGGACCAAACCATGAGTACCTAGAAAGAATCAAGGCTGCTTATGATTTTGCAAGTGGTGAACTCCTCACTCTTATAAAAAATAAGGTATTCTTTATATTTGATTTGTTTTATTACTATTGCTCGGTGCTTTCTTTTTTCACGATTTTTGTGAACTAATGTCAATTTCTATATTTGTTTATATTTTTGTATTTATTGGGACAAAAGTATGATCTCATTGGGAAGTTAAAGTCCTTGAAGCGCTACTTACTGCTCGATCAGGTGCACATCTCTATATGCATTTTCATTTTCTTGGAAAGTACATTTTGCCCCCTGAACCTTTTCTTCTGTTTATTTTGGTCTATTAGTTACTTTTTTCACTCAAGGTCATGAACTATTTCTTTTTTCTTTGCATTTGTGTATTCTTTCTAAATTTTGTCAAACTGATGAGCTATAGGATTTAAAAGTAGGCATATTAAAAAAATCATATCAACATAAAAACAAAGTTACTTGATTGAACAATTCACAGTTTAGATTGAACAAAATGCAACGTCTGCTCACTTTCTTTTAATGTTTCTCTTTTACCTCTTTTCTTTCTAGGACGTTGGTGTTATTATGTACTTGAAATGCTTTAACTTAATACGATTCTTTAGATGCCATTTTTTTCTTGTTTTTCTTGTAGGGTGATTTCTTGGTCCATTTTATGGATATTGCTCGAGAAGAATTTTCAAAGAGTCCTAAAGAAGTATCTTCTGAGAAGCTTCAGGTTCTAATAAGTTACAATTTATTTTTAAAGGCACATAAACCCTTTATAGATCATGTATATGAGAGAAGTAGATAGGGTAGACCTTTTACCATATATTTAGTGATTTGAAAAACTAATGTTATGTACTTAACAACTGTACTTGGATTATAAATTAGTGTCCATATTGCATAATTTGATAGGTGACCCATCTATATGGCCAATGCACATAACTATTTCCCTCAATAAACTGACTCTTATTATTTATTCAAAAAATTGAATCTATATGTAATGCAGTCTATATTGTTATTCTTTTTATAATACTATTTACTTCTTTATTTATATAATAGTCTCTACTAGATCTTGCTCTGCGAATGACTGCTGCTGCGTCTGATCCATGCCATGAAGAGTTAACATGTTGTGTGGTACAAAAAGTTGCACATTTAGAAAATAATTCATTGTTCTCATATATGAATGTTATGCCTCGATTCTCTGTATTTCACTTAAATGTTATATTTTTTTTTCTGTTTAATTCTCAACAGGAAAAGGGGTCTTTGCTAAAGACATTGGCAACTCTGAAAGACCTTCCGGAACCTGCTTCTGTTGCAAATGATGCTCTTATTGAAGACTCGGACCTAGTCGAACCAGTAAACATTAGTGGCTTGGAAACATTTTCCCTTAGCTATAAGGTGCTTTTTGCCATGTTAATCTGATACCTTTTATATGGAGTGTCGGTGTGGGGCGGGGGGTCCAATTCTGGTTGAAGCCATTCGATCCGCATCAAAACTCGTGCGCAATTGATTTGCACGAATCCTAAAGTTGTCTGTGTGCATCTTGATGTGGATCGAACGGCTCTGGCCGGGCATCAGATTGAATTTGGTCCGATGCACCTCAGACTGCCCCTCCTTCCCTTTTATATATACCTTACCTTTCTTATTCTTGAAATTAACACATGCATGAGCATGACTTGTAATTCTCGTCGGTGGTGGGCCTGTTAATTAAAACATAGTTTCTATTTAGCAGTTTGGTTAAGGTAAGGTCTGGTGCTGTAATTTCTTGAGTTGCTGGTGAATTCAGTAATGATCCGACCAGCTGGTTGGGACCAAACCTTACCTAACCATTTATTGCTTCATTTTGAGTGTTGCTAGTTAAAAGGTTGAACTCCCAATGATATCAATTTACTTGCAACATAAAGGTGAACCTGATCTGTTATTAGGTGTGCTCATTGGGTCGGTTCGGTTAAAACCAAATTGAAACAGTCAAACCAAAATTTTAATCGGTTTTAAAAAATATAACCGAACTAACCGAATTAAACTTGTCAACAAAACACAAAACCCTAAACCCTAAACCCCAAACCAAACTATTTTGGTTTGATTATAAACCGGTCCCAATGAACACCCCTAGACAGATCAGGTCTAATCCTGTTGTTCTTTTCATTATAAAATGTGTCGACCTGACAATAGTTATTGCCGGTCTCCATCTAGTGAAGAGAGATAAAAGACTAAATGTTGGGTGCATGTAGGTGCAATGGCCTCTCTCACTTGTGATATCAAGGAAAGCTTTGACCAAGTACCAATTGATTTTTCGGCTTTTGTTTCACTGCAAGCATGTAAGCCGCCAGCTTTGTACTGCTTGGCAATCTCATGAGGTAAATTTATTAGTCAATAGCTTGTTAAATAATAATCAGTCTATTTCTGGTATTTACTTGTGATGCCTTCCGGTGCTTGTACTAAGTATTCACACTCTAACACAATCTATACTATATGTTTGCAAATAACAATAGTTCTTGGAGTGAGGCTATGGTACTATGCATAGTGCAGATTGGTTTGTACTATCGATCGATATTGCCATTTTCAAAGTCCAAACAGTCGATTTGAACCGTTCGACATGAAAATGTACTTGTAGATCAAAATTTTAGATTGGTAGAAAATCACTCGATCTAAAAATTCTGGACCATTCAAAAGTAGTGATTTTCTACCTATCTAAACAAATAGTAAAAAAAATTCTAAAGAATGTAAAAATTTAGTCTGCAAGTACATTTTCATATGGATATCATCTTGAATGGTTTAGATCGACTATTTGAATTTAAAAAATGAAGATATTGATCCATAGTATGGACTAATCCGCAAATACCATAGCCTCACTCATAGTTCTTGAAAGCAGTGTTGTAAAAAACGGGAAAAATGGCCGATTAAACGGCCGTTTAATCGGAAACGGCGGCCAAACTGTTCCGAATACGCTTAACGGATGCCTGTTGGCGGGAAAAAATGATTAATTTGTCGTTTTTCCGATTAATCGGCCGTTTTCTGTTTAATCGGCCGTTTATTCCAGTTTATTCCCCTTTTTTCCGTTTATTCCAGTGAAATTTTTTTTTTCAAATTGTTTTTTTTTCCTATAATAGTGTGTGATAATAAGGTTTATAAATCATGTATTGTAATTTTATTTATGCTTGGATATTCATCTAATATTTTTTATATATGTTTTTTTTTCTTTTTACTTACTTTGAAATTGATTAATTTTTCTATTATTTATATACCATATATATATTTTTTTTTTATTTTTTCAATTAGTTTATTTATGAAATTATGTTATTATCATAAATTAAATTTAGTGATTTTATGTTGGAATATTTTCTTTCATTCAAATAATATGTTATTAGTATTTGAAAAAGCTTAATTCTCAAATTTATTTTTCATTAAATAAATGTGTTACTTACACATGCAAAATGCTTACGTGTTACGAAAAAATAAGCATAGTGTCATGTTATAATAATAAAACTAACTTAAATTAAGTTTATTTGATAAGTTTAATGAGTTAAATAAATAATTTTTAATAAATTATGATATATATACATAAATTTAATAAAAACGTTAAATTGTCCGCATAATTCCGATTAATCGGCCGCATACCGATTAATCGCTTGGCAGTACCCCGTCCGTCCGTCGACCGCATACCGTTATTTACAACACTGCTTGAAAGTAATGGAAAGGGTATGTTTTGTTTGAAATTTACAAGTTTGATTCGATCATTTATCTTGTGCTAGATCCTAGAGTAGGATTTTCTTATTCTTGCAATTTTTATGAACTAGGTTGTCAATCAGTATAGTTGAGTTGATACGAAAAAATGTTATGAATGATTTGGTAATATTTGTTATGTGTGACCTTGGTTTTCACAGCTGGGTGTTATTCGTAAATTGTCCCATAAAAACCCTAATTTCATTCTCTTTTCAGTGTTTCCGTGGATGCAAAATTTTGGGAACACCAATTTTGAGGTCCTCAATACTTTGCCGTAGCATGGTCAAGTTTATCAATAGCCTTTTACATTATCTTACTTTTGAGGTTAGTAACACCTTTTCTTCATAGTTATACAGCATCTCTGACTATATACATTTTTATCGTTGTGTTTTTTTTTTTTTTTGGTTGTTTTTTTTTTTTTTTGTTAATAATTATATAAAAAAAAAAATATTTAAAAATAAAAAATAAAATTTTTTTTTTTTTTTTTTTTTTTTTTTTTTTTTTTTTTTTTTTTATTTTTTATTTATAAAAAATAAAAAAAAAAATAATTTATTTAATTTTTTTTTTTTTTTTTATTAAAATTTTTTTTTTTTTTTTTTTTTAATGTGGGTTGGGGGGGGGGTTGTTTGTTTTTTTTTTTTTTTTTTTATTTTTTTTTTTTGTTTTTTTTATAAAATATAAAATAAATTTTTTTTTTGGGTTGTTGGGTTTTTTTTTTTTTTTTTTTTTTTTTTGGGTTGTTTTTTGTATTTTGTTTTTGTGTGTTTTTTGTTTTTTTGGGGGGTTTCTTGTCAATTCAAAATTTAAACGGGGGCCGAAAAAGATAAAAAAAAATAACCATGGGGGGGTTTGGCCCCTGGGGGGTTTTTTTTATTTATTTGGGGGGGTTTGGGGGGGGTTTTTGTTATGGTATAGTTTTCCAAGGAGGGGGGGGGGCAATTCTGGAGTATCCGAGTAACATAGATAATACCTAATTGTATTTGCTTTTCAGGTTCTTGAACCTAACTGGCACAAAATGCATGACCGGCTACTAACTGCAAAGAGCATAGATGAGGTATTATTGTTGATTATTTCCTCTTGGTATGATTTTTTCTAGGTGAAAGGTTAAGATTCTAGGAATAAGCTGATTCGCATTTTGTTTTACTCCAGGTTTTGATTGTAGAAATTGAAATGTTTTCAATTGATCATGAAAGTTATTATGTGTGTGAGCTTTCTCTCGGGAATAGTGCTAATTCCAAGTGAAATTGTGCAGAATATGTTGTTTAATTGGAAAAAAAAAGAATTAGATAATAAATGGAAGAAGAAATTGGTGCAGGTTATTGAATTCCATGATTTATTTCTCCATAAATGCCTCAAAGAGTGCTTGCTTCTTTCGCCCCAGCTCCTCAAGGTAAGTCCTATGGTTATATTATATTTATGTGTATATTATATTTGGTTCATCAAATAATGATGTGTTTGAATACCACATGCCTCAATTATCTCTATTAATCTTATTATAATTTATTTCATTTCTATTATTGTTCTGATATTTGTTGAGATCTTTTTTATTGTGACATTTCAAAAGTCTAATACATTATATTATCCTTGTAGAGCTTATCCAAAAATGCCCTCATATTAATTGGGTGGCTTAATAAATAGGTCACCTGTCCTTGATTTATATTTTATGGCGCTTACATTAAAAAAAACTTTACTGGGTCAATTAAGCATGATCCAAAATTTCCCTCAATTATTATATAATTGTTAAGTAATGATTATTGCAGAAAGTGGAAAAATTGAAGTCAGTGTGCCTTCGGTACGCAACTTCAATTCAATTTCTGATGCCATCTATAAGCGTGCCGCCAGAGAGGGATATAAAGTCGGCCAAAACTGCAAGGATAAATAAATCACACCTCATGGAGCAGCAACTAAAGCTTGCTTTGCAAAACACTACCATTTCTGACTCTATTATGTATTTTTTTTCTATCTACTTCCATATTTTTACAAGGCAATGTGATTTAATTGTGAATTGCAAACTGCAATCAAGGTTGGTGCAATGGAGCAGTCAGACAATTGAACTGTGCACCATTCTCATTGCAAATGAGGACAACATATGTTGATACTATGCATAGTGCACATTGATCCATACTATGGATCAATATCTCTCTCTTTAAATTCCAAACGGTTGATTTGAACCGTTCAACATGATCTCCATATGAAAATGTACTTGTAGACTAAATTTTATTTTTTTAGATATGTAGAGAATCACTAATTCTGAATGGTCTAGAATATCTAGATCAAGTGATTTTCTACCTATCTAAAAAATAGTAAATTTTTTAAAAAATGTAAAATTTGATTTACAAAGTACATTTTGATAAGGTGGTCATGTTGAACAGTTCAGACTGACTATTTGAACTTTGAAAAAGGGATACAATGATACATAGTATGAATTAATCCGCGCGATGCATAATACATAGCGTCACTCAAATATTTAATCCTTTGATTGCTCAATTGCATGAAACTTTGGTTGTAGTTGTCAGACCTGGATTAAGCCTTTATCTTCCTCATTTTTTGTGTACACATAATATGAGGAAGAATATGTAGTTTGGGCATCATTGAAACATAAACTGTTTACTGGCATACATAAAATGAAAAAACTCGGAATGCCATGTATACCCCTGCAAAACAATATCAGAATAAGAGTATGTGAGATGTGTATTTTTGTTGTTTCAGGAAATTTGAGAAGGAATTTAATGCAGAGTTGCAAAGCCTCATCCCTATACTGAGCAGTAACAGTTCACAGTCTGAACCGTATCTGACGCATCTAGCACAATGCATAGTTGGTGTTCATAACGATTAGTAATTTTCATCTCTTTCTCTCTCTTGGGTTTATATCTATTGTTATGTCTAGTATATATTGTTGGATTTACACTCTTTGTGGTTATTTTATGTATTTGTTAGGTTTTATGCTTTATTTTGAGCTGTTCTTTGTAGCTGTTTCTCAGTGTTTGATGAGGGATGTAAATTGTTTTTACCTTTTTGCACTTTTCTCCCTTTATTTATTTTAGTTTTCTTAATCTGATTATTTAGTAATGTCTTTTCTTTGCCACTGAAATTGCAATATGTCATTAAGCAAAAAGAAAATGTAATGTCCAAATCAAATTATTTTATTGCGTGATTTTTTTGTCCCCTTTATTTCCATGTATTTCTTTCATTATCAATCAATAATAGGGTAGTTAAATCAACCACAGTTGAAATGTGGGAGCTAATATGCATTTCTTACTGTAGCTTAATATTTAGATTAGAAAGGGTGGTAGTATACCACCGGAGTAGATGTATTTTATTCATTGCTATTTTCTGATAAATAGTTCTTAGATTCTTCTCCAATTCTGCAACTTGAATTGAATATAATTTGATGTGCAGTGCAATCTACTAAATGCAAAAAAGAATGTATATGGTGATAAGAGTCAAAAGAACCGGACAATTTTTGAAATTTGCAACGAATGTGACCAGTCAAATTAACCATTCCAGATTTACATTATTTTCTACTAAAAAACAAGTCGAGCTTTCACTTCATTTCCTGCAAAAGGAAAGAGGGGACTTGGAAAAGACAGCCACTATACCTTTTTGAGAATTTTTTATTTATAGAAATTGTTAAAAATTATTTAGAAATTGATGAATTGTCTAGAATTTTAATTTCATAGAAGAAACCGGTCATTCAGAAAATGAAAGTTCTGTGACAAAATATGTGAGGTAAGACGGTATACCAAATAATTCGATTTCTTTAAAAAATGCGTAAAAAAAAACAATAATTCGGTTCCTTTGATAGCATCGAAATGGCATCATCGTCATCTATTTAATTAACTATATTATTTTTTAATTAAATTCTACAAATAATAACTCTGGCCCTTTCTGTTGTCAGGTGTTGTTGCATCATAATGCACAAAAGACACTCTTACAAGGTTCATCATACAAAATCAAAGAGCATCAATTCTGCCCTGATTATCTCTTACCAGTAAATGAAAAAAAGAGAAAAAAAAAAAAGACTGTCAACATCAAAATAGCTATCAAAATACCTGTCGCTTGTACTTTATCCTTGCTTCTTGCTCAACTATATAACTGGTGAGCGGTGAAGGTTGATTTGCTCTCTTCTTTTATTGTCCAAAACACCAAAACAAAAATAAAAGATTTCCATTTTAATTGTTTAGTTCTCTACATCTCCAGTGAGCGACTATATTATATCATGGTGAGAGCTGGGTGTTCTAACACTTCTTTTAGACCCCAATTTGTCACTGAATTACAACCTCCTGATTTTGATATGCTGGTAATTTGTTATTTTATTTCTGTTTTTTTGGGTGATAATAGAGCTGATTGGGTAGCTATACTCTTGCATTAAATATAAATTGAAATTATTTTTTCACATAACAAGGAGTGGAAAGTGACATGCAATTTAAAAGTTTGTTGTGTAAGATTTTGCTACGATTGTTTTTTCTTACTTTCTTTATTGCTTGTTATGTTTTGTAATTAATTATTTTTATTTTTTGTTTAGTACTAAAAGGTTTATATATGGTCAAGAGTAATTAATACCACATATTACTCCTTGAAAATCTCATGAGAATAGTCTCTGCTGCATCTCATGAGAATAGTAATTAATACCACAAACTAGGAATAATTGAAAGGTTTTGATCCAGCTACAATCCCACTGTCAGTTCTCACTAGGTTCCATTAACATCTGCTTGTGAATACACACACTATTTCAACATAGATGCCAATGCAACTTTTATTCTAGTTTCAGTAATTCTATCATTAGACCACCAGCCTTGAAAAATACAAAATAAAAATTATACAGAATCAATTTTCTCCTTCCAGAAACTTCCATCAGAATTCATGATGCATGTGGAAGACGAAAACAAGAGTCGTTTGTTTGCAACTGTCTTGAGCCCTATAGGTAAAACTTGGAATATCAAGTTAACTAGACATCACTCAGAGACATTTTTCAAAGGAGGTTGGCCTGAGTTCTCCCAAATTCACAAATTAGAGGTGGGCTTCAAGCTGGTGTTTCGATACGAAGGCAACATGGTTTTCAATGTAAAGGTGTTTGGTTTGAATGGATGCCTCAAGGATTACAATCAAGATGCAGTGGCTATTCTCAGGAAAAGTGCATTCAATACCTCAAGAGAGAAATCTTCAGCAAAATGTGCAAGTGTTACAAAAGGCAAGTAACACTATTAATAATTTGTTTTCTTGTTAATATTGTGAATATATTTTTGTATTATTATTATTGTTATTGTTTTGTAGTGCCATTTCTTTAATTATTATACTACTGTTTCTATTGTTGTTTTGAACTAGAACTCAATGTTATACCATTAAGCTGATGTTGCAGTGTAAAACAATATCCAGATAGCACTAAAAAAAATAGATAAAATTTACAAAATGAAGATACATCCATTGTAGAGAATATTGACATTCTGATGCAGCCAAAACAAACTTTATAACTATATTACTTTTAATTGAATTCATATACTCTTGAGCTGCAGTGCCATCATCTTCAGGAAAACAAACAAAAAGAAAGCATGAGCTGGTGATAAAGAAGGAGACACCACCTCATGAGCGCTCCAAAATGTGCGAGGAACACGGAACAACAACAAAATCCTATGTCAAGAACAAAAGAAATAAGCATCTCATTTCTGTTTCTCATCAAACTCTTGAAACAAGAATCAGTCATTACAGCATCAATAAATTGATGGTAACAAGTTGTTTTGTTTATTTTCATTTCTATTTATTTAGGCAAAACTTTCAAACACCCCCAACCCCAACAAAATTTAGAAAATATTAATAATAATAATAATGATCATTAAAAAACAAATAAATTGAAGTCCAACAACATGTCTATTAAATGATAAATTAATTAACTGGCAGCTAACATTGTAAATTCTTGTGTCATTATTAATGGAATCTGGGGGACCTCCGCATTTCTTATTAAAAAAAAATTAACTGGCAACTAAGCTAGATTATTACCAAGTTAGAATAAAATCAATTGTTGATAAAATGGCCCTTTTTTACTATACTCAAACAAAAAATCACTAAATGAAATACTGGGGTTATTAACCATATATAGATCTGATAGCCAGTTGCTCCTGAAAATGGCCATATTATACTTTGATTAAGATTGGGTTACGTTTGAATTCAGATCCAGTGCAATACATGACGTGTAGAATGAGATCTGAGTAGTCTGTTTTAATCTGGCACAAATCTCAATGCGGGTCACCCTATATTCCAAACGAGAACAGAGTAGTTCGATGCCCATCAGACCTATACTTTTGGGTTCAACGAGCTCCATAATCGCCCGATCCATCTTAAGATCTGTGCGCATAAAAATTGAAGCAGACACGCATGAATTTAAAGCATTTCACATGAATCTTAAAGCAAATTAGACGGTGATTGAACCTATCGAACATAAGTAGGTCTGATGGGTATCAGACCTACTCCCATGTCATTCCAAATAGGCACCAAATTGATTTTGGCCCGATTGTTAGTATTCTACACGGGTGCTTTAGGGGATA
Organism: Carex scoparia; assembly: GCA_024447655.1. NCBI lineage: Eukaryota > Viridiplantae > Streptophyta > Magnoliopsida > Poales > Cyperaceae > Carex > Carex scoparia. The sequence continues at coordinate 3,468,427 of JAJHPE010000001.1, forward strand.
CTCACTTGCCCTTTTAGGGCCAATTTGGCTGTCATTGTGTCTGTGGGAAAAAAAAATTCACTTAGATGAATTTTTTTTCCCACGCGCAGACCATTTGAATTGGATCCAAACCCAAGCCCAAGCCCATTTCCGCTCCCACCTGGCAGCCAAACAGGCCCTTAAGGTGGTATGCAATTTTAAATTTGAAAAAATTGTGGCTAAATGAAATGATGAACTGTCTATTGCAGAGTCTTCCAAGAATATTCGGCTCGGTGCCTCCATACAATTTGGAAAAAGGAGAGATTACACTGAAGAATGAGAAACAGGAAACTTGGAAGGTACATTTTAACACTTTTACTAAATACAGTAGTTTTTTCAGAGGATGGAAACAATTCTGTGTGAAGAACAACATAAAATGTGGAGATACATGCACACTTGAGATCAAAGCCAAGAATGAAATACTTGTCACCATCTCTAAGGCATCTAAAAAACTGGGGAAATTGTGATTCATCTCTAAGGATCGATCATCGATTACAATCAGTTCACTAATTAGATAGTTAGTCGAATCAATGTTAGCAATCGAATCCGATCTTGAGACCTTTTAGCTGTAAAATCTGGGCATGAATGCATATTTTTGTGTATTAATTATAAAGTTGGGCTGTATCAGTAGTCTGCCCTTTCCTGAAGGTTAACTGTTTTCTTTTGTTTTGATCAAGTTTGTTTCTGATGTATTATATAACTAATCTAGCTAAGATTTATACTGTCCACGCTCTGTGTTTTTCTTCTTCTGAGTTTTTCTGTCATAAAAAGATGGCAGGAGGCGTTTTTGTATGCGCATTTGTTCCCGCCTCTGACTAGCTAAAGTGATATAATTAGTACTTGACTGCTTGTGTAATATTTTTGAGTGATTATATTAAAATTATTTCGTGATATGCCAGATATATATCATCAAAATAATTTGTTTATAATTTAAAGAAAATGTTATTTAATATATTGGTCTTACAACCTTTTGCAACGGAAGGTTGCCACAATCGTACAGGAATAAGCTTCAACATAAATGGGACCGTATTCGTGAAGGTAAATAGTGACTATCCGTGAAGATATACCAATAAAAATATGCTTTTTCTATTAGCTAGTGATATGAGTATCTGCGAAGGTATACTAATAGTATCCCTCGCGGATACTGTTTTATTTTTGTAGTTGTGCGTACATAGGTACATAACATACTACTCAAGCCAGAAATAAATTTGCTACGATCTGAAGTTTAGGAATAGTGTTTCTAAAATTCCTGTTTCAAAAAAGTTAATTTAAAATTTACTTGACCATTTATCAAAATATAGTTAAAATTTAACCATTGAAATTTCCAAATAGCTTGTGAGTATTTTACAAGATCAGGCATCTGAGGGATAAAATGAGAACTCTATAATTTAAAATAAATTTTAATAATAAAGGCAATCAATTGGATAAATTTGTAAGGTTTTAAAATTTAGAATGGTCAATAGGATATTATGAATTTTAGAGGGAAAAATAAAGTAATTTCAAAAGTTTTTGAGAGATATGTACATAAATATCAAGAAAATCACATGAAACATGCAACACCTCTCATAAGTGCACAACATGCAAAATAGAGAAATATCAATAAAATATGCTTCGTTCGAAGACCGTGCGACATCCATCATGCTGTGTGCAGCATAGTCCAAAGGATGCACGGAAAGCAGGTCGGGCCTTCTATGGTACTATGCAGGTTATTATTATTTTTTTTGTAGTAGTCATTTTCTACCTATCTAAAAAAATAGTAAAAATTTTTTTCTAAAAAATGTAAAATTTAGTCGGCAAATACATTTTCATATGGTGATTTGAGCAGTTTAGATCGACTATTTGAAAATGAAAATATTGATTAATAGTACGAACCAGCGTTGTAAAAAATGGCTGTTTATGCCGATTAATCGTTGGCGGAGCTGTCACGAATTTTTTTGACTAATCAACCAATTATTCTCAATAATTTTCAATTAATCACTTGAAAGTACTCTATCCGTCTGACGAGTGAATACCGTTATTTAAAACACTAATACGAAGCAATCCACACTATGCATAGTACGGACCATAAACGATTTATTGGCATACATAAAAGAAAAAACATCGAATTCATGTATAACCCTGCAAACAACATCAGAATAAGAGTATGTGAGATGTTATATTCTCCCTTTGAACAAATATAATCTTGTTTGGCATAGATTGCCAGTTTTGCCACGGAATGGGATAACGATTATTATTTATTTACAATACGCAGGCCTTTATTTTCAATAGACTTAAACAATGGCTCTATATTGTATAATCGTAATAAACAATAATGTGAACTTGGAAAATATTTGAACTGTTGAGATGAAAAAAAAAACATATTTTTAAAAGAAAAGCAGCAGATTTAATTTCAGAACTAAGCCCAGATGAATAATTGCATATAAAGTTAAACCGGATCAGATTGTTAAACCGGACCGGACCGGAAAGTGAGAAATCACAAAAAAAAAAAAAAAAACAGCCCGCTCTCCATCGCGACTCCATCCCGATCTCCTCTCTTCAGCCCCATCTCACTCTCTCTCTCTCCCTGGCGCTATCCCAACACGAATTAGCCTTGGTGCTGTTAAAATTGGTCGAATTAGCAGCAAGGGCAACATTCTTGGGACGATTTGGAAGAGATCACAGCATTGCAAGGCAAGGGGAAGCTGGAGCAGGAGGTGGTGGTACCAGAATTTATGCAGTAGGAAGGTTTAGGTTTTGCCTTGCTCGGTATCTTTTTCTCTCAGAAGGGCTGAAGCCACTCCTTCTTATAGACCGATTGCTGCATCTTCTGGAAGGGGGACGAGGATTGGAAGTCGATTAAGGTATTTCATATTCAGACTCAGAGCTGGCACTAGCTGCATTGTCATAATCTCTCTGGGAATATTTGTTTATGTAATTTTCTGTCCTGTGTAATGCCATTGTTTACTTATGTACCTATGATTCTGCATATGCTGATCTCCCTTCTTTCTATTTCTTGTTTTGGAACGACGTGCAGCAACAATGGAAGGTAGGCGCTGCTTGTACGAAAGAGTTGCTTCACGCAATTTGCACTCAATCCGTGGCTTCAATCAGCACCTGGCCTCCTTGGTTCGCAACTCTGATCCCACTGTTTTTTCTGTCTTCAACCGAAATATCCAAACTGAAGGAATCAAATGCGATAATTATACCTATGGGATCATGATCAATTACTGTGCCCAAACGAATCGGCTCAACCTGGCCTTTTCTTTTCTCGCACGGATCCTCAAAGAAGGTTTCAGAGCTGGGGCTGTGACTTTCTCTCCAATACTCAAGGGCCTTTGTTCTCATAATAGGGTCAGTGAGGCTGCAACCATTGTGATCAACAAAATGCCTAAGCTGGGATCTATACCCGATGTGATCTCGTATAACATTCTTATCAAAGGTCTTTGCTTCAAGGGCAACACTGGATTAGCATATATATATATAGGAAATTGCTAATATGCTACGTGTAGCATAGAGGGTCTCCGTGTAACGGCTCAAAATTTGAATTTTTAAATTCCTAACGGTCGATCCAAACCGTTATATGTGTTCTACATATTGAAATGTGCCTGGAGACCAAATTTTATATTTTTTGGATTTTTTTTTACTATTTATTAAGCCACTTTGAAAATCGCCGATCCAACGGTTTCACTGTTGGTTAAGCCACCATTGGATCAGCGATTTTCAAAGTGACTTAATAAATAGTAAAAAAATTCCAAAAAATATAAAATTTGGTCTCCAAGCACATTTCAATATGGAGAACACATCTAACGGTTTGGATCGACCGTTAGGATTTTGAAAATTCAAATTTTGAGCCATTGCACGGAGGTCTCTATGCTACGCGTAGCACCGTAGCCACGTCCTATATATATATATATATATATATATATATATATATATATATATATTAAATTTTGAGATTTTATTTTTAATGTCTTTTGAAAGTTTGTGCTATGATTTTTTTTTCCACTTGCATGTATGTATGCCACGATTGAGAGATTATTTTGTTGTTTTGTATAACCATATCAAAATCAAGCTTCCATATGAGTGGTACGTACTCCAGCTCTAACTGGTACCAAATACTGACTAAAATCAAAACAGAAATATATGTTGAACAGATTACAATTGAAGCAGAAATTGATAATAGGATAAATTTATAATTCACACAAGCATTTATCAATTTTATATTGTTCTTAATATAAACTATATTGAAGCTGTATTTTTATGCACCCAATCGAATCAACATAGTGTTACGGAAAACTTGAACATCAAATAAATCCTATAATGTAAGAATTGTATTCTCAACATGTAAAATAAGATTAACAAACACTTTGTACCAATCAATCGCTCAGGGCTTTTTCAGGCCCAGCCCAAAGGCCTACACGATACCAATTAAGCTTAAATAAGAAAGATTCTTTGATGCGGTTGACTTGTAAATGGTGGAACAGGTCAAAGTCTCCGATAAGAGCGCGAGAGAGAGAGAGAGAGAGGAACACCTAGACAGCCTCTGTCAGGTTTTCAAAAAGAGAGAGGGGGAAAAGGAGCATATGATATGAGGCGGCACTGAAGAAAATTGTTTCCAGCATTAATTAGGTACATCCCTTTCTTCGCCTTTTCTCATTCTTTTTGCAAAATTATTAAACCATTTCATGCAGAAAATTATTCTGCCAATTAAGTTGAGATTTGCTGTTTTTTCTTCATTTTCTTTCCCAATTATGTTAATTATAACAACATCATTCAAGTTCAAACACTCAAGTCACATTTCGTGGTTAATTTTAATTAAGGCATCAACCGGAATGAGGTTAAAGGGATGCTGAGTTGCTGACAAATTAGTTCCGGGGACGAGTTGGAGCCACTTATCGGCCAAATGGTGCATCTGCCCGGAGATGTCTTGTGCACGCAATGGAAGTTTGAAGGTTTTCATATTTTATATCCTGAATTCTGTTACATTTAGCAATACATTTTATTCGATCTATCGGCCCAATAAAACATAAAATTCACGTGTGCTGATGAAAGTTTTATGATGAGATCTTTGAAAACGAAGTAGGAAATTAAATTTGTAATTGAAATTAATTTATCACAATATATAATCCAATTTATTTATTAAACATGGTTGTAGTATACTACAAAGGAAGAAACATCACTCGACACAATACATAATTAATCACACCAAATATATAGAAAAGAAAACAAAAGGAACGGTTGTAAATCAAACTAGACTCAAAATTTTCATCACTGAGACAATTTTCGCCACTATGCTGACTATCCTCTCCACTACGATGATGATCCTCTCCACTACGATGATGATCCTCTCCACTTTTTGCCACGCGTTGAGCCTGTTCTCCAGCCCGCCTTGACTGGTTGATGCGGGGCTTGCTGCGATGCCATTGTTGATCTGTGTCGGATCTGATGAATTCGAATTCGGTGGTTGGCTGGAATTCATGTTAATTTCAAGTGCCCTGCCGGAAAATATTACATGCCAGTCAATTATGACGTCAATCAATTCAATTCTATTAGGTAAATTTCGTGGGTGCCTAGGAGTGTTTGATTGATGACTTCAGAATAGGTCTGAAGCTCATTGGATCTACTTTAGGTTTGATGGGCTTTATGATCGTTCGATCTGCTTTAAGATCTATACTCTCAGCTCTAATATTTGTGCGCACTTGCATCAATTGTTGTGCGCATAGGTTTTGAAACAAATTAGACAATTATGGAGCCCATTGGACCCAAAAGTCAGTCCGGACATCGGACCTACTCATTTCTCTTGATTGATAACTAAAATTTGGTCTCCAAGCACATTTCAATATGGAGAACATGTTGAACGGTTCAGATCGGCTATTTGAACTTTGAAAATGGAAATATAGCGTATTGGAGTACAAACGTTGTTTGGATAAAATCATGACATAAAGTACCATAGTCTTTGGACAATATATATATATATATATATAGAGAGAGAGAGAGAGAGAGAGAGAGAGAGAGACTAATAAACTTTCGGTAGCATAGATGGCGAAATACATCCAACTTGTTTTTCAATTTTCCAAGTCCAAAAAGTCAATCCAAACCGTTAGATGTGATCTCTATATTAAAATGTGCTTGGAGACCAAATTTTACATTTTTTTTTGAATTCTTTAATATTTATAAGCCATTTTGAAAATCGCTAATCTAACGGTGGCTTAACCAAATAGTGAAATTGTTGGATTAGTGATTTTCAAAACACCCAAATCGTATACATATTCGTTAGATGTGAACTCTATATTAAAATATGCTTGGAAACTAAAATTTACAATTTTTTGGATTTTTTTTACTATATATTAAGCCACTTTGAAAATCACTGATTCAACGGTGATTTTCAAAGTGGCTTAATAAATAGTAAAAAAAATTCCAAAAAATGTAAAATTTGGTCTCCAAGCACATTTTAATATAGAGACCACATCTAACGGTTTGGATCGACTCTTTGAATTTTGAATTTTTACTATTTATTAAGCCACTTTGAAAATCGCTGATTTCACGGTGGCTTAACCAAATAATAAGACTAGAAGCCACTATTAGATCAGCGATTTTCAAAGTGGCTTACTAAATAATAAAAAAAATTCAAAAATAAAATAAAAATTTAGTATCCAAGCACATTTTAATATAGAGAACACATGTAACGGTTTGGATCGATGTTTTGGACTTTGAAAATTAAAAAACGACTTGGTTGCACGGGATCTCAGAAACAACTGATTTGATATTATCCAACTCCTCAGTGTGTGTGGGTGGGGGGGGGGGATGGGTTATGGTGAGTTGCGAAGTAAAATATAACGCTCATATACCAATTTAAAAATTCAAACAACTGATCTGAACCGTTCAATATTTTCTCCATATTGAAATGTACTTGGAGACTAAATTTTATATTTTTTAGATTTTTTTTACTATTTATTAAGCCAATTTGAAAATCGCTGATTCGAGTGAACAGTAAAAAATAGTAAAATTTTCTGGACAATTGGATCAGCAATTTTCAAAGTGGCTTAATAAATAGTAAAAAATTCCAAAAAATGTAAAATTTGGTCTTCAAGCATATTTCAATATGGAGAACATGTTGAACGATTCGGATTGGTTGTTTGAATTTTTAAAATAAAAATATGAGCGTGAAGTAAAAATAATATCTTACTTCGCAACTCACCATAGCCCATTTCTACACACACACATAGGCTAATATCAAAACATTAGCACTACGCCTCCTGTGCAATCAAGTTGTTTTCCGATTTTTAAAGTCCAAACGGTCGATCTAAATCATTAGATGTGATCTCTATATTAAAATGTAGTTGGAGATTAAAATTTATATTTTTTGGAATATTTTTATTATTTATTATGACCTGGTCGGAAAGTTATGTTACAATTTTATTTACTTGACAGTTTGAAATTAATAGTACAATTACAAAATCACATGATACAGAATATGGCAACTACGTTTAGAAAGATTCTGTTGAGTCTGAGACTTGAGTTCTCCTTTAATGAACAAAAATTAATGGAAACAAATACTATTTAAACATTGGTTAAAGAAACAATTAACTGATAACAATAACTTCATAACCCCAAAACCCCTAAAACTCCTCCAGCTAGCATATATATGCAAACAAATGAAATCAAGGATGAGCAAGTACCTCATGTTAGGAAATTGACTCAGTAATGTAGAAAATATAGAAATTTATATTTAGTTCTGTTAGCAAATGTAGAAATTTATATTTAGTTTGATCGTTTGAATCGAGGGAGCGGCTGCTATTTATATGACTCGCGTGCCGCGGCTTCACATGTGCGGTACCCGACATGTGCGGTACCCGGCTGCTAAACTTTAGGATCATCTTATCCCATTAAAAAATTTGTGCCATTAAAAAATTTGTGAGCACCCCACTAAAAAATTTGTGCCATTAAAAAATTTGTGCCATTAAAAAATTTGTGCCATTAAAAAATTTGTGAGCACCCCACTAAAAAATTTGTGCCATTAAAAAATTTGTGCGGTACCCCATTAAAAAATTTGTGCCGTACCCCATTAAAACATGAGGCATTTTTATAAACCATAATTAAAAAAAAAAAAAAAGTTCGGATTTCAGCATAATTAGCTGAGTTTTTACAAAAAACATAAGAACCGAACTGCCAAACCGGTCTTGTCAGTTTACCCTCCAGAACCGAGTTGCCAAACCGGTTTCATTTGTATTCTAATTGGTCGATTTTTGAAAATAATGATACATTGGTCTACTACATGAAGGATTTAGAAGTTTCTGTAAAAAAAAATTAAAATAGAGTCGATTTTTGCCATAAAAGATGTTAGATTATGAAAAATATGTCCATTAATCATTCGAGACATTATTTTTTGAAAAAAATCCAGAGATACAAATTTTTAGTATTGTTATTGTAATTCACCTTTATACTTTTTTTAATTTTCTTCACGAAAATATTTATTGATTTTTTTTTATATAAAAATCAATCAATTGATTTGTTAAAATGATAAAATGGTCAAAATACACAAAAAAAATATATATTCTAATTGTTCGATTAATCTTATTGTTCATATACAAAATCAAACAAAAAATCGATTTATTTTATAAACAATCCGCAAAAAAAAAAAAAAAGAAACCTTTGGCAACTCGGTTCAAGGGTTTTAGACCGGTTTGGTAGTCCGTTCTAATAAACAGGTTTTTTTAAAAAACTCTAATCATGCATCTCGAAATCCGAACTTTTTTTTTTTTTAATTATGGTTTATAAAAATATCTCTTAAAAACATTTGTGCCGTATCCCATTATGTGAAATGACAATTATACCCCTGCAAAAGACGCCATTCTGGATTTATGTGAAATGACAATTATACCCCCGCAAAAGACGTCATTCTGGATTTATGTGAATTGACAATTATACCCCTGCAATCGCCGTGAACAATGATATTAACATTTTTTATGTAGATAGCTTAAAGCGTTCGACTTGTGGGAGACTGCGGGAAATAAATCTGCTGCGATGCTAAAGAATCTCAGGAAGCTTAACTTTTCTAAATCCAGCCATTAATTGTTTTTGAGATTCGTGTATAAAAACTAATTTCTTTTAAAATTTGTGCATTTAAAAAAATTAATGATTGGATTTGAAAAAGGCAGTCTCTCTATCATTCTTTAATTGGAATCGCAGCAAACTTATTTGGAAGACAGCGACCTACGGGGGTTACGGGGGTGATGATATTAACATTTTTGATTTTTGTATAACACGACATTACTTAAATATTTTACTATAAAAATAATTTTATCCTTAATTAATTAAATATTTTACTATAAAAATAATTTTATCCTTAATTAAGTATTTCCTTTAAAGGTTGATTCTCTCTTATATCTTATTATAAACTTTCTTTTCTTAAAAAAAATATGTTATTTTGTTTAAAATCTATTTATCTCTCATGTACTATTGTATGATTTCTTTCCTTAAAAATTAGATTTATAAAATTAGCAAATAGTTTGTTATTTTCATACTTTGTTTCTTTTTTCACATCTTAAGATTTTAAAAAATACAACAATAAAAGATTTAATTATATTATGAAAATCTAGCAAAATTGTATATATCGATTTATTTTATCCAACTCCACAAATTTTATTGACAATTTATTTAAAATCCGAGTAACATTGTTTCAACTTAATTTATTTTATTTATTAATTTATCTAACTATCCGAATTTTCGGAAAACTTACCCAACAATCTTAAGTGTATTCCTTAATTCGGATAGTATTTGTATGATTTATCATTATGATTTTTTAATTTAAATTTAGTAATTATATTAATGAAATTATTATTATTTTAAAATTGCATTCGATTATTATTTATAATTAAATTACAACCGGAGATATAAGATAATAGAAAGCTGAATAATAAATTAGATGATTCTAAGTTCATGTAGTTGTTCGTCTATGATATATTATAAAATTGAAATCGTAATTTAAAATTACGAGGAACTAATTCAGTATTTTTATACAAGAAGGTTTTGCTATGATATTAAATCAATTGTTAAATATTCTGTTATATAGTTCATCCTAGAGATCTCATTATTAATTTGAATTTTTTTATTTTATTTCATTCATTGTAACGTATATAAGTCTGTCCATTGTTTATATATTGCATGTATACGAATTAGATCGGAACTATATACTATAATATCAAATCAGTTAATTTAATATTTTAATAATAATGGTGCTTTATGTTATCATAAGCCAGAACCTTAATAATTGTTTACATTTATTTGTTATAATCATTATAATACACATAGTTCAAAATAATTTGTTTGTCTCATTGATCTTCAATGACATCCGATTCTATTAAACAAAGAGGATATTAAATTTGAGGATCTTCAAGTTTAGAACTTGATTAAATTATGAAACATTAATGTAGGCAATTATGGAAATTAAATCACTAAAAAATAATCAGAATATTAATTACATTATGGAAAGATATGATAATTGAAAAGATATTTAAAGAGAGTTAAAATTGTCCATACATTATTTTTTTTTTTTTTTTATGATGTTGTGTTATTATAAAGATTTATAGTGTTATGCTTACCCGACTTACGGCCGACGCTCCAGACTCTGGATTAGCTCAATGGTCAATGTCACTACCAATTTTTCGAAAAAAAAAAAAAAAAAAACTCAATGGTCAAAACAAACAGAGTCAAGACCTCATTGGTCAAACTTAACATGATAATCATAGTATCACACTCATGTTAAATTGTTAATTGTCCACGACGGAAATTATGTAATTAAACTGTATTTATGTCTGTGTACGGACAATATTCTTTAGTTTATTGGCGCTTCGAAAATTAAAAACGCTATGATTTTGTTTTATCCATCTTGTTTTCTAAGAAAAAAAAAAGTTAACAATTTTTTTTATTTTAAATACATTTACAATTATGTGATTATTTCTAAACAATAAGAGTTATCTAAGTCATAATAAAAATAACAACCTATTTAAAATCAGATAAGAAATCATCAGGCTTATCTAATGAACTATACAATAACTAATCTAGCTTTGCTACTATATGCACGCTCAGTGTTTTTTCTTCTTCGATTTGAGTTTTCCTGTCATAAAAGATAACAGAGGCGTTTTCCCTTTGTTGCCACCGCTGACTAGACTGATATAATTAGTACTTTTGAGTAATTATATATATTACTTCGTGATTTGTGAAGTATCAACGTATCATTTGTTTTTCATCAAGTTAAACAAAAGGTTAAATAAAGTTAAAATTGAAAGGAAAAGTAGCAGAGTTGGTTAGAAAAAATATTCTAAAATTGTTAGTTAATCAAAAATCGAGAGTTCGATTCTCCTCATGATTTCGTAGCCTCCGTCAAAATTTGTTGCAACGGACAATTGCCACAATTATACTGACCAACTCAAAATAACTTGCTACTAAGGCCAAGAATACGCTATCAATATCAATTTAGTTCTCGAGTATAGACCCGTCTCATTTGCAATTATCCGTTAATTGTAGAAATATTATATACGCTGATTTTTTACATTACTTCATAATAATATGTTCTATTTCATTTAGGCTAATTTTTTAGGTCACAAATTCACAATGTTGAGAACTAAAGGGGTGAGAATCTGCTGTTTTTTTTTTTTTTAAACATGTTCAATGGTTTAGATTTTGAGGGGAACAAAAGAACAACATATTTCTTCTTCAAATCTGAAATTGAACGGTTGGGATGAAGAAAAATATGCTTCTGAAAAAAAGAGCAGCAGCAGCAAATTTCATCTCCAAATCTAAAAATGTTAAAAAATATTTAAACTGTTGGGATGAAGAAAAAACATATTTCTAAAAAAAGAGCAGCAGATTTAGTTTCAGAACTAAAGCCCATATTGACAATTGCAAACCGTTCAATTTGATGGAGCCCAAATGGATAATTGCATATAACGTTATAAACCGTGCAATTTGATGGAGTCATAATGATAATTACAAGCCTAGATTGTTAAACCGGACAGAACCGGATCGATAAGTAGAAATCCTCTCCAAAAAAAAAAAAAAAAACAGCCCGCCTCTCCTTCGTTCAATTGGAGTGGGATTACACCTATTTTCAAAAGTATTGTAAGTCAAATGTAAGCTTAAAATCTAATCAAAACAGTGCCAATGAGCCGAAACTTCCTCTCGCCTGATAAGATAGTAGTCTTGACTGAATCGAGATTTTTAAACAAAAAGAAAAGCAACCCAATGTTTCACCTAATAAGTCCAATATTACGGTCCAATTTCATCCCAAATCCCTCACTAAACAATCTAAATTACGACCCCACTGTCTCAAAATCATAAAATTGTTTTTGCACCTCCAAATTATATTCCCGCGTTTCTTGAGCAGTTCACCAAAGACAGATCAAATCCACATGACGATTCAATCTGCATGCACAAATTATTTTCTAATGCTACAAGGGCGAGAACCCAAGATCCGACAATAGAAAATAGGTGTAATCCCACTCCAATTGACCGGATTCGGGTTAGTATAAATTGATTTTTTTTTTTTTTTTTTTCTTTTACTGGCATTTCAAAAGAATAAATAGCTCAAATATGAAATGAGAAATTTTTTTTTGTCTTTTACAAGGCTACATTGCCCAAAACAGCCCGGCTCCTCAAAGAAGGTTTCAGAGCTGGGGCTGTGACTTTCTCTCCAATACTCAAGGGCCTTTGTTCTCATAATAGGGTCGGTGAGGCTGCAACCATTGTGATTGACAAAATGCCTAAGCTGGGATCTATACCCAATGTGATCTCGTATAACATTCTTATCAAAGGTCTTTGCTTCAAGGGCAACACTGGATTAGCTCTTCAGCTTCTTTTTAAAATGGTTAAACATGGTGCTCAGTGTGAACCTGATATGATTACGTATACCACAGTTATAGCTGAACTTAGCATGGAGGGTGAACTCTTTAAGGTATTTGGTTTGTATAAATAGATGCACCTTGCTGGCCTTATACCTGGTATTGTGACTTACAGCTCATTGATAAATGGGCTCTGCAGGAAAGGTGAAATTGACACGGCAAAGGAGTTGATGGATAGCATGATTTTCAAAGGGGTTGAACCTAATGTTGTGACTTACAGCACTCTTATAAATGGGCTGTGCAAGAAAGGTGAAATTGAGAAGGGAAAGGAGGTGATTGAATGCATGATTTCCAAAGGGCTCGAGCCTAATGTTGTGACTTACAGCACTCTTATAGATGGGTTGTGCAAGAATAGTGAAATTGAAAAGGCAAAGGAGGTGATTGACAGCATGATTTCCAAAGGGCTCGAGCCTAATGTCGTGACTTACAACAGTTTTATAGATGGGTTGTGCAGGAAAGGTGAAATTGAAAAGGCAAAGGAGGTGATTGACAGCATGATTTCCAAAGGGCTCAAGGCTGATGTCGTAACTTACAACAGTTTTATAGATGGGTTGTGCAAGAAAGGTGAAATTGAAAAGGCAAACGAGGCTATTGACAGCATGATTTCCAAAGGGCTCGAGCCTGATGTTGTGACTTACAACAATCTTATAGATTGGTTGTGCAAGAATAGTGAAATTGAAAAGGCTATGGAGGTGATTGACAACATGATTTCCAAAGGGCTCAAGGCTGATGTCGTAACTTACAATATTCTTATAAATGGTTTGTGCAAGAATAGTGAAATTGAAAAGGCTATGGAGGTGATTGACAACATGATTTCCATAGGGCTCGAGCCTAATTTCGTGACTTACAACATTCTTATAGATTGGTTGTGCAAGAATAGTGAAATTGAAAATGCAAAGGAGGTGATTGACAGCATGATTTCCAAAGGGCTCGAGCCTGATGTCATAACTTACAACAGTTTTATATATTGGTTGTGCAAGAAAGGTGAAATTGGAAAGGCAAAGGAGGTGATTGACAGCATGATTTCCAATGGGCTCGAGCCTGATGTTGTGACTTACAACAGTCTTATAGATAGGTTGTGCAAGAATAGTGAAATTGAAACGGCAAAGGAGATGATTGATAGCATGGTTTCCAAAGGGCTCCAGCCTGATGCTGTGACTTACTGCACTCTTATGAATTGTTTGTGCAAGAAAGGTGAAATTGAAAAGGCAAAGGAGGTGCTGCATAGTATGATTTCCAAAGGGCTCAAACCTAATGTCGCGACTTACAACACTCTTATAAATAGGTTGGGCGAGAAAGATGAAACTGACAACGCAAATTAGTTGCTGCATGATGATTTCTATTTGATATATGATAGATGGGCTGTGCAAGGTAGGTGAAGTTACAAAGGCAAAGGAGTTGCTTCATTGAACTTTGAACTTGCTTCTGTGAAATTCTTTTAAAATGTGTTTTAATTTTGATTTCTGTTGTCTTTCTTTAGGTGCTATTATTCCCTACTAATTTAGCAAACAATAAAAAGGCAGCTGGTAGCTGATTTGCCTTGAGTTGTTTCAAATGCAGCTGGTTTAGTGCTCTTGACAAGGAAGGAGTCATAGGTGGAGTCGTGGATCTTTCATATGTGAAGTAAATGGACGAATGGATGTTAATTTAGTTGATCAGATTTGGGGTTGTTTTGAAATCTGTAAATTGGGTGATTTATTTTGAATATTTCTGGTCAGATGGTATCTTTGGGATGATTTGTTATTGTTTCAAACTTTTGATGTTCTGGTACCAATTATCAATGTTGGTTAAAGCTATAATCTGGCATATGTTTTGGGATTGCTTTGAAATCGGTTATCAGATATCTTAGGAGATAATAGATATCAGTAGTATCCGGACTCTTCCTTCGAAGTAACTCAAATTTTTAAGTTTAGATCCGGACCGTCCGATAAAGATTCAAGACAATCCAGTCCGAGGTACAAAGATTGGATGGTCCGGATCTAAACATCTAGTGCTGTGCTCTATCAGAGGTGTTTTCCCTTTGTTGCCACCGCTGACTAGACTGATATAATTAGTACTTTTGAGTAATTATATATATTACTTCGTGATTTGTGAAGTATCAACGTATCATTTGTTTTTCATCAAGTTAAACAAAAGGTTAAATAAAGTTAAAATTGAAAGGAAAAGTAGCAGAGTTGGTTAGAAAAAATATTCTAAAATTGTTAGTTAATCAAAAATCGAGAGTTCGATTCTCCTCATGATTTCGTAGCCTCCGTCAAAATTTGTTGCAACGGACAATTGCCACAATTATACTGGCCACAATTATTCTGAATATATATATTTTTTTTTGTATTTTGTGTATAAAATGATTATTTTCTCTCTCCAGAGTCACAATAATCCACTTACTCTTCTTCCAAACTGACTTCTGCTCTCAAACAAGGTCTTTGCGAGGCGATTTTTTAGGCGATTCTGAGGCGATTGCGATCAACAGTGCGCTCAACAGTGACCGAGGTTTTTTTAATTTTTTTTTTTAAATGTTAAAAATTTCATAAATAAACAAAATAACTAATATTGAACGACAAATTTGTTTTCTAATGTCGAAAAAAAACTCAAAAATGTTCATTGCATTGTACTTGGGTGGAAAAATCACGAAAGGAGAGTTCGGATGCCAATACTCGAAAGATGTGACTTACGGCTTCCAGGTGAATGCCAATACTTCAATTTATGAAGTAAAGGAAATAATAATGCAACAAACCGGTTGGGACCGTGTGCAATTTACCGTACAAATCAGTACCCGAATTAACAATTAACCCCCCGGTGCCAAACCTTACTATATAAAATATCCTATAGAAAAGCAGGATATATGGAAAGCTATGTACGGATTTTTTGAGTCCAATTTAATCCCGTAATGGACCTATTTTGCAAAAAAGTTTCGATTCAACCAGTTGGTGTCCCGAGAGAACCTTCTACCCAGAACAACCTGGATACTGGGGCTGGACCTTCTACCCAGAACAACCTGGATACTGGGGCTGGACCTTCTACCCAAAACAACCTGGATTATGATCACAACCTGGATTATGATCACAACCAGGATTATGATCACAACCAGGATGTGAACTCACCCCCTCGTGAGCCTATGAGACGAGATAGATATTTGCAAGTACCTGAGTATAGTGTTGCACCCCGGGCTGAAACTAGAAGACGGTCATGTGTTGGTAGGGTTGGATACCAATCGGCACCGATCCATTACCTAACTACAGCCCCACGAACCTAGAAGACAGTCCACGGTTGATCGAAATGATAGAGGCATTGATTTTGATGATATTGATGAGATACCGACAAAGGAAATTGATACTTGGTGATGATTGGGATGGGGATTGGGGTTCAGACAGATTATCGAGGGGCGACGATGAGGAGATTATGCCTCCTCCAATTGAAGACAGATTTCCGATCAGGGGACGAGGAGACAAGCACCCGGTAAGGACATTCAATGACACTACTTCTTTTGAAGAAGCAGACATTTCTTTTTTTGGGAGATGCGTTGTATACAACGAAGAGATTAGCCCGGGCCAGCTTTACACCAACATAGAAGAACTGTCGACCAAAGTTAAGCAGTTCCATTTGAAGGGTAATTGGGAGTTTACAGTGGCCAAGCAGGAGAGGAACCGGTATGTTGTAATTTGCAAGGATACAAAGTGCAAATAGAAAATGTCTGCTGCGCCTAAAGGCAAGGGAGAGGCATGGATAATTAAGAAGGTCGAAGGACCACACACTTGCAAGAGTGCGTCAAGAAGATCAGATCATAGTGCGCTGACGGCAGCACTTATTGCCGATGTAATTATGACAGACATTAAGGAGGACCCTGCGATGAGCATTAAGGAGGTCGCTCGTGCGGTGAGACGAGTCTATGAACATGTAGTCCCACATTACAATAGGTTGTGGAGGGGTCGGGAACTTGCAGTATGCAGATGCTTCGGAACCTGGAAGGGGTCGTACAATCTCCTCGCACCATTGCTGATGGCCATAACAAGTACAAATCCGGGAACCAGGTTCGAGCAGTGGCATGTACCAACCGATACACCCGGTGAGGTACAATTCAAGGGCATAGCATGGGCTTTCGGTCCATGTATTGAAGCATTTCAATATGTTAGACTTGTGATCAGCATCGATGCATGCTTCATGTCCGGCCGGTATGGTGGGGCTCTGCTTATAGCATGTGCATATGATGCTGAAAACCAGCTGCTACCCATAGCTTTTGCCATTGTTCAACAGGAGGATGGTCCAAATTGGGGTTTTTTCATGTCATTCCTGAGAAAAGAGGTGATAGGGAACAGGTTCGTCTGCGTGATATTAGACCAGCACAAGGGCATCAAGCATGTATTTGATAGCCTCAACTATGGGTGGAACACGAATACGGGAGAGTCTGTGCACAGGTACTGCATGCAACACATTTCAGAGAACTTGTGCAAAAATACCGGCGGCGGAGAATGGGTTGCTGACAGGTTCAAAATTGGCTGCAAGAGGAAAAAACCACGACGAATGGAAGAGATGTTCAGAGATTTTTCCAGAGTATGTATGCATTATTTTTTGTTTTTTACATTTGCACGACTTGTATCACTGAGGTATATTTCTATTTTTTGTAGACATTTCCAGAGGCAAATGCCTACTTAGCGAAGGCGGGCAAGAGACGTCCGCGCGATCCGATGGAGCCGTCAGCATATGAGAAGATATTTCAATCATGTGATGGAGGTTGGAGATGGGAAATTATGACCACTAATGGGTCAGAGTCGTTAAACAATGTCTTCAAACAGAGTTGTATGTTACCCGTGATTTCACTGGTGGAGGATACATTTTACAAGTTAAATGCTTGGTTTGTTGAGAGGCATGCTAAAGCCACCTGTATTAGCGAGTAGGGACCAACTTGTTCTCGAGATAGAGTGGAGGAGAAATTAAGAAAACACGAGAGAAAAAGGTTACGTCATGCACGTTGTAGCATATGGCGGCACGACAGTGCCGAATATGAAGTGCGGGTTCCAAGTGAGATCATTCCACCGGTGGTGGGACAAAGTGGCATTATACAAACTCATGAACGCGCATGCAAGTACCGAGTCGTTTTAGGCGCGAACAATCAAGTAACATGCGAGTGTCAAGGCCCCCAGTTAGTTCGCATTCCGTGTTCTCATGTTATGGCGGTTTGTCGAAACGGAATTTCCTTGAAGACGTCTTTGTTGACAACTATTACCGTGCCGATTGCCTTCGAACACACAGGGAGCATCATTTCACGGCTACCCCAACCAAGACCGGTGGCCATACTACCTTGGACCTACGGTGGTTCCCGATAAGAAATGGATCGGGGAAGGGGAGGAGGAAACACAAGCGGCGCGTAATGGAAATGGACGGGGATGCATGGTCGGCGAGTGGGACATGAGGCTCACCGTTCGACTACCGAGAGGCGAGATTAGAGGTATGTAGATGATCGTACACAACTTAAAAATGATTTGAAATTAAATTTAAATATTGATACTTAATGTTCAATGAAATGCATTGCGAGAGGCAATAAACGAAGCCAACGAAAGAGAGAATGCTAGAGTGGTTGCCGATGCAGGACCTTCCGGAAGCGGGCGACCCGGTCGGGAAGCCACTCGGGGAGTAGTCGGGGCTCTACAACCGCTAGTGTCGCGCCGTCATCCACTTCCGGAACCCTAAGAAGTAGACTTGGTCCGTTCGGACGCGGGAAGAGTTAATTCAATAAATATTGTATTTATATTTGTAAGTTATTTAATTAACTTATGTTGTGAACCATTTTACTTAGAAATTGCGGACTTGGGCATATATTGTTATGTATCCATCATCGCATTAAAATTATTTCGAGTTTTCAAAGCACCGCTCAGTTCAGTCCGGTGAAAATTATTTCTGAGAAGTCAATTATGCATGAAAATCATTTTGCCGACGGCCTAGATTAGTCAATTTACCCATTATTTCATATCTATAATTTCAAACAAAATGCATTCATTATTTAGATTGAAAATTCAAATCCTAAAAAAAAAAAAAAAAAAAAAAATTAATTCAGACCGCTCCACGGGGGGGCGGTTTGGCCTGGACATTGGACCGCCCCACATTTGGGCGGTCTGGTTATGGATAAAATAAATTTTAAAATTTGATTATTAATATTATATTATTTATTTTTTTGGTTATGGAAAAAAAAGCCGGCAATTATCCGTTAATTGTAGAAATATTATATACGCTGATTTTTTACATTACTTCATAATAATATGTTCTATTTCATTTAGGCTAATTTTTTAGGTCACAAATTCACAATGTTCAGAACTAAAGGGATGAGAATCTGCTGTTTTTTTTTTTAAACATGTTCAATGGTTTAGATTTTGAGGGGAACAAAAGAACAACATATTTCTTCTTCAAAAATCTGAAATTGAACGGTTGGGATGAAGAAAAATATGCTTCTGAAAAAAAGAGCAGCAGCAGCAAATTTCATCTCCAAATTTAAAAATGTTAAAAAATATTTAAACTGTTGGGATGAAGAAAAAACATATTTCTAAAAAAAGAGCAGCAGATTTAGTTTCAGAACTAAAGCCCATATTGACAATTGCAAACCGTTCAATTTGATGGAGCCCAAATGGATAATTGCATATAACGTTATAAACCGTGCAATTTGATGGAGTCATAATGATAATTACAAGCCTAGATTGTTAAACCGGACAGAACCGGATCGATAAGTAGAAATCCTCTCCAAAAAAAAAAAAAAAAAAACAGCCCGCCTCTCCTTCGCGATTCAATCCCGATCTCCTCTCTTCAGCCCCGCCTATCTCTATCTCTCTCTCCCCCCTGGCTCCCAACACGAATTAGCCTTGGTGCTGTCAAAATTGGTCGAATTAGCCTTGCAAGGGCAAAGGGGAAGCTGGAGCCGGAGGAGGTGCTCCCAGAATTTGTGCAGTAGGAAGGTTTAGGTTTTGCCTTGGTCGGTATCTTCTTCTCTCAGAAGGGCTGAAGCCCCTCCTTCTTATAGACCGATTACTGCTTCTGCTGGAAGGGGGACGAGGGTTGGAAGTCGATTAAGGTATTTCATATTCAGACTCTGAGCTGCCACTAGCTGCATTGTCATAATCTCTCTGGGAATATTTGTTTAAGTAATTTTCTGTCCTGTTTAATGCCATTGTTTACTTATGTACCTATGATTCTGCATATGCTGATCTCCCATCTTTCTATTTCTTGCTTTGGAACGATGTGCAGCAACAATGGAAGGTGCGCGCCGTTTGTACGAAAGAGTCCCTTCACGAGATTTGCACTCAATCCGTCGCTTCAATCAGCACCTGGCCTCCTTGGTTCGCAACTCTGATCCCACTGTTTTTTCTTTCTTCAACCGAAATATCCGAACTAAAGGAATCAAATGTGATAATTATACCTATGGGATCTTGATCAATTACTGTGCCCAAACGAATCGGCTCAACCTAGCCTTTTCTTTTCTCGCACGGCTCCTTAAAGAAGGTTTCAGAGCTGGGGCCGTGACTTTCTCTCCAATACTCAAGGGCCTTTGTTCTCATAATAGGGTCGGTGAGGCTGCAACCATTGTGATCAACAAAATGCCTAAGCTGGGATCTATACCCGATGTGATCTCGTATAACATTCTTATCAAAGGTCTTTGCTTCAAGGGCAACACTGGATTAGCTCTTCAGCTTCTTTTTAAAATGGTTAAACATGGTGCTCAGTGTGAACCTGATATGATTACGTATACCACAGTTATAGCTGAACTTAGCAAAGAGGGTGAACTCGTTAAGGCATTTGGTTTGTATGAACAGATGCACCTTGCTGGCCTTATACCTGGTATTGTGACTTACAGCTCATTGATAAATGGGCTGTGCAAGAAAGGTGAAATTGACACGGCAAAGGAGTTGATGGATAGCATGATTTTCAAAGGGGTTGAACCTGATGTTGTGACTTACAACACTCTTATAGATGGGCTGTGCAAGAAAGGTGAAATTGAGAAGGCAAAGGAGGTAATTGACAACATGATTTCCAAAGGGCTCGAGCCTAATGTCGTGACTTACAACATTCTTATAGATTGGTTGTGCAAGAATAGTGAAATTGAAAAGGCAAAGGAGGTAATTGACAACATGATTTCCAAAGGGCTCGAGCCTAATGTCGTGACTTACAACATTCTTATAGATTGGTTGTGCAAGAATAGTGAAATTGAAAAGGCAAAGGAGGTAATTGACAACATGATTTCCAAAGGGCTCGAGCCTAATGTCGTGACTTACAACATTCTTATAGATTGGTTGTGCAAGAATAGTGAAATTGAAAAGGCAAAGGAGGTGATTGACAGTATGATTTCCAAAGGGCTCGAGCCTAATGTTGTGACTTACAGCACTCTTATAGCTGGGCTGTGCAAGAGAGGTGAAATTGAGAAGGCAAATGAGGTGATTGACAGCATGATTTCCAAAGGGCTCAAGGCTGATGTCGTAACTTGCAATATTCTTATAAATGGTTTGTGCAAGAATAGTGAAATTGAAAAGTCTATGGAGGTGATTGACAACATGATTTCCATAGGGCTCGAGCCTAATGTCGTGACTTACAACATTCTTATAGATTGGTTGTGCAAAAATAGTGAAATTGAAAATGCAAAGGAGGTGATTGACAGCATGATTTCCAAAGGGCTCGAGCCTGATGTCATAACTTACAACAGTTTTATATATTGGTTGTGCAAGAAAGGTGAAATTGGAAAGGCAAAGGAGGTGATTGACAGCATGATTTCCAATGGGCTCGAGCCTGATGTTGTGACTTACAACAGTCTTATAGATGGGTTGTGCAAGAATAGTGAAATTGAATTGGCAAAGGAGATGATTGATAGCATGGTTTCCAAAGGGCTCCAGCCTGATGCTGTGACTTACTGCACTCTTATGAATTGTTTGTGCAAGAAAGGTGAAATTGAAAAGGCAAAGGAGGTGCTGCATAGTATGATTTCCAAAGGGCTCAAACCTAATGTCGCGACTTACAACACTCTTATAAATAGGTTGGGCGAGAAAGATGAAACTGACTACGCAAATTAGTTGCTGCATGATGATTTCTATTTGATATATGATAGATGGGCTGTGCAAGGTAGGTGAAGTTACAAAGGCAAAGGAGTTGCTTCATTGAACTTTGAACTTGCTTCTGTGAAATTCTTATAAAATGTGTTTTAATTTTGATTTCTGTTGTCTTTCTTTAGATGTTATTATTCCCTACTAATTTAGCAAACAACAAAAAGGCAGCTGGTAGCTGATTTGCCTTGAGTTGTTTCAAATGCAGCTGGTTTAGTGCTCTTGACTAGGAAGGAGTCATAGGTGGAGTGGTGGATCCTTCATATGTGAAGTAAATGGACGAATGAATGTTAATTTAGTTGGTCAGATTTGGGATTTTTTTGAAATTTGGAAAATGGGTGATTTATTTTGTATATTTCTGGTCAGATGGTATCTTTGGGATGACTTGTTATTGTTTCTAACTTTTAATGTTCTGGTACCAATTATCACTGTTGGTTAATGCTATAATCTGGCATATGTTTTTGCAAAAAATTAAAGCTAGAATGAGTACTAATTGAGTATTAATCATACTAAGTGGATTATTTTGAAGCCTTCGTTGAAAATTGAAATCTTAATTGAGCGTATGTATTGCACAATTAACATTCGAATGTTATGAACCGTTTATTGCTTTATTTGATTGAGCCCATATTGATAATTGCATATAAAGTTATAAACAATTAAAAAGCCCACTGAAATTTTTACTATTTTTCACTAGGCGCCAACTGAAATATTAGTCTGTGGTTGGTTCTAGTATGCATCTTTGTTTTTGCTACATGACAAATAATTTTGTAATTTTTCATTATTTTTAATTGTTCATACAAAAAGGTTAATTTAAAATTTCCTTCACCACTTATCAAAATATAGTTAAAATCAACCATTGAAAATTCCAAATCGGTTGCCAGAGATATCTTAGTAGATAATAGATATCAGTAGGATCCAGACCACTTGAATAAATCCAATTTTTGAGTTTAGATTCAGACCGTCTGATAAAAAGTTCCAAACAATCAAGTCTGAGGTACAAAAATTGGTTGGTCTGGATCTAAACTCAATATTTGAGTTAACTCGGATATTTTGTGCATTGCACTTGCGAAGGTCATCTAGTGATGCGCTCTAGCATTTCTGTGACATACAGCACGTTGATAAATGGGTTGTGCAAGAAAGGTGATATTGACATGGCCAAGTAGGTGATTGATAGCATGATTTCCAAAGGGCTTGAATCGATTTACAGCACTCTAATAGATGGGCTGTGCAAGATAGGTGAAATTGGGAAAGCAAAGGAGGTGCTGGATAGCATGATTTCCAAAGGACTCAAACCTAATGTCGCAACTTAATAACACTCTTATAAATAGGTTGGGCAAGAAAGATGAAACTGACAAGGCAAATTAGTTGCTGCATGATGATTTCTATTTTGATATATGATAGATGGGCTGTGCAAGATAGGTGAAGTTACAAAGGCAAAGGAGTTGCTTCATTGAACTTCGAACTTGCTTCCATGAAATTCCTATAAAATGTGTTTTAATTTAGACTTCTGCTGTCTTTCTTTAGGTGCTATTATTCCTTACTAATTTAGCAAACCACAAAAAGGCAGTTGGTAGCTGATTTAGACTTCTGTAGTATGTAGTGGCTTCTCCATGTGCCTCTCTTGTCGCCTCTTTTGTGCCCTTTACAATTCTTTTAATACTTAGTGGATTGCAGTGACTGTACGTGCACCAACCTAATTATATTAAATTTCAGCACCATTAACGGTCATTTTCTTAATCATAGGTTTTGCGTGAGATCCAAAGCGACGGTGCAATTATTTGCAAATGGCATTCTCTTTTTTGGATTCGAATGTAAAAGCTTAATTGTGACTTGCTATTCGTCCGGACATGCAGATGGATACCGCCACTTTCTTTCATATATTTTTTATGAGAATCCATATATACTAATACTAATATACGAGGCATTTGCTTCATTTATTAATATCACGGATCTCTATTTTATTGGAAGACTGACTCGCAACATGAAATACTACGCAACTGTTGCAATGGAGAATTAGGACTTTGCGTAAAGGGCCCTTGAATAACCTCTTATAGAAACAATGCTTTGGCTTTGCTAATTTTGAAACAAAGTTGCCCACTTGTTTGTATAATATAACCTTCTAATTTCAAAAGTGCCAAGAAGGAATATTTAAATATCTTGTGAGAAATTTTCTTGACAAAATAAAAAAAAAACAAAATATAATTTTCTCTTTTACTGCTGCTGTTGCAGAAAAGTTGGAAAATATTGCTGATGTTAATATTGTTTATAACTTATATAATAAAGGTGAAAAGCTATCTAGACTATATTAATGACCCTCATGGCCTAAAAAATTGTATGAATTTTAATTAATCTATCAACAATCTCCATAAAAAACAATATTGGAAAAGATCTCCTCAATTTTGTGCTCTTTGCCGCTACTGTTCAGATTTGTTTTGCATATATAATTTCGAAACACATCCATACATATCCGAGTTTACAAAATAGAGAGCACAGACAAATAACTGGACAACTAAACCAATAAACTTATTCCATTGTTCTTATTGGACCTTTTTGAAAGAACCACTTTTGTTTATTTTCTCCAACCTGTGCACAACACAACAGAGAAATTATTTGTTTATTTAATTAAAAATAAATAAAAACATAGAAAATCAGGAGAAGGAGAAACCCTTAATTTGAGCTCATGATATCGCCTGCAGTCCGTACAGCTCTAGTTATATATGTTCCTATTCGATCTCTTTCACAAAATAATCAATCATCCAAATACTTTGCTTATTATTGTTCAGGATATATTACACATTAATTACTTTGCTCATAAACATGTAATAACATCACTTCTACTATTATAAAGTACAATACAATACGTTATTTTCGTACACAATTAAATAAACCTTAGTTTCAAATTAGGTTGTTAGAGTAAATTTTTCAAAGAAAAAAAATTAGAGAAAAAATAATGAACTGGGAAGAGCGAATTTTTCAATTTTATTTTCTACGTACATACTTGAATATTTTTTTTGGTCAAAAAGAAAAAAAAAATATTTGAGCTAACAGACTTGACGAGGTTCAACAGAAGCTGAAAATAATCAGCAAAAAAATTTGCTATATAATTTTAAACAAACAACAGTGCTTGAAATGATGAAATCTGACAGAGCGCTGAAGGCTCCAGTGAGTTGAATGACTGGAGAGGAAGGGGGGGAGGAGAGGGGTCAGAAATCAGAATAAGAAAGGCAAACCATGGTTGAGAGGGCACAAACTCCACCAAGGCCCAATCAGATGTCACAACTTAACTGCCCTTCCCCCTCGCTGGTTGCTGCTGCAGTGCTGCCTTTATTTATTTATATAATTGAAGAAGCTCCAAGCCTCCAACTCCAAACGGTGGTAAAGAAAAGGGGAATAAAATACAGCGCCCAGAGCCCAGTGCAGAATTTGCCTCGTAATAGAATTAGAAGCACTCACTATTAGTACTAGATCCACCTCCAACGCAACCCGCTCCCCTTCTCCTTCGGTCCTTTCTCCCCTCCCATAATTCTCTCTCTATTGCCTCCTTTCCTTGGATCTCTCCTTCATTTCCGTGCCACTCATTTAATTTCTTCACTTCTCTTCCCTTCTGCTCTAGAGCTCTTGTTGATTTAATTAATTCCTCACTCGAGAAATTGAGATGATGAAGGAGTCATGGATGGAGGTGCTACCACCACCCAGCGGGACCCACTTCTCTTAGTGCCGCAGCAGAGGCGCAACAGCATGGCGTGGACCCCGGAGGAGAACAAGGCTTTTGAGGATGCTGTGGCCCGCTACGACCGCGACAAGCCCAATCGCTGGGAGAAAGTTGCCGTCTTGATCCCTGGCAAAACTGTTGGAGATGTGGTGGCCCATTACAAAGAGCTGGAGAGCGATGTCAGCTACATCGAAACGGGCCTCGTCCCCTTCCCTCAGTACTACAACTCTTCATCAGGCGGCTTCACTCTCGACTGGGAGACTCAAGGATTCAAACCCGGTTATTGTGTCGGTGGTAAGAGAGGCGGCAGCAGAGGCGCCGACCAAGAGAGGAAGAAAGGTGTCCCTTGGACTAAAGAAGAACACAAGTTAGTGCTTAATTATTATCTCATCTCTCTTAACTTAATTTTAACAGTTTTTCTTTTCTTTTCTTAATTTTCTTTTTGGCATGTACCTTGAATTAAAACCTTAAATACTTGCATTGACATGGATTGATTGGTTATGTGATTTTATTTTAGGAGGTTTCTGTTGGGTTTGAAGAACTACGGGCGAGGCGATTGGAGGAACATCTCTCGAAATTATGTGACGAGTCGAACCCCGACCCAAGTAGCTAAACATGCAGCCAAGTACTTCATAAGGCTTAACTCAGGAGGGAAGGATTGGCGGTCGAGAATGTTGAAACAACGGAGTGATGTCGAGAATGTTGGAGAAGATGTTCGTAGAAATGAAAATCGATATGATATTGAGATGGGAGAATGGAAGAAACACAACTCTCGCCTTGTTAAATTAGTGGAGCGAATCAAATTTCACGTTGCTATCATTATCTTTGTGATGATTGGTGTTTTAATTGTAATGATATGTAAGTAGCGTTGATGTTTGGATGTTTGGATGTTTGGATGTTTGGATAGGGTTCTGTTGGACTTTTAGGGTTATATTTTAATTTCAGCTACCTTATTGAATTTGCTTTGTAAAGATGACGATGTCTGGATGCTATTCTGAATTGTAGGGTTCCTATTTTGAATTTCTCTTTGTAAAGAATTTATTGGCATAACATCTAACTGGGAAACTGGTACCTTGTTCAAATTCAGATTCATTGCATAATTCAGATTTCCTGTATAATTTCGTATTCAGATTTATTGGCATAATTTCAGACCTGACTGTATAATTGCATAATTTCATATTTCTGGCATAACAGCTACCTTGTTCAAATTCAGATTCATTGCAATACCTGACTGTATAGATTCATTGCAAATTCAGATTTCCTGGCATAACAGCTAACTTTATTGGCATAATACCTGACTGTATAATCTCGGACCCCCTATTGAATTCAGATTCATTGCAATACCTGACTGTATAGAATTAGATTTGAGTGATCCATTTTAGTCTGACATGAAACTGAAAACAGACTTCCTGTATTCCGTATAGGTACTCAAAACAGACTGGGAAACAAACAAACAACATCTGAATTATACGTTATATAGCGCTAGTCTACCAACATTTGAATTATAAGTTATATTGGCACAGTAAAAACAGCATAAGAAAACATAAGAAAACATAAGAAAACAGCAAAGACAAATCTGAATTTTACAGTCTAACAACATCTGAAGCTTGGAAACAGCAAAAACCAAAAACAAGGCTGGGCCTTGAAATGAGAAATTCAAAAAGAGCCCAATTAAAATCTGATAACTTGAAAATTGGAAACCCAGGGGGCAGTATTATTGGGCTTTGAGATTCGTGCCAAGTTAAAAAGAACGGTCCGGATCCTTTAATTGTAAAAAGATTTCCTTTTCAGGTAATGGAGAGGATGTATTCCATATCAGGTGAGAGGTAATTAGGTAATCACACTCAGAGGCAAATTTGGCGAGAAAAACTGGTCAAGGTTTCAGATAATTCTCTTCAGGATCCAAAGACCAAATAGAGAATGAATCAGTTCAGTGGTCGGAAAATACGAGCTATATATACCATGTCAGACATCTATATATGCAAGGGAGGACAAACGGAATGAAATTATGCAAAAAGCTATATTTGAATTAAGTGGCATATATATGGCATGCTAGAAACAGCTTAATTAATCCAGTTTTCATGCATATATATACATCGATCGATCTGTGATCTGTCATGCTTTGTCTTTTATAACCCGGATGGATTTAAAAATTAAGCACTATACTCACAAGCCATTATTCTTAATATATCCTTTAAAAATTAAGCACTATACTCACAAGCCATTATTCTTAATATATCCTTATGTAGAGTAGAACTAGGGTGTTCTTAAGCTCACCAAGCTCTTTTGTGAGCTTAACTCAAAAACTGATCGGATTGTTTTTAAACGACACATACAAACTGTTGGATCTACTTCACGAGTGATGCATTTACTTGTCAAATTTATATTTTTCTGAATTAATTTAGTATAAAGTCAAGAGTTCAAAAAATGATGAAAAAAAAAGATGGTTTATAAGTATATTTTAATGCGTTCATTTTTATCATTTTTTTACCGCTAGACTTTACACGAAATTAATCCAAAAATTTATAAATTTGACATGTAAATCACTCATGAATTAATTTAGTATAAAGTCAAGAGTTCAAAAAAAAAAATGTAAGAAAACGAATCATTTCAGACACAAAAACAAAATAAAATACATGTAAAACACACTCATGAAGTAGATTTGGATGTGTCGTTTGAAGCCAATTTGATAGATTTTTTGAGTTAAGCTCAAGCTTAAAAACACCCTAGTTCCACTCTCCTTATATATCCTTCTTTTCTCTTTCTTTTTTTTGGATGAGTATTCTTAATTAATTAATTATGACCTGGTGGAAAAGTTATGTTACAATTTTAATTACTCGACAGTTTGAAATTAACAGTACAATTACAAAATCACATGATACAGAATATGGCAACTACGTTTAGAAAGAGTTATGTTTTAGTCTGAGACTTGAGTTCTTCCTTTAATGAACAAAAAATAATGGAATAAACATTGGTTAAAGAAACAAGTAATTAACTGATAACAATAACATCATAACATCATAACCCCAAAACCCCTAAAACTCTATATGCAAACAAATGAAATCAAGGATGAGCAAGCATATACCTCATGTTAGGAAATTGATTCAGTAATCCAAACTCTACACAAGCGGATATAGCTCTGTTAGCAAATGTAGAAATTTATATTTAGTTTGATCATTTGAATCGAGGGAGCGGCTGCTATTTATATGACTCGAGTGACGCGCGCACCACACATGTTCTAATAAACCTTAGGATCATCTTAACAAGCTATAGCACTGATGCAGAGTACGGACCGATTCGCATCTCGAATTGAATCACAAAGTACGAATTTTTTGTGCAGCCCTAGTGGCAACAAAGGGAAAACGCCTCTGTTATCTTTTATGCCAGCAAAACTCAAATCGAAGAAGAAAAAACACTGAGCGTGCATATAGTAGCTAAGCTAGATTAGTTATTAAATAGTTCGTTAGATAAGTCTCATTTCTTATCTGATTTTAAATAGGTTGTTATTTTTATTATGACTTAGATCACTCTTATTACGTAAAATGCTCGAACATCATCAAGTGAAACTTCACAAGTTTTGAACTTAAAGTTGGACAATAAATTTTGTTCGGCTTGTTATTCGGATGAAATTGTTGATTCATTGATAGTCATCCAATATATAAGCAATCAAATATTTAAATTAAAAATATGAATTGTTTTGAATCAAACTGGTAAATTGATCTTATTTAACAAACTTTTGAATCAAATCCGCACACTCCAAAAATATCGACCTAAATATGACAGTAATTGATATAAAAAATGTTGTTACTAAAAATAAGAATAAAATATGAAGTCATCCAGTTTAAGAAAAAAAATAAAAAAATAATGAATTTCTTTAAAATATATTGACTTTTTTAATTCGTGTGCGTTTGTGTATGTGTGTGTGTTTATAATGCTCAAAGGTGATGAAAAATTGATAGAATTGCGATGCATTGAAGTTTGAAATTTATTTTTTGTCTTCTCTGAGTTTTAAAATATTTAACAACATCGTATCCAGGAGCGGAGGCAGGAATTTATGGAATGGGGGTCAAAAAAAATTTTTTTTAATAAAAATGGTGAGTGAGAGAGAGATAATATAAAAAGAAGTGTTACATGTGAGATTTTGATTTTTTTTTTTATTAAAAAAAGTTCAAAAATGCTAAAAATTCCTCAAATTATACACAATTTTTTTATTTTTAAAGAATGAGGGTCAATAGTATAAAATTTCATAAAAAAAAAATATGGGGGTCAATTTCTTGTACCTCTAGCATTTTACTATAATTTAAGTACAAAAATAAATTTTTAGTAGTATGTTTTGAAAAAAAATGGAGGTCAATTGACCCCATTCTTCAATATTAGATTCGCCTCTGATCGTATCTGCTCTTTTTCCTGAACACAACTAAAAATGTTTAATTTTTTTTAAGTGCCAAAAACACATGCATACACTCAGTCAGACTTTCAATCGTCAAACACATATTGAGGATCAATCATGTAAAACGTTTCAGAATAAATAAGACTCAGTTTCACAATACACATAATATTTTACTCTAGACTACATAAAAAATTATATATATATATATATATATATATATATATATATATATATATATATACAAAAAATTGAAATAAATATGGTGAATTGATCTGTATTTGGTACATATGAGTTCGTCCTTGCATGCATACACTGAGTGTTATGTGTTCAGTCTGTTTGTTTTGAAGCATAGTATTCTTTTTTAAGTTTTTCAGTTGTCTGAAACTCCGAATTTATGTATGTGCTTAATTAAAAACTATTGAATTATCATATTGTTTAGAAATAATCATACCGTTTTTTTATTTTCGAAGCGCTAATAAACTAAAGAATATTGTCCGTACACAGACATAAATACAGTTTAATTACATAATTTCCGTCGTGCACAATTAACAATTTAACATGAGTGTGATTATGATGTTAAGTTTGACCAATGAGGTCTTGACTCTGGAGCGTAGGCCGTAGGTCGCTGTGACAGCGACGCTGTCTCGCAAATAAGTTCGCTGCGATTCCAATTAAAGAATGATAGAGAGCCGGCCTTTTCAAATCCAATCATTAATTTTTTTAAATGCACAAATTTACGTACCCTACTCTTTTATTAATACCGAGTGATATAAGTGGAAAAGAAATTAGTTGTCGAACGCTGTAAGCTATCTACATAAAGCCAGAATGCATCTTTTGTAGGGGTATAATTGTCATTTCACAAACCCCAAATGACGTCCTAGCTAGAACTTTATCGGAGCTACATCCGCTTGTGCAGGGTTTGGATTACAGAGTCAATTTCCTAACATGAGGTGCACTTGCTCATCCTTAGTTTCATTTTGATTTCATTTGTTTTTAAATATATGCTAGCTGGAGGAGTTTTAGGGGTTTTGGGGTTATGATGTTATTGTTATAAGTTAATTACTTGTTTCTTTAACCAATGTTTAAGTAGTATTTGTTTCAATTATTTTTTGTTCATTAAAGGAAGAACTCAAGTCTCAGACTAAAACATAACTCTTTCTAAACGTAGTTGCCATATTCTGTATCATGTGATTTTGTAATTGTACTATTAATTTCAAACTGTCAAGTAATTAAAATTGTAACATAACTTTTCCACCAGTACCAGAGGGCAAAGAATAGCTGGGTACAAAAGGGTGACAAGAATACTGCCTATTTCCATCAGTTGGCAACATTAAGAAAGAGAAAAAACTGGGTTGATCAGATTCAAGAAGGTCATACTACAGTAACTGAGCATAGGCAAAAATCGAGAGCTTTCTTCAACCATTTTGTGAAGCTGATTGGAACAACACATAATCAAACCTTGCACTTTGATTATAATTCATTGTATACGCCACAGACAGAAATTATGCAGCAACTAATCCAGCCGATCACAACCCAGGAGCTCAAAAATACCATTGATGGTATGCCCATGAATCTATGTTGCATAGATACGGGTACGGGTATCGTATCGGATACGATACGCCTAATATATATATATATTTTATTATTTTAATTATATATTATTTATTGAACATTTGTATTATATAAATTAAATATAATAAATGTTGGGTACAATAACCCAGATATACATCATTACCGTGCTTATACAACAAATTTGATTTAGTGCAGTGGTTAGACCTTTGTATCCCACGGCAGTGGCTTGGGTTCGATCCCTGCTTGTCGCAACAAAAAAATATTTTAGCCTTCGTTCTATGCGCGGTTCATGGAGCCTCTTATCGGATAACTAAACCACATAAAATAATTTTAAATTTAATTGGATATTCATTATTATTAAGAAAGTATCATGACTTTTATTTTATGAGGATATTTAATTATAAGTCAAGCACAAGTGTAGAGCACCGTAATTTGTTGTTGCACATACTTCAGGTTTCTACATGAAAAAACAAATTAGTAAGATTAAAATTAAATTAAGATACTCTAATATAGAAGGGATCCACTAACAACATTTGTAAGTTATAATATTTTATAATAATTCAGTTTTGTGATTTTTAAAATCCAAAACAGTTCACTTGTGATTTAAATTGAAACTTGTCTAAAATTTAAATCAGATCAACTCATAGTTGAATCTCAGATAATGCCACTGGGTCTTATATGAAGTCCGCTTGATGTTTTTGATTCGAACATTATTATAATGTTTTAAAATTGTACTTAGAAATATTATAACAAGTGATTTGATTGGGGCTTTGGAGGTGCATGCATTAGAGAACACCAAGTGCAGAAAGGTGGATCACTTGAAATAAATTTTGGGTTTTAAGTAAATCGGGCTATATTGGGTCTACATTTGAAATAAATATTTTGTTAGTATGGCCTTTGAAGAAAATATTTCTGACTTGCAACTTAGTAGCAAGTGCAATCCTTCCACTGGATGATCTAGTTGTTTAATCGGAACAGGTTTCTTTCAATGAGATGAATGCTAATTAATAGCTTTAGTTCGTTAGCTGATGCTGAGCAATCAATCGCTCAGGGCTTTTATGGCCCAGCCCAAAGGCCTACACAATACTACAAACAAGCATCACCAACTAAGCCTAAATAAGAAAGGTATTTTGGTGCGGTTGACTTGTAAATAGTGGAACAGGTCAAAGTCTCCGATAAGAGAAAGAGCGAGAGAGGGGCAAAGGAGCATATGAGGCGGCTCTCAAGATAATTGTTTCAAGCATTAGTTAGGTACATCCCTTTGTTCGCCTTTTCTCATTCTTTTTGCAAAATTATTAAAGCATTTCATCCATGAAAATATTCTGCCAATTTAGTTCAGATCTGTTTTTTCTTGATCCCCCCCACCCCCACCCCCC
The DNA here is from genome assembly GCA_024447655.1 of Carex scoparia. Taxonomy (NCBI): domain Eukaryota; kingdom Viridiplantae; phylum Streptophyta; class Magnoliopsida; order Poales; family Cyperaceae; genus Carex; species Carex scoparia. The sequence continues at coordinate 3,501,444 of JAJHPE010000001.1, forward strand.
CATAATTGCTGAAAGAAATTGTCTTATGTAAATTATAACAACGTACAACTTTCAAGTTCAAACACTCAAATCAGATTTCGTGGTTAATTTTAATTAAGGCATCAACCGCCACCGGAATGAAGTGAAAGGGATGCTGACAAATTAGTCCCGCGGATGAGTCGGAATCGGAGCCGCTTATTGGCTGAATGCTGCATCTGCCCGGAGTCGGAGACGTGCATGCAATGAAAATTTGAAGGTATCATGTTTTTAAATCCTGTATTTTCTTACATTTAGCAATACATTTATTCGATCTATCGACACAATAAAACATAAAATTCACGTGTGGTTGTTGAAAGTTTTATGATGAGATCTTTAAAAATTAACGAAGTAAGAAATTATATACGTTATTGAAATTTTGAAATTAATTTATTACAATATATAATCCAAAATAAACATCAATGGTTGTAGTATACTACAAAGAGATAAACATCACTCGGTACTAATACATAAAATTAATCACACCAAATTTATAGAAAAGAAAACAAAAAGAACGGTTGTAAATCAAATCAGACCCAGAATCTCCATCACTGAGACAATTTTCGAGACTATGCTAACGATCCTCTCCACTACAGTGATGATTCTCTCCACCTTTTCCCACACGTTGAGCCTGTTCTCTAGCTCGCCTTCACTGGTCGATGCAGAGCTTGTTGCGTTGCCATTATTGATCTGTGTCAGATACGATGAATTTGCAGGTGCCCTGCTGGAAAAATATTACATGTGTACCATTTGAGTCAATTATTGCATGAATCAATTCAATTCTATGCTAGGAAAGTAGTGTTTGATTGATATCTAAAATTAAAGAGTTTTAAGTAAATTATTTATGTTTGATTGAATCTAAAAGTTAAATATGATTTTAAGCTATTTTTTATTTGGTTGGAGTTTGTGTGGCTTAAGTCATGACATAAATTTAAAAAAAAATGCCTCCTTTAAATTAATATTAGAAATAATTTCAAATATAATAACAGAAATAATTTCAAATATACTAAGAAAATTGGTATCTTAATTTAAAATTTAAAAATATTAGTTCATAATTTGATAATAAACTTACAACCAAATTAAAATAATAGAAAAGGAAGTACATAATTTAAAAGTATAAGCAGGGCCGGCCCTGAGGCAGGGTAGCCAGGGCAACCGCCCGGGCCTCAAAATTCAAGGGCCCCAAAAAAAAATTTGTATATATATAAAAAGAAATCTGCATATATTAAAAATAAATAAAATATTAGAGCTCAAATTTTGTATATATAAAGGGTCCAAACTTTTCTATAAATAAGTATGATATATTGGTATATCAATAAAAAATGAGACCAGTTAATACGTTTCCATAAGTACTTCAACACCATATGCTTCTAAGTCGTTTTTGCATTTTAAATGTTCAAATCCAAACCGTTCAAGATGATATTTATATTAAAACTTGCTTGGAGACCAAAATTTATCTATTTTTGAATTATTTTACTATTTTTTAAGATAGGTAGAAAATCATTGTTTTTATGGTCCAGAATCTTCTGAATCAATGGATTTTCTACCTATATTAAAAATGGGTAAATTTCGCTGGAGGTCACTAAGTTTTATCATTTGTTACGAATTAGTCACTTAAATTTGATTTGTCAATTCCTAGTCACTCAATATTGTCATTTGTTCCAATCAAATCACTCAATACTTTTTCATCCAAAATTTTAACGGAATATTCTCATTCCGTCCAAAATATTATCGGAAAATACTCATTCCGTCCAAAAATACTAACGGAATGAGCATGTTCTGTTAGTATTTTGGACATAATAGAGTGACTAGATTGAAACAAATAACAAAATTGAGTAACTAGAGAAAAACAAATCAAACTTGAGTTTTTAATCCGTGACAAATGACAAAAGTTAGTTATTTTTAACAAAAATTTATCCTTAAAAAATAATAAAAAAATTTCAAAAATTGTAAAATTTGGTCTCCAAGTATGTTTTAATATGGATATCAAATTGAACGGATCATATCGACTGTTTGAACTTTGAAAATACAAAAATAACTTATAAACATATAGTGTTGAAGTCTTATATATAGAAGCGTATTAGCCTATCTTATAAAAAAATTATATATATAAAGGACCCAAATTTTTCTCTCGCTCCGGATTCCAAAATATTCAGGACCGGCCCTGAGTATAAGTTCACTGAGGTAGAGACTCAGAACGAGGCTCAAGTTTCGGATTAAATCATAGACTATACATAGTCCCACTTTCATTTATTTTTATTAAAAAAAATGATATGCATGTGGTCGTCGTTAAATTAAGCCAAAAATATTTAATTGTGCGTTGATTTCGACGGTTGACTGACAACTGTTCAAGGTTTCAGATAATTCTCTTCAGGATCCAAAGACCAAACAGAGAATGAACCAGTTCAGTGGTCGGAAACACCTGTCATCAAACCTAAGAAAATACGAGATTTCTACAACGGAATGAAATACCAGCTATATATGTACCAGCAAAGACCTGTCATCAAAGATGACACCTAAGAAAATACGAGATTTCTACAACGGAATGAAATTATGCAAAAAGCTATATTTGAATTAAGCGGCGTATGTCATGCAAGAAACAGCTTAATTAATCCAGTTTCCATGCAAGAAAATACATCGATCGATCTGTGTCATGCTTTTTCTTTTATAACCCAGACGGATTTAAAAATTAAGCACTATAATCACAAGCCATTATTCTTAATATATCCTTATGTAGAGTAGAACTAGGGTGTTCTTAAGCTCACCAAGCTCTTTTGTGAGGTTATCTCAAAAATTGATCGGAATGTCTTCAAACGACACATCCAAACTGTTGAAACTGATCTACTTCACGAGTGATGCATTTACTTGTCAAATTTATAATTTTCTGAAATAATTTAGTATATTTTAATGCGTTCATTTTTATCATTTTTTTTACCGCTAGACTTTATACGAAATTAATCCAAAAACTTATAAATTTGACGTGTAAATGCATCACTTGTGAAGTAGATCGGTTTCAATAATTTGAATGTGTCGTTTGAAACTAATATGATATATTTTTTTGAGTTAAGCTCAAGCTTAAAAACATCCTAGTTCCACTCTCCTTATATATCCTTCTTTTCTCTTGCTTTTTTGGATGAGTATTCTTAATTAATTAATTATGACCTGGTGGAAAAGTTATATTACAATTTTAATTACTTGACAGTTTGAAATTAATAGTACAATTACAAAATCACATGATACAGAATATGGCAACTACGTTTAGGAAGAGTTCTGTTGAGTCTGAGACTTGAGTTCTTCCTTTAATGAACAAAAAATAATGGAAACAAATACTACTTAAACATTGGTTAAAGAAACAAGTAATTAACTGATAACAATAACATCATAACCCCAAAACCCCTAGAACTCCTCCAGCTAGCATATATATATAAACAAATTAAATCAAAATGAAACTAAGGATGAGCAAGTGCACCTCATGTTAGGAAATTGACTCAGTAATCCAAACTCTTCACAAGCGGATACAGCTCTGATAGGTAATGTAGAAATTTATATTTTGTTGGATGATTTGAATCGAGGGAGGCTATTTATAATGACTCACGTTTTGGGACCTTGCGCGTCGTCTAGTGTTCTGAGTTCTGTGTGGAACAAAGCTCTGAGTTCTGTGTGGAACAAAGCTCTGAGTTCTGTGTGCAACAAAGCTCTGAGTTCTGTGTGGAACAAAGCACAGTCGCTGTCGCCGCACGTTATAATAAACCTTAGGATCATCTTAACAAGCTATCGTCCTGATTGACACTAGTAGAAGTTTGCTTTTCGGACGCGAGGAGTGGAGGAGGGATTCCCGGTTGAAAAGTTCTAATAAAACCTTAGGATCATCTTAACAAGACCTCCAAATAAACCGTTGTTGTCGCCGCACATGTTCTAATAAACCTTAGGATCATCTTAACAAAGCTATCGCACTGATTGAGACTATTAGAAATTTGCTTTTCGGATGCGAGGAGTGGAGGAGGGATTCCCGGTCGAAAAGTTATAATAAAACCTTAGGACCATCTTAACAAATTATACGACGTCTGACATCTTTACTTTTTTTTTTTTTGAGTTGAAGGCCCTTAGGCTTCGTCTGACGTCTTTACTGTCTCAATCTTGGTCTCGGTTCTTTTTGAAGAGTTGGCAGGGGCTGCCTGGTCTCGGTTCTTTTCCCGGGAGAATTTCATGCACCCCTCAAAAACTTTGAAGTTATCGTATTTCCCCCTCTAAAATTCATAATAACATATTTACCTTTTTAAAGTTCGAAAACTGACAAATTTATCCAATTCTTTTATTTTTTTTATTAAAACTCATTTTAAATTTATAAATTACTAATTTTACTTTTCATTAAAATAAAATAAAAATCTTCTCTCTTATCCCTCTCTCTCTCTCTCTCTCTCTGCAACAGGAGGCCCGTGGACAATGTTTGCTCATCCAACTGTGAGATAAAAAGCACGCAATATTTCTTTATAAATTGTCCATTGACTACACCCATCTTGTATACGATTCTATGTTCATTGAACTAGTAAAAAGTTTCTATACACCATCTATAAAATTAATTTTTTTCCTTATACTTTTTACAACAATAATATTTCTTTATTCTTTTATTTCAGATAATATTGTTAAAACACTATGCTTGCAAGTATGTGGTGTGTGCATGAATAACAGTTTTTTTTTTAATTGATTTGACTGTTTTTGTTCAAATCAATTTACAGACAACAAGCAAAGTAAATAGCATTTTTTTATATATTATTGTCTGCAAATTGATTTTAATAACCTGTTTTGATTTAACCTAGTAGTACACCATAATATACAAGTCTATTACTTTGCTTTTTTGTAGTTTAATTTAGAAATTTGTTTGGTTCAGTTCAGATTCAAATTCTCTGAACAATAAAAAAAAACTTAGTTTGATCAATTCTGGTGTGTTTTTTTTCCATCGCTAGTCCATCTCTATTTCGGTGAAATCTTTCGATATGGCCAAGATAGAATGAGCCACAAACAAACTGCATTACAAGTTATTTGGAAATTAGAGGCGTCGACAAGAGTCACTGTTTTGACGTGGTTAATGTTGAGAAATAAAGTTCTAACGATTGAGAATCTAAGCTGGAAGTTATATCGAACATATGCGTTCATTTAAAAAGTAGTAGAATTAACCGCATCTGATTTAAAAAATTAAGCACTAGAATCACAAACCATTTATATTTTTTTTTCTCTTCTTTTGGATGAGTATTCTTAATTAATTAATTATGCTGGTGGGAATTACAATTTTATTACTTTAGAAAGAGTTCTGTTGAGTCGGAGATTGAGCTCTTCCTTTCACTACAGCAGAGGAAGGTATCAGCGACCAGTGCATTTTGTCGCTGATAGTAATGTTGCCGGTTGCTGATAGTAAAATTAGTCGCTGATGGTGAAATTTGGTTGCTGATGCACCGGTCTCTGAAAGTGTGGTCTCTGATAGCTCTCGGATGACGTCACCGGTCGCTGAATGACGTCATTCCGATAGCTGATAATGTTTCAGAGACCACAGAACTTTGGTCTCTGAAAAAATACGATGACGTCATGTTGAGTTAACAGCGATCAAAACTGCCGGTCTCTGATACCCAAAAACCGGTCTCGGATGACCTGACTATCAGAGACCACGTTTCTGGTCTCTGATACCCTGATTATCAGAGACTAACTTTCCCGGTCTCTGATAATGAAGGCGCCGGTCGCTGAGGCCTTTAGTATCAGAGACTAGAACCTGGTCTTTGATAATTTTGTCCCGGTCGTTGATAATCAATTTTTTTTTAATTAATTTGTTTCTGTTTTTTTTTTTATTTATTGGTTCTGATTATATTGGTTTTATTTATTATTGATATTTCGTCGTTTCAAAATTGTTATCGGACGTACAATTGCATCGATATTATATAATCAATATTAAAAACGAATAAACAATCAAATAGAACAAGAATATGAATAAATATCACAAAAACATAAATATACCAACATAAGTATGCTAAATATCCAATCCACATAAGTACGCTAAATATCCAATCCACATAAGTATGCTAACATAAATATCTAAACCTAAACTGTAACATAGATAAATATGCCAACTTAAAATTTGTGCATTTAAAAAAGTTTAATGATTGGATTTGAAATGGCAGGCTCTCTATCATTCTTTAATTGGAATCGCAGCAAACTTATTTGCGAGACAGCGACCTACGGCCGACGCTCCAGAGTCAAGACCTCATTGGTCAAACTTGATAATCACACTCATGTTAATTGTCAACGACGGCAATTCTGTAATTAAACTGTATTTATGTCTGTGTACGGACAATATTCTCTAGTTTATTGGCGGTTTGAAAATTAAAAACGCTATGATTTTTTTTTATCCATCTTGTTTTCTAAGAAAAAAAAGGTTAGCAATTTTTTATTTTAAATACTTTTACAATACAGTGATTATTTCTAAACAATATGATAATTCAATAGTTTTTAATTAAGCACATACATAAATTCAGAGTTTCAGACAACTGAAAAACTTAAAAAAAAAATTCTATGCTTCAAAACAAACAGACTGAACACATAACACTCAGTGTATGCATGCAAGGACGAACTCATATGTACCAAATGGAGATCAATTCATCTTATTTATTTTTAATTTTTTGTATATATATTTTTATGTAGTTTAGAGTAAAATATTATGTGTATTGTGAAACTGAGCCTCATTTATTTTGAAACGTTTTACATGATTGATCCTCAATGTGTGTTTGACTCACATAGATGGAAAGTCTGGCTGAGTGTATGCATGTGTTTTTGGCAATTAAATAAAAATTAAACATTTTTAGTTGTGTTCAGATAAAAGAGCAGATACAATGTTGTTAAATATTTTAAAACTCAGAGAAGACAAAAAAATAAATTTCAAACTTCAATGCATCGCAATTCTATCAATTTTTCATCACCTTTGAGCATTATAAACACACACACATACACAAACGCACACGAATTAAAAAAGTCAATATACTTTAAAGAAATTCGTTATTTTTTTTTTCTTAAACTGGATGACTTCATATTTTATTCTTATTTTTAGTAACAACATTTTTTATATCAATTACTGTCATATTTAGGTCCTGGAAGAAGATGTTTTTGGAGTGTGCGAATTTGATTCAAAAGTTTGTTAAATAAGATCAATTTACCAGTTTGATTCAAAACAATTCATATTTTTAATTTAAATATTTGATTGCTTATATATTGGATGACTATCAATGAATCAACAATTTCATCCGAATAACAAGCCAAAGAAAATTTATTGCCCAACTTTAAGTTCAAAACTTGTGAAGTTTCACTTGATGATGTTTGAGCATTTTACGTAATAAGAGTGATCTAAGTCATAATAAAAATAACAACCTATTTAAAATCAAATAAGAAATCAGGCTTATCTAACGAACTATATAATAACTAATCTAGCTTAGCTACTATATGCACGCTCAATGTTTTTCTTCTTCGATTTGAGTTTTGCTGTCATAAAAGATAACAGAGGCGTTTTCCCTTTGTTGCCACTAGGGCTGCACAAAAAATTCGTACTTCGTGATTCAATTCGAGTTTGATTTGAAAAAGTTCGTAAAAAATAGTTCGAAATTAATTCAAACCAAGCTCAAACTAGATCTGGTTCGTTCGAAATAGGTTCGCGAACTATTCTAGTTCGAATCTCAAAGTAACGTAAACCGTTGATTTCTGCTGATGACTTACAAGTTTAAACATAAGATCGCCCAGCTATAAGTCATAACAGCTATAAGAAATTCATTATTTTTTTATTTTTTTTCTTAAACTGGATGACTTCATATTTTATTCTTATTTTTAGTAACAACATTTTTTATATTAATTACTGTCATATTTAGGTCCTGGAAGAAGATGTTTTTGGAGTGTGCGAATTTGATTCAAAAGTTTGTTAAATAAGATCAATTTACCAGTTTGATTCAAAACTATGAGTGAGTATATGGTACTATGCATATCACGATTTAGTTCGTAATACGGATCAATATTTTTGTTTTCAAAACTCTAACAGTCGATCCGAACCGTTCAAAATATTTTCATATGAATATATACTTACATACCAAATTTTGTATTTTTTAAAATTTTATTACTATTTTTTAAGATAGGTAGAAAATCATTGTTTTTGGATGGTCCAGAATTTTCAGATCAAGTGATTTTCTAACTATCTTAAAAAATAGTAAAAAAATTCTCAAAAATATAAATTTGGTCTGCAAATAGCTGTTCATATGGAATCATGTTGAACGGTTCGGATCAACCATTAAGATTTTAAAAACGAAAATATTGACTCATATTACGGATCAACCCGTGATATGCATAGTATCATCATAGACTCACTCCAAAACTATTGTCATATTTTAATTAAAAAAATTGATTGCTTATATATTGGATGACTATCAATGAATCAACAATTTCATCCGAATAACAAGCCAAAGAAAATTTATTGCCCAACTTTAAGTTCAAAACTTGTGAAGTTTCACTTGATGATGTTCCAGCATTTTACGTAATAAGAGTGATCTAAGTCATAATAAAAATAACAACCTATTTAAAATCAGATAAGAAATCAGGCTTATCTAACGAACTATATAATAACTAATCTAGCTTAGCTACTATATGCACGCTCAGTGTTTTTTCTTCTTCGATTTGAGTTTTGCTGACATAAAAGATAACAAAGGTGTTTTCCCTTTGTTGCCACTAGGGCTGCACAAAAAATTCGTACTTTGTGATTCAATTCGAGTTTGATTTGAAAATGTTCATAAAAAGTTCGATTTGAAATAGTTCAAAATTAATTCAAACCAAGCTCAAACTGGACCTGGTTTGTTCGAAATAGGTTCACGAACTATTCTAGTTTGAATCTCAAAGTAACATAAACTGTTGATTTTTGCTGATGACTTACAATTTTAAAACCCTAAACGACCTTCATCTCTCGCTCTCAGTAATTACGAACACTCTTCCTTGTTGTAAAAAAGTTCGTAAAATATTCGAAATTGAGTTCGTAAAAAGTTTAATTCAAACCAAACTTAGTTCGAAATTAATTCAAACCAAACTTAGTTCGAAATTAATTCAAACCAAACTCAAACTGAGGTAAGTTCGATTTGGTTCAATTCGTTTGCAGCCCTAATTGCCACCGCTGATTAGACTGATATAATTAGTACTTTTAAGTAATTATATATATTATTTCGTGATTTGCGAAGTATGAATGTATCATTTGTTTTTCATTAAGTTAAACAAAAGGTTAAATAAAGTTAAAATTGAAAGAAAAAGTAGCAGAGTTCTAAAATTATTGGTTAATCAAAAATCGAGAATTCCATTTTTCTTAATAACGATTTCGCAGCGTCCGTCAAAATTTGTTGCAACGGACAGTTGCCACAATTATACTGACCAACTCAAAATAACTTGCTACTAAGGCCAAGAATACGCCATCAGTATCAATTTAGTTCTCAACTATAGACCCGTTTCATCTGCAATTATCCGTTAATTGTAGAAATGTTATATACGCTGATTTTTTACATTACTTCATAATAATATGTTCTATTTCATTTAGGCTAATTTTTTAGGTCACAAATTCACAATGTTGAGAACTAAAGAGGTGAGAATCTGCTGTTTTTTTTTTTTTTAACATGTTCAATGGTTTAGATTTTGAGGGGAAAAAAAGAACAACATATTTCTTCTTCAAATCTGAAATTGAACGGTTGGGATGAAGAAAAATATGCTTCTGAAAAAAAGAGCAGCAGCAGCAAATTTCATCTCCATAATTGCATATAACGTTATAAACCGTGCAATTTGATGGAGTCATAATGATAATTACAAGCCTAGATTGTTAAACCGGACAGAACCGGATCGATAAGTAGAAATCCTCAAAAAAAAAAAAAAAAAAAAAAAAAAACAGCCCGCCTCTCGTTCGCGATTCAATCCCGATCTCCTGTCTTCAGCCCCGCCTATCTCTATCTCTCTCTCCCCCCTGGCTCCCAACACGAATTAGCCTTGGTGCTGTCAAAATTGGTCGAATTAGCCTTGCAAGGGCAAAGGGGAAGCTGGAGCCGGAGGAGGTGCTCCCAGAATTTGTGCAGTAGGAAGGTTTAGGTTTTGCCTTGGTCGGTATCTTCTTCTCTCAGAAGGGCTGAAGCCCCTCCTTCTTATAGACCGATTACTGCTTCTGCTGGAAGGGGGACGAGGGTTGGAAGTCGATTAAGGTATTTCATATTCAGACTCTGAGCTGCCACTAGCTGCATTGTCATAATCTCTCTGGGAATATTTGTTTAAGTAATTTTCTGTCCTGTTTAATGCCATTGTTTACTTATGTACCTATGATTCTGCATATGCTGATCTCCCATCTTTCTATTTCTTGCTTTGGAACGATGTGCAGCAACAATGGAAGGTGCGCGCCGTTTGTACGAAAGAGTCCCTTCACGAGATTTGCACTCAATCCGTCGCTTCAATCAGCACCTGGCCTCCTTGGTTCGCAACTCTGATCCCACTGTTTTTACTGTCTTCAACCGAAATATCCAAACTAAAGGAATCAAATGTGATAATTATACCTATGGGATCATGATCAATTACTGTGCCCAAACGAATCGGCTCAACCTAGCCTTTTCTTTTCTCGCACGGCTCCTTAAAGAAGGTTTCAGAGCTGGGGCCGTGACTTTCTCTCCAATACTCAAGGGCCTTTGTTCTCATAATAGGGTCGGTGAGGCTGCAACCATTGTGATCAACAAAATGCCTAAGCTGGGATCTATACCCGATGTGATCTCGTATAACATTCTTATCAAAGGTCTTTGCTTCAAGGGCAACACTGGATTAGCTCTTCAGCTTCTTTTTAAAATGGTTAAACATGGTGCTCAGTGTGAACCTGATATGATTACGTATACCACAGTTATAGCTGAACTTAGCAAAGAGGGTGAACTCGTTAAGGCATTTGGTTTGTATAAACAGATGCACCTTGCTGGCCTTATACCTGGTATTGTGACTTACAGCTCATTGATAAATGGGCTGTGCAAGAAAGGTGAAATTGACACGGCAAAGGAGTTGATGGATAGCATGATTTTCAAAGGGGTTGAACCTAATGTTGTGACTTACAGCACTCTTATAAATGGGCTGTGCAAGAAAGGTGAAATTGAGAAGGGAAAGGAGGTGATTGATAGCATGATTTCCAAAGGGCTCGAGCCTGATGTTGTGACTTACAGCACTCTTATAGATGGGTTGTGCAAGAATAGTGAAATTGAAAAGGCAAAGGAGGTAATTGACAGTATGATTTCCAAAGGGCTCGAGCCTAATGTCGTGACTTACAGCACTCTTATAGCTGGGCTGTGCAAGAGAGGTGAAATTGAGAAGGCAAACGAGGCAATTGACAGCATGATTTCCAAAGGGCTCGAGCCTGATGTTGTGACTTACAACATTCTTATAGATTGGTTGTGCAAGAATAGTGAAATTGAAAAGGCAAAGGAGGTAATTGACAACATGATTTCCAAAGGGCTCGAGCCTAATGTCGTGACTTACAACATTCTTATAGATTGGTTGTGCAAGAATAGTGAAATTGAAAAGGCAAAGGAGGTAATTGACAACATGATTTCCAAAGGGCTCGAGCCTAATGTCGTGACTTACAACAGTTTTATAGATGGGTTGTGCAAGAAAGGTGAAATTGAAAAGGCAAAGGAGGTGATTGACAGCATGATTTCCAAAGGGCTCAAGGCTGATGTCGTAACTTGCAATATTCTTATAAATGGTTTGTGCAAGAATAGTGAAATTGAAAAGGCTATGGAGGTGATTGACAACATGATTTCCATAGGGCTCGAGCCTAATGTCGTGACTTACAACATTCTTATAGATTGGTTGTGCAAAAATAGTGAAATTGAAAATGCAAAGGAGGTGATTGACAGCATGATTTCCAAAGGGCTCGAGCCTGATGTCATAACTTACAACAGTTTTATATATTGGTTGTGCAAGAAAGGTGAAATTGGAAAGGCAAAGGAGGTGATTGACAGCATGATTTCCAATGGGCTCGAGCCTGATGTTGTGACTTACAACAGTCTTATAGATGGGTTGTGCAAGAATAGTGAAATTGAAACGGCAAAGGAGATGATTGATAGCATGGTTTCCAAAGGGCTCCAGCCTGATGCCGTGACTTACTGCACTCTTATGAATTGTTTGTGCAAGAAAGGTGAAATTGAAAAGGCAAAGGAGGTGCTGCATAGTATGATTTCCAAAGGGCTCAAACCTAATGTCGCGACTTACAACACTCTTATAAATAGGTTGGGCGAGAAAGATGAAACTGACAACGCAAATTAGTTGCTGCATAATGATTTCTATTTGATACATGATAGATGGGCTGTGCAAGGTAGGTGAAGTTACAAAGGCAAAGGAGTTGCTTCATTGAACTTTGAACTTGCTTCTGTGAAATTCTTATAAAATGTGTTTTAATTTTGATTTCTGTTGTCTTTCTTTAGGTGCTATTATTCCCTACTAATTTATTAAACAATAAAAAGGCAGCTGGTAGCTGATTTGCCTTGAGTTGTTTCAAATGCAGCTGGTTTAGTGCTCTTGACAAGGAAGGAGTCATAGGTGGTGTCGTGGATCTTTCATATGTGAAGTAAATGGACGAATGGATGTTAATTTAGTTGATCAGATTTGTGGTTGTTTTGAAATCTGTAAATTGGGTGATTTATTTTGTATATTTCTGGTTAGATGGTATCTTTGGGATGATTTGTTATTGTTTCAAACTTTTGATGTTCTGGTACCAATTATCAATGTTGGTTAAAGCTATAATCTGGCATATGTTTTGGGATTGCTTTGAAATCGGTTATCAGATATCTTAGGAGATAATAGATATCAGTAGTATCCGGACTCTTCCTTCGAAGTAACTCAAATTTTTAAGTTTAGATCCGGACCGTCCGATAAAGATTCAAGACAATCCAGTCCGAGGTACAAAGATTGGATGGTCCGGATCTAAACTCATCTAGTGCTGCGCTCTATCATTTCTGTTTAGATGCTGATTGTCTGATTAGAATTCGGTCCAATCTGACTTGAGATGAAATGTATGGAATCTCTTTAAAATTTGTGCTATTCTAATCAAACGACCTGGATCTCCACAATTTTCACTGCCATTTTATTTTTTCTATCTGAAATCTGACGTTTATTTTTTAGTATTATTGGCACTTAATCGATGGTAAAAGTATTTCAAACTAAATTAAAATTCACAGCCATCTAAATTTTGAGAATATATCTATTTAAAAAAATAATAATAATTATTTTTATTAGTTGTTGTGGTTGTCAAATAATAGAATTGCCATACATACTCGTTCAAGTTTTATTGATTATAGTTATAGCTGTAAAGGAAAAATGGTTCCTTTTGCGTCATTTCATTTCTAAATTAACCTGAAACCCACCAGCACAGAAACTATTATAGACGTCTTACCAAATTAGGTGTTTATAAAAACGGGACCAACCAGATAGAATTTTGCAAGAGGCAGAACAGTGGTATAGACACTGTTAGATGCAGAGGATGCTGGCTGTTGTTTTTGGTTTTATGATTTGCGACGTTTGTTTTTCATATGTGTATTAAATGCTGATGTACTAGTTAGGGAAGATGTATAATTTTTTATTTTCACTTGGTAGCCTCTGCCAAGCTTTCAAAAAAAAAAAAAAAAAACGGGACCAACACTGTTTTCAATAATTTGACAGTAGTTTAAGGATTTAAAATATTCAAAAATATATAGTTGATAATGAACGTAAATTTAGAGGGCTAGAGAAATAACAGAAACGCCAATTTTTATGGAGGAGGGCTCAAATGCTCCAATCGTACATCAATCTCTTTATCTTTGATTTTAGAGTTCAAACAGACGATTCGAACCGCTCAACATAATATTTACGTTAAAATATGATTGGAGACCAAATTTATATTTTTTTTGGAAATTTTTACTATTTTTTAAAATAGGTATAAAATCATTGTTTTTAGATGGTTCACAATTTTCTGAAAAACATTGATTTTGTACCTATCTTAAAAAAAATGTAATAAAATTAAAAAAAATAAAATTTGGTCTTCAATCATATTTTAACATAGATATTATGTTGAACAGTTTGGATCGTTTGTTTGACCTTTAAAATTGAAAATAAAGATATTGGGGTACAATTGGGGCCTAAAGCAATGGGGTATTTGAGCCCTCCTCATTTTTCTGTTAAATTATTAATCAAACAGTATTTTGATCTGATATTCATTAAAGTTTAAGCCCAATTTTACTTGCATTAAATTTTTGAGAGAAAATTTCAAACATAATAATATTTTGATGTATAAATTTTCAGTTTTGAAGTTTAATGGGTAAATATATGTAATGAAGAATTGATGGATACATCACAAACCCAATTTCTGAATTTCTGGTAAACAATTAAATTTGCTATAATAAACAACAGCTTTATCATTGTTGTTTCTACAAAAAGAAAACTTTACATTGAAATGCATGTAGTCTCTGTGACCTTACCAGTTACCAGCAAACTACTCGCATTCATAACATTTTTTTGGTGAAGATTTTGAATGAGCAATTATTAATTCTTACAACGCATAGATAATATAGTCAAAACAACGTTGTACATGACTTGTGTGTTGCATGAATACAAAACTGCTCTATCAAAATGTTTACCCCAATTTCTGTAATGAATTTATCACTGAAATATTAAAACAGGATTGAGGCCTAAATTAGAAAAATTGGAAAATCAACATGGCCGAGAGCTTAATTTCTTGTTTTGGTGATGCTCAAAATTAATTAATCTCTCAGACAAGTTAATTTCCAAGCCATGCTGCCAAGAAATTAAGGATGGAATTAATTTGGTGATGCTCAAAATAATTCCAATTACAATTTGTTAATGCTCAAAATTTTCATGCATCCTTAATTAGTATATATTGTACTAATAGCACTAGGTGATTAATTCAGAACTAAAAAGGAACAATTAATACTTGTATTTACATCTCATCTCCTAGAACAACAATCCTCATTTTTCAAAAAAAAAAAATAATAAAGGAAAAAAGAAAAATCATGTTAACTTCATAATCAGATCAAATCAAAACTTGCAAATCAATCAAGCGCTAATCAAATAGGTTTTGCTAAGTACGTTGCCTTGTCATCTCCGGCCATGATAACAATCCGTGGTTCGGTCGTTGAAGGAACAACCAACCCCTCTGTCGAATCCAATGACTTAGAAGCCGACGTCTTTCTGCCAGATCGACAGTGCAAGAACGCGAGCACAATAAGTGAAACTAATATCACAGCTAGAAGAAGGAAGATGCATCCATAGAGAATCGGGACCGGAAATGCCCAAGTGTTGCCCGCCCCGCTCGTGCCGGAACTTGAGAGAGGCCTCATGTTATATAAGAGATATCTACCTTTGAGTGTTCTTGTGTTAAAATTGATGTGTTTACAGTTGAAGAGGAGCAGCTCTAGGAGAGGTCTTTATGTAGAAGAGCTGTAATTGGATGTGGATTTAGTTTCTGGTCGGATTCCTATATATGATATCCGTTTTAAGAAATAATAAAAAGGATATAGCATGAGGAATATATACATAGAATCATATGCACAAGAAATCAATTGCGAGATTATGCTTGAGATTATATAAATTGGAATCGTGTAGTGTGCATGAAGATTTGATCTGTATATCTGATCACCTTCATGATTTAAAAACTTTTAATTATGTATATTAAAATTTAATTAATTTTTTTAAAAGACTTTATATAGTTTTGTCTCCTATAAAATATTAAATGTGGCTATATATTTATGTTTCAGTCATTTTCAACCTAAATTTTTTAGTTCTGCTCCTATTGGTAATTATGAACTTGTATATATTTACCAACGTCAAATCATATACAAATTTATTATATAAAGGAGAAACTATATGTAACTTTTAAATATTTAAAGAATACATGTAATATTATTTCTAATATTAATAACATTTAATAAAATAAAATAATGTGTAGGGTCAACGTTTATTAAGTAATTTACACTTTGTAAAATAGTTGATAAATCAATTTGAAGGTTTCTAGAAGATTTGTTAAGATAGATAATATAAATTTTTCTCTTTCATTCAAATATTTTATGTAGATTCTCTTAGATCCTCTAAATAGATATAGAGACAATAGTTCGTGTAGAATTAGATTCCACAAACTTGTCCGAAAATGACAGCTGTACTAAATCATCTCTTTCTCCTAACAATTCATTATAGTTGTGTTAAATCATGTCTTTTATCCTATCAACCTGATAACTGTTTTCATAAGGCCATATTCCATTATCAAAAAAATGAAAGTGATATATAATATAGAACTCAGATAGCAAGACAATAATTTCAGAGAACACAACTAACATCAAATATGTAATATTAAAAAAAAATGGTAATCAGGTAGGAACTAGAGCAGAAACAGAGATATAAGGTTTGTGATAAATCAATAATTACTACAAAAATATGTTTTAAAGATGAGGAAAAAAAATGCTAGCAGTGCCGGGAGAATAACTGATTTTGTAGTCTTATTCTCGAGAATAGTCATTTTTTTTTTAATTATAGGTCCATGTGATTCCAAATGTGTGGGAACAGGCAGACCGACTCATGTTAACATTTTCATCATAATTTTGGTTTTATTATAGGTCCATGTGATTCCAAATGTGTGGGAACGTAGAAATTAGAGCTACAATTTTGTTGTTTTAGATTCTATCTTAGACAAAAAAAAATTAAATAGATTATTGTCTAGTTGAGTCATCTAATTAAATTCTAATTTGTTGAGTATTTTTGGTGTTATTTTCAAATATTTTGATGATTGTCTTATGGTTTGTAAAATTTTTGTTACTTAATTTAGAGTGTCTAGCTAGTAACAATTAATATTTTTTTTATCTCATGTAATATTTAGATGTAGTGAAAAGTTATTTTTAAAAAGTGTGTTAGTGTATGTATTAGCTAGTAATATTCTGAATATTCTGAATTTGTTTTATACGAGCTACTATTTTATATTATTAAAAATATCAAAATTATTCGCTCCATTTTATCATCTCCTTTATAATTTTAATTATTTGCTGCATTAAGTTTCCTGCATCGCACGGACAATATATTTAAAATAAAACAATATATACATATAACTCTTGTGCTACAATAAACTAAAATAGTGATGTCAGTATCTATCCTCTCGATTAAGATCCGTGATATTTATTTTAAGGAATCTATTAAGTCATCAAATTGTTAATATTTATTAGAATTTTTTATTCAGATTTTGAACATACAAATTTTTATTTCTAAGTACTAGATAAAAATTGTGTTTTAAAGTTAATAATTGGATTTTAAAGTTTGATCTATAAAGGTGAACTAATATTAGATCAAATCGTAAAAGATAATGTTCTCCATATGAAAGATCGAACTGAAAGTCTTAAAAGATGGTGTGAGGTGCAAACACTAAATGAAGTGTGGCAAATGGCAAGGAATCCAGTTGGGAGGGGTATCACGCAATGAAGTGGTGGATTTGACTCTGCTGTTTTTCTTAGAAAAAAGGAGGATTCTACTTTTCCGATCCTAACTATTCAAAATTTTTAATTTGCGTATCTCGATAAAGAAATTTTTTCATTTACAAATCTCAACAAACTTGAATAGTTAGGATCACAAAAGTAGGAGCTTACTTTTCTCTAGGAGGAGGAGCAGAGTCCGATTATGAAGTGGTACCATTCTCACTCTCTCTTTTCTTTTCCTGTTTTAATAAAAAAAAAAGGGGAATCACTGAGTCAGGTTGCACCCTGTTAGGTAGGAATCAATCCTTGGATTGTTTGGGGTAAAATGAATATAGCTTCAAAATTATTCAATATATATGTAACTTGTACGTATGCACACAAGGATTAATTCTTAATTGAATAAATGTTAAATCCATTTGAATATGAGAAGTACTTTTTTCCTACAAATTAATCAAAGAACCATATAAGATTTATTATATATATTTTTTTATCTTAGGGTGCGTTTGGATGGATGAAGAATAGTCACTAATCTGAATTAGCACTATTCCGAGCTACTATTTTACATTTGGGTATATTTGGATTAGTAAATATGGACTATTCTTCGGTTGTTTTTTGTGGATTTTCTCACTATTCTACTAACCCAATAAAATGTTGGATTAACTACTATTCACAATCTTGAAGTTTTTTTTTTTTAATAAAGTTGGAGATCAAGCCACCCAACTATTTAATACATTTGTTATTATAACAAAGAATTTCTCCCATATGAATTTCGAACCCATGATCTCTCACATAGAGATCATGTGTCTTAATCACTAGATCAAAAACTAGTTCTCTATTCACAATCTTGAAATTAGTTCTATTCTTATTATATTTCTTGATTCATCCAAATGTCGTGTAATTTGGATATAATACTTTAATTAATGCTATATCTCTTTTCATTGGCATTAGAAAGATATCTCATCCCGCCTCATGCTTTCTTCACTAAAATGATGGGAAAAAGAAATATTTGTTTAGTGTTCATTTCCTCACTAAGGCTGAAATTGTAAATTTTTGTGTGGCTAAGGTACTCAAAACCCAATTTGTTATTTCATCTAAGTTTATCAATAAAAAAAACTTAGCATTATTGTCAAGCTTTATAAATAGAAAAAGGAATAATTTCCATAATAATTTCTATAATACAAATTGAATATTTTTCTCCATATTTTCATTGAACATAGGTTTCCTTAAATTAATAAACGGTCCAATGAATTTTGGAATTTTTTGAATTTATTTGAAAATTTCAGCAAAAATAACAGCCCTTTCGAAATAACATTATTGCATAAACTAACTCACTACACCACACATATATAGAGTAAATGGCCACAGAAAACCTCCATAGGAACTTTTTGCTCATTGGTGGAGTCTTGCATGAAAGCAAAAATGGCAAATGGAGCAGTTGTGTTTGCAAGATGAATGGATTAGCACTCATAAATCGTCCTTATCCGGTACCCGGTCCCACCATTGGTACATCATCATTGCTCTCAATTCTTTTTTGTTTCTGGCAAAGGTGTCACACTGTCACTAGGATTTGTGGAATATGAGAAATTAAGCATCTTAGTATAGCTAGTTGCACTATATTACCATTTTAATGCGTCGACATGCAGCCGTATCAATGTAAATTCGTGTCATGTCGTGATGTGATTAGTCGTATTGTGATTTAGGTGTCATATCATGATTAGTAATATTTTGATTTAGCTAGGTCATGGTGCATGTTTCGTGTTATGTTGTGATTAAGTTAAGTTTTACGTATGTCATAATCAAAATTGTAATGAAATGATTACGGCTCAAAAATAGTTACAGCACATTAGTCATGTTGTTACTGTCAGATGATGTATTTCATGTTTGACTATTTTTGTGTCCTATACTATACTCCTAATTGTGTAGCAAACTTAATTGTATTAAAAATCTCTGGCGTGCGCGTTAACAATTGCACTTTAGATATTTTAGATATATTTTTTTAAAATCATAAATTAAAAAAGAGATTTCATCAAAATAACTTGTTTATTTTGATTTTTACAAAAACTATAAGAGTTGAGATGTCATTTCGGTCCAAAGTTTTTTTTTTCCAGACCGAATTGTCATTTCGGTCTGAGCCGTTTTCACAGATTTCGAAAAAAATGATGCAGCTATTGGTGTAAAACTTGTGAAAACAACTCGGACTAAAATTGCAATTCGGTCCGAGAAAAAAAAACACTTCGGACCAAAATGATATATCGGTTCTTATGATTTTGTAAAAATCAAAATAATCAAGTTAATTTGACAAAATCTCTTTTTTTTTTATTTATGATTTCTAAAAAGTTTTCCTAATTCCAGCGTCTCGTAGCCACTAGCAATATTTAATTATTGAAAAGCAAGACATCAACTACAACAATGACATCCATTTGTTTTGTGACTTGGTGTCAGCTACCACCATCTAACTTGATATAACTCGACCTCATAACATAATATATAAGATGAATTATGAAAACAAAATGATTGTAATTTTTTAACATATAAACAATCATAAATTGTTTGTCTTAACTTCTTATTGTTTTTATAAAAGTTGAAGATCATCTAACTATTTAATATCCACAACTACAAAAAAAAAAATTATTTGGATTTGAAACGACCTTTTATATGAAAAGTATTGCATTTGCCGCTAGATCAAAGGCTGCTTCTTATTTGTGTGAACTTCTTTCAAAAATAGCAGTGATTTTTTTTCAAGTTTCTATGTGTATAATAATAATAATAATAATAATTCATAATTATGGATATATTTGAAAAAAATCCAGTGGCCCAGTTATCAATTAATTGGTATGTTGTCCATCTGGTTTCGTTGATAAGTAATATACACATAATTACATAATCAAAGTTTGAGTTGGCAACAAGCTACCGATACCATAGTGATTAATTCGCGAATAATTTCCGAATTATTCGCAAATTATTCTGTTTTTTAGTGATGCCGAACCGAACGCCGAATTATTCGGTTGACCGAACTTTGATTGAATAATTTCCGAATAATTCGTGAATTTTATGAATTATTCCCGAATTTTTCTCAAAATTTTATTTTTTTGGTTATTTTTTTGTTTTTTGCTTCCTTACATAACTGAGATCTCTGATCCGAATAATACCGAACCATTTCCGAATTATATCCCGAATTATTTCTAAATCACGAATTTTTAATCTCGTCGAACCGAACCTGAATAATTGATTTGTTAGTATGGCCGACACTACTGGTTATATATGTCGTCACAAGTTTGTGCTGCATTTTTTGCTGACAATGACAACAGAGTGGACCAAGGGCCGGCCTTAGGCCCAATGAAAAGGCTCTTTCAAACCTGAACAGTTTTGGAACAGGAAAATTTGCTCTAGTACAAGGTGCTTTCTTAAATTTATGGGGGGGATTTCACATATACACCTGAAAAAATCGAAATTGTGTATTCGACCCCTCTAAAATTCATAATATCATATTTATCCTTATAAATTTCAAAAACCTTAGATTTAGTGTAGTGGCATGAGTTCTTATCTCTTTTTGGAGAGACGTATGTTCAGTTTTCAAAAATAGTATGTAAAATATGTTAGAGTGTACTGGGGACCCTTTAATAAAATACGTCAGGAAAATAATATTTTCGTCGGTTTACTTATTAGGCGATGGATGTAGATGCCCGTATTGAATGTATGAATACTGAAATATCAAACATTTTGAAAATTGAAGATTTTTGAATAACTGATGAAATTGTAATGTAAAAAATATTATATAAAAGATATTCACTATTAGAAACTATTTTTTATTATTTAAATATTAATGACCACTATTCTTAGTGTATGCTAATATGTAGTACATGGTGTACTTTTTTCTGTTGTTGAGAAAAGTGAGAATAAACCCACTGATTTCATTACAAATCACACATAGTTTTGCGTGGAGCTGATACCAAACAGCTGGTATCAGAACCACTGAGTACATAAGAACCTAGAAGTACTATTACATGCAACAGTCTAGCAATCACCCCATATCAACTAAACCTGTTACACAAAGGCACAAAAGATTATAACCTTAAGAACAGTACCAGTAAGTAAATCACAGAGCCACAAAAACATAACAGTCATTTGAACTAAACAAAGAAAAGCAGCAGCTCCTACTGAGAGTCCCCATGAACAGAAACATCATCTCTGTCTGAACCAAGTATAGGGGTTGACCCAAGGGTTGAACCAGAGAGGTTGCTGACTTGCTGGTACCTTCTATCAATTGCTCTCTGGGCAAAGAAAAGTGCACTGCACTATTCTTAGCCATGGTATCCATTTGTTCTGTGACTTGTGTTCGCCACCATGCATGCCACCATCAAACTTGAAAAACTCAAATCTCATAATATAAGATGAATTATGAATAATTAAGTTTATTGTAATTTTTTAACATATAAACAATAATCCTAAAATATTTATTGAACTCTTTTTCAAAAATACTTTAAATATACCTGTGTTTATTTTTCTAGTTTCTATTTGTATAGTTATTTACTAGGGTTAATATGCCTCATGTTTTTCGTGTCCCAATAATGCCTCACATCATTATCTACATTTTCAAAATCCAAATAGTCAAACCAAACAGTTTAACATGATCTTCATATTAAAAATATTCTTCAAGACCAAATTTTATAATTTTTTGGATATTTTTTCAACTAATTTCATAGATAGGTACAAATACATTAATAGTTTGTTAAAATATTCTATTTCATTAAAAAAACAATAGTTTTGTACCTCTCTAAAAATATTAACACAAAAATTCTACAAAATATATAAAATTTGATCTTCTAGCACATTATAATATGAAGATCACATTGAGTTGCTTGGATCGATCATTTGAACTTTAAAAATAAAGATAAAAATGTGATGCATGATTAAAATACTAAAATAATGGTGCGTTTTAACTCTACTGGTAGTTATAATATTTCATAATATAAATATATTTAGAAAATCCAATAACCCAACTGCCAATTAGATTATTAGTCATTGGCATGTTGTCCATCTGTTTTTTTTTCTAATAATTAATATACACACAAATTACATAATCAAGGTTTGAGTTGGCAACAAGCTGGTGACACTACTGGTTATATATACAGTGACAAGTCTGCTGTATTATTTGCTCACAATGACAACATAGTGGACCAAGGGCCTAGGCCCAATGAGAAGGCTTATCCAAACCTGAACAGTTTTGGAACAGCTAAGTTGCTTTAGCACTTTGTATTTGGTGCTTTCTTAAAATATAATAATAAACAAACAAACACATACATATATAAATAAATGGATGGATTTTAGTAGTAAACTTATGTTCAATGATAAAATTTCAACTTAAGATATGTATATATATGTTGTTCTTTTATTTAGGAAAATGATGTTTTCATCAGTTTAGTTATTAGAAGATGGATATGAATGCCTGCAATAAATGTATTGAATAGGTGAAAGATCAAATATTCACTATTAGAAACAACCTTTTATTATCTATATATTAATGACTATTTTCTTAGTGTATGCTAATATATGTATTACATGATGTACTTAAAATTTAAATGTATTTTAATATATTTAATAAAAATACGGATACAGATGGGGCCCCTACTCTTGGGTTCGCCGTGTCTGATAGAGAGTTCTCCGAAGCCATTGAGGAGGCTGCTGGATTGTCGTCTCCTGATTGGTCTTTGGTGGATACTGGGTCGTCATCGTCACCTAGTATGATTGACATTAGTGATTGATTTTATTAGATTTTATTTCTTTTCTTTGTTTTGAGTTGTGCTAGTTTGATATTGATGCTAGTTGGATATTTGTCTTTCTTTAGTTTAGAATAAGTGGATTTTGAGTGCTATGCACGGTTTTGTAAGTTTTGTACAAACATTGTTTTGTAATGAAACCGGTAGATATTCCACTTTTTCAAAAAAAATATATTTAATAAAAATGAAAAACATAAAATTAGACTTGCAGGAAACAAAACACATGTCTTAGTTTAAACCATGTATGACCAATATAATTGGGATATGTAACTAAGCAATTTGTAACTTTTCTCAAAGGCATCATAACCATAGTTTAAGAAATAAGATTTAGGGGTATCTAGTGCCACCAAAGACAGCATCCGATCCTTCATTTTTTAATGGAATTAATATTGCGAGTATCAAAATTTTACACCATAACCATATATAGTTTGAATTTACTTGTCTCTAGTTTGTAATCGTTTGACGGTATTTTTTAGATACTTATTACTAAAATTTATCCCAAAATATGTTAAAATTTATTTAAAAATAAATAAATCATGTTGATATATATATAATCCATGGACTCCATATTAAATAATTCAATTTTGTCCTAAATAACTTGATCAATAATTCTAAAATGTACTCCATCCAAACTTATTAACAAAATAGTTGAGCACAAAGATGAGGTTAATTTTAAACCTTAAATCATCTTCAACATAAAAAATAATGCCTTAGAGAATTATATTAGACAGAAAAATTCTTATTTAAGAATAAATATTTTAAGTAAGCTCTTTAATAATTTGTACAAAAATTTGGCTCTTTCGAGGAGGGCTCAAATGCGCCATCATTTTTATGTTTTAATATTCTCCACAGTTTTTGTCTACATTTTCAAAGTCCGAACAATCGATCCAAACCGGTCAACATGATCTTCATAATAAAATATGCTTGGAGACCAAATTTTATATTTTAGAATTTTTTAACTATATTTTAGATAGGTATAAAATCACTGTTTTAAGAAGATTCTAGACTATCCGATAAAGTAATATTGTAAAATAGTAAAAAAAACTAAACAAATATAAAATTCAGTCTCCAAGCATATTTTATTATGATGATAATGTTGAGCGGTTCGTATCGACGACTGTTCGGACTTTGAAAATGGAGATAAAGAATGAAGATCATATTGGAACACAAAAAAAATAGTGCATTTGAACCCCCTCCTTTCACAATCAATTAGCGAATTTGTTTCCTCAGTATCCTAAAAAAGTTTCATTTTAATTTATAGGAAGGATATTTCATTAAAATTCGCATTTCATTACGATTTATGCCATGAAAACATTCCTTGAACGTGTCAAGTACTGTTGAAGTTACAAGGCTATATATTAAATTTCGAACTACATGATATAAAACATAAAACATACTGTTTGGTTCAAAATCATTTGGAACAAATTTCATTAGAATTTTTACATGAAAAATTATTACTACAATGTATAAACATTTAAAAAAATCATAAATAAAAATATTAATATATATAGAGTGCATATAGAAAATGTAGATAAATGGCACAGTTGTCACTCTCCTTTGCATTGTTCTGAATACAATAGAAGAGAATTCGAATTTAAAAGTTGATTTAAATATGCAAGACTATCTCATGCCTTTTGATTCAATAAAATGAAATAGACAAAGTTGAAAAGATAAAAATTCCAAAATATTTAGTTCAACCAATGGTCGAAAATACTATTTATATATTTATTTTTGTTCTCAATTCTTCTATATTATTGAATTTTCAAGTAATATCTGCGAACAAAAATTTATTTGTAGACAATAAATGTTAACATTTTTGTGTTGTTGTTCTTATTTGTTAAGATGATAATTAAGAAATTGACCATCTTTCTTTTTCACATATTGGACCCTTTTTTTTTTTCCTATCATGATTGTACAAAATAACACATATTTGAACAAAAAAAAATTCTTCTACAAAATACACTTGTACCCACAAGAAAAATAGATCAATGGAAATAATAATTATTTAACATTTGAAATCAAACTTGAAATAATCTCACTTCGCAATGATGCACTGCATTGCATAAAAAAAAAAAAAATTAGAAAAAAGATCACATATTGGTCCCTTTTTTGTTGGTATGTGTCATTTTTTCACAAATTGGACCTTTTTTTTTTTTTTTCATATTGGATCCTTTTGTAATTCTCAATATTAATCACCTCATCATCTATTACTATTAAAATTCATTTCCCGCTATTATTGGAATTAATTTTAGATGACTAGGTTTTTGTGAATGTTCAACATTTTGTTTCTCCTCGGACTTTATTACGTACATTGCCTAACTTTTTATTTATAATTTGAATTTAGGATCAATCTTTTTTACATTATTAGTGGATATTGTTGAATAAATATTATTTTTATCAGTCTATTTTTTTTCTTTTATGAAAATATGACATTTCGTGTGATAATTTTTGTTCTCTTCATTTTGTGTGATAAGTTTTGTTCTCTTATAATATATTTTTTTTTATAAAGCACGAGCACAATACTAGTGTTATATGACAAGATCAAAAACCAAACAAGTACCCCCATTAACAACCCCTCCCCCCCCTCTAAAGTTTCTGCTCTTTTATTTTCCTTGCACTAAAAACTAGGTCATATTCTACGGATATTCTTTAAATTGGGGGTTCTTTTTCTTTGTTATAAGTGGAAACCATCATTGAAAGTCTATCCCTAACAATGTCTATTTGCCACAACTAGTCTAGAGAGAAGCTTCCTTTGTCACCCTTGCAAAATTTCAAATTTTTGTCTACCTCTTTATAGGATTGAGTGCTTGTACAAAACATGAACGTAATTATTTTTCAAGAAGCTCTTCAAGTATCATCTTACTTTTCTAGAAACTAAAAATGGAGACGAGATATATATAACAAGCATTACTAAAATCTGTATTTAATTCGTAATTTTAAAAAAGGACCTATTTTTGACATTTTCCAAAAACATGCCCCTCAAAATAATGATGTCATCTAACAATAATAATTTCATGGAACCGTCGGAGTATTGTATATTTGCATGCACAAAAATTTATTTCATAGTTGTCAAGAATATTTGTTTCGTCATCCTACACATACAATAATTATATGTTTTTTTTTTTCTCAAAAATCATTTAATTATTAGGTTTGGTAAATTTATTTCATTTATTAATTATACAAGGAAAAACATAACGATTAGTCGAGTAAGATGTATGCACAACATTTTGATTATTTGTAGGGTGAAATTGGGAAATTTTCCAGCCAAGAATATTAGAAAGGAGAAAAGGAACTTAAGCATGTTAATTTTTTATTGAAAGTTTAAATTAAAGCATATGTTAAAAGATCTTTAGACCATTCTTATTACAAAGAAGGTCAAACCACTTCGCAGCGCCGCTTCCAACAGCTAATATTAAAATTAAATAGGAATTTTCATATTACCCCCTCAAAAATCTAAAAATACTTACAATAAAGGGGTCGGCAGTGTATATATAGAGTTGGCCTATCAAAGTAAATTGTCTTTTTTTATTTTTGGTTCATATCTTTATTTTCAAAGCTCAAACATTCGATTCGAAAAGTTCAACATTTTTTCCATATTAAAATGTGCTTCGAGACCAACTTTTATATTTTTGTTAAACAACATTATTTTTCTAGAATTTTCTAGAATTGTTATTTTTTTTAAAAACAAAAATAAAAAATAGAATTTTGTTTTTCCAAAAAATGTAAATTCTTGTCTCCGAGTACATTTTAATATGGAATATGTTGAATTTTTCGGATCGAATGTTTGAACTTTGAAATTGAGATATGAGCGGAAAGTAAAACAAATATTTTATTTTCCAAAGCATGATAGCCCAACTCATATCTATATAGATACTATAGGATGACATTTACTAAATGTAAATTTCCTATTTTATTACTAAAAACATATTATTGTAATTTATGTACAAAATATAATACAAGAAATATAATTTCGAATTTTAGCCAGAATGACCCCCCCCCCCCAAAATTTTCCCCGCCCCCGCCACCTTAATGAATTTCACTAAAACAAAATAAATATAATAATAAACTACATAATTAGGTAACACAATGTTGAATGAAAAAAATTAAATATTACAAAATAAAAATAAAATAGCTAATGAGATGAGCTTAATTATCATTAAAGCAAATCGATAAGACATATATTTTTAATGAAATCAAGAAAGCCGCTCAATCCGCATTAAGTGCGGACAAGTTCGTGTAAATTAACTATGTACATAACGTCAATCAAACAATGCTAACAAACATTAGACCGAATTTAATTTGATGTCCATCAAACTGCTCCCACTCCATTTTTAATACAACTACATTCATAACTATATATAAACAGTTAAGCAAGTGATATATTAATATTTTCCCGGACACAAACGAAATTGTGCCATCTTAAGAAACCAAAAAGATTTGCTGTAACAAAAAATATTTTAATTTTTAAATCATGAAGGCATCAATAAGAATACCTTTTCCAAAGATGAGCGTCATGATATAGGTCTACATCTAAAATATAAATCTAACCTTAGGAGTTCATTAAATTAATTATAAAGGAGATTGTAATCTTGCCCTGAAAGCACACAAATTATTGACATCACCTAGCAATTACTTTTATATATAGAATTCATTACTAGCTAGGCGTTTTGATTTGTGAAAGATCTACTTCTCGTATGATTGAGCTAAACTAAACGGCCTAAAAAAATTAGGATAATTGAGGACTGTATATTAAAATCACAAAGATTTGTTATTAATATTTAATACCAGGAAGTTTGAATTTGTGTCCAACAAAATCCTCTATATATATATCTGTTAATTAATATTTTACTCACATAATAATATAAAAAAAATACAGAACATTTTTTTACTGATGTAATAGTAAGATGAGAGAATCAGTCTTTGATCTAGTGCCAACTACATACTCTCTATGTGGAAGCTTGCAGATTTAATTTTTGGATAGATTATTATTTTGTAAATATTAAATAGTTAGATACCCTATCTTTTACTAAAAAAATTACTAAGGTTTTGATTTCATTCACAATTAATTAATTCGGCGATGTTGACAATCTTTATTAAATTGAATAAAGTTTTAGAATGAGGCTTTGATATTATGCATAAGACGTATTGATCTGAATTATAGTTTAATATGTTCATTTTTTAAATAGTTAATTTAAATCATACAACACGATCTTCATAAGAAAATGTACTTACAAATTAAAATTTATATTTCTTAAAAGATTTTTACTATTTTTCTTAATATGTAAAAAATCACTGCTTTTGAATGATCACATATCACAATATGCCAGGTGGTAAACCGTTTAAATTTGAATACGTACATGCTTCACACCTTTGGCCATTTAACGCATTAAAATGCGTGCTGCATCAAGATCAGCACTACAACATCAAATTTTGTGCTAGCTTGCACATTGGTTAAAATAAAAAAAATTCTTGATTTAATTATTCTAATATTTGGTTTAACATAACATTAAGAAGTTAATTTTGACAATGTCAAGGTTCCAAAAAATGACAAATACAATCTTACTTTGCAGTTGGAACAATAAAGGATAAATGGGTCTTCAAAATATAAAAAATGTTTACTGTTTAGTGTTTTTATCAACCGATTTGGAATTTTCAATGGTTGATTTTCAACTATATTTTATTAAATGGCCAAGTAAATCTTAAATTAATTAACCTTTCTGTTAATTTGAACAATTTGGATGATGAGAAATAAAAATATATATTAAATGTACCATAAAATAGATGCATACTACAACTAACCACAAATTAATATTTCAGTTGGCGCTTAGTGAAAAATAGTAAAAAAAATTCATATCTCGTTGAGGTTTGAGCGGGAGCTTCTTTGGAAATTAAATTTGCATTAATTGTTTATAATTCTATCTAATATGCATATTATTCGTACAGACTGCTCTTTAGGTATAGATAGTACGAAGGATTTTCTGTTCATTCAGAATATTTACTAAAAATATTGAATAATCATCACATAATTTCTATATTGATGTTAAATATTGACTAATACAGTACAGTTAGTATAGTATCGATGTCATATGAGATTAACTCCAAAACGTACTGAATAGATTTCAAACGATGAATTTAAACCGCTCAAACCTATTTACTCTATTAGTGATGCGTTTTACATGCAAAATGTTATTTTTTTTTTAGTTATTTTAGTACCAAGTTAAGCGGTTAAAAATATTGAAAAATGAATGCATTAAAATTAACTTAAAATTAAACTCTCACATTTGATAACTTGACTTGATATTAAATAAATTCAAAAAATAATAAATTTTATATTTAAACGCACAACTAATGAAGTAGATTGGGTTGAACAGTTTGAATTTGTCGTTTAAACTCGATTCAATAAATTTTAAAATTATTATTATAAACTAAAATAATACTAATATCATACTAGCCGAACTCAGCAATAAAATATACGCTTTGGTCCTATAGTAGAGTATACGCTGATATCACTATCCTTCGCCTTTTTTATTCAAATTGGAGATAATGTTTCAAACAAAGAGCAAACATGTTCTGAAATATCAGCATCAAAATATCTCATCCAGCAGTAATGCTTCAGCAACAACAACTAAAGTAATAAAATAACCTAAAAAGCATTGTCCATTGAACTTTTGTCAGGGAACCAACTGATCACCTCACCAGACCAAAATTGGATAAAAAAAAAATAAAAGGAAGAAATTTACCAAAAGTAATATTGGTATCACATTGTGCTCCTACAGTCAAAAATTGCTAACATAATCTACTAATGGAAAACCTTAAAGCAGAAAAAAAAAAAAAAAAAAAACTTCCTAATCCTACAAAACGGAAACCGGCTTCGCAACAAAAGACGGCGTGTCATCTCCGGCCATAATGACGACAATCTGGGGATGTGAAACAGTCGAAACTTGAACAACGGCCTTCTCAATCGAAGAAAGGGAGTCTCCATTCGACGACTTGCGGTGAGTGCAGATTAGCATTATGAGTGCAACTGCAATTATGGCCATGATGATTGCTATGCTTAATAACAAATATGGAGCTGGTGATCTCCAAATAATCTCTGCCATCTCTCTTTCTCTATGTCTCTTTCTCTTTACTCATGTAGCAGTGCATTGGTGAGAAAAGCAGAGTGCTGAACTAAAAGATTTATAGATGGAAAGGGGTGTACACTGATATAAACAGATCAATTTGAGCTTAATGCAGCGCACAAACCATACGAAAATTCTATAGTATGTGCGCTGCATGAAGTATAAAGAGCTCTGTTAAAATCTTTACCCAGCAACTAGCGAGGTGTAGTTGGGACTTAATATCCACTGTTATTTCCATGTAATTGTACAGTTTGCAATTAACAATTTGGGCAATAGTTCTTAACATTGAGAAACTTTTCAGAATTAAATGAAATAGAACATATTTCTTATGAAGTAACATGAAATTAGTGCATATAGTTTTGTTTATTATTAGCGTATAATTGCAGATGAGGCGGGTTTGGACGTAGTTGCGAGTTTAAATTGATACTGATGGCATATTCTTGACCTGTGTAGTACATGTTGAGTTTATTCCAGTATAATTGCGGCAACCATCCGTTGCAAAAAGTTGTACGAGCAATTTATTAAATAATAACCTTTTCTTTAACTTGAAAATAAATGATTCGTTGATATATATTCAGCATATCACGAAATAAAGCACTAATTAATTATATTACTCTAGTCAGCTTTGGCAACAAGGGCAATCGCCTCTTGCCATCTTTGCTGACAGCAAAGCTTAATAAGCTATAATTGAAGGGGTAATAGGAAAAAAAAAAAAAAAAAAAAGCACTGAACATGGATTTATAAAACAGAAAATATACGTATGCCCTGATTTTAGTGCGATGACGACGTCTCAAGATCAGAATCGACACCAATTGTTTCCACAGTTTTAGTTGTCTTAGAGATGGTGAAGAGTATTTCATTCTTGGCTATGATCTTAAAAGTGCATATATCTCCACATTTTATGTTGTTCTCCTCACAGAATTGTATCCATCCTCTGCAAAAATTGTTGCCTGAAGTAGCAGAGTTAAACTGTACCTTCCAAGTTTCTTGCTTCTCATTCTTGAGTGTTATCTCTCCTTTTTCCAATTTGTATGGATGCACCGAGCCAAATATTCTTGGAAGATTCTGCCATTGAAATTTGATTTCATTTAGGCAGATTTTTTAATGTAAGATTACCACCCTAAAATGGCTACTAATACCAGAAAGAGATAGTCTATGGTTAATAACCTTAGCTGGTAATATATTAACAGGTACCATTTAATTTCATCAAACCATTTTCTTCTAGCTTGGTAATTACTAATTAATGTGAATTTCTTAAACTGTCAAATCTTAGTTGCCACTTAATTTATCATTCAATAGCCATTTTGTTGGACTTCAATGTTTTTTTTTTTTTTTTTTTAATTATCATCATTAACAAGGACCAACTAATGCTATTTTTTGAAGGGGGATGACCAATGATATCTAGTGGATTCTAAATTTTGGGGGGTTTTGAAAGTTTGAAGTTTGAACATAGTAAAAAATAAACAATGATCATTTCATCAACAATTTTCTTCTAACTTGGTAATTTGCCCTTTCAAATACTGTTGTGAATCTTAATTAGTTGCCAGTTAATTAATTTATCATCCAATGGCCATTTTGTTTGGACTTCTATTATTTTTTAATTATCATCATTGTCATCATCGTTAACATCATCATCATCATCATCATCATCATTATCATTATTATCCAATGCTTTATAGTGGATTATTTTTTTTGTTTTTTAATTTTGGCTAATTAATTAAATAAAATTAAAATAAAAAATAACATATTACCATGAATTTATTAATGCTGTAATGACTCATTATTGTTTCAAGAGTTTGAGGAGAAGCAGAAATAAGATTCTTATTTATTTTCTTCTTGACATAGGATTTTGTTGTTGTTCCGAGTTCCTTGCGCCTTTTGGAGCGCTCATGACATGCTGTCTCCTTCTCTATCACCAGGTCATGCATTCTTTTTGTTTGTTCACTTGAAGATGACGATGCTGCAGCTCATAGAATTCAATTAGAAGTAATATAGTTTAAAATGTTGTTTTGGATATTATTTTAGAATGCTACGTACATTAGCTTAATGGTACAACTAGATTCTCTTTCTTGTCTTGTTTCATTTAACATTGAGTTCTAGTTCAAAACAACAATAGAAATAGTAGTGATAGTAGAAGGTTCAGAAGTATAATAATGAAGCAAAATAATAGGATTAGTAATACTAATGGTAATAAAAGAAATGAATATTATTGTTGCTTGCCTTCTGTAACACTTGCACATTTTGCTGGAGATTTTTCTTTTCTGACATTGAATCCAATTCTCCTGAGAATTGTTACTGCACCTTGATTGTAATCCTTGAGGCATCCATTCAAACCAAACACCTTCACATTGAAAACCATGTTGCCTTCGTATCGAAACACCAGCTTGAAGCCCACCTCTAATTTGTGAAATCTGAAGAACTCAGGCCAACCTCCTTTAAAAAAGATCTCTGAGTGATCCCTGCTTAACTTGATATTCCAAGTTTTACCTAGAGGACTCAAAACAGTTGCAACCGAACGACTCTTGTTTTCGTCTTCCACATGCATCATGAATTCTGATGGAAGTTTCTGGAAGGAGAAAATTAATTGGTTTTGTTGATGCTTTTTTTTTTTTTAAGGCTCGTGGCTTAATTGTAAAATTACTGAAACTAAAATAAAAGTTGCATTTGTATCCATGTTGAAATAGTGTATGTATTCAAAAGCAAAGGTGTAAATGGAACTTTGACTCACAGTTGGATAGTAAGCATAAAAGAAAAATTTAAAAACAAACCATAATAAGCAATGAAGAAAAATACAAAAAAAAAAAAAAAAAAAAAAAAATCTGTAACAAAATCTTTAAAGTTTCATGTTACGTACTTTCTACTGTTCTGTGAAAAAATAGTATCAAGTTATATCAGGAAAACTGGTAAAAAAGGTTAAGGTCTTAGTGATGATATAATATAAAGGGTTCCAACTAAGAAAACTGGAGCAGAACATTTACATGCAGCAATAATGCAAGAGATTAATTTTATTAACCGAAGACCCTGAAAAGTATATTATACAAGGTTCCAATAGGCTCTATTATAACCCAGAAAAAATAACAAATTACCAGCTTTTTAAGATCAGCAGGTTTCAATTCAGTGAGGAATTGGGGTCTAAAAGATGTGTTAGAACAACCAGCTCTAACCATCATAGTCGCTCACTGGAGAACTTGACAATGTGAAGGGATTTTTTTTTTATTTTTTGGGTGCTTTGGACATTAATAAAAGAGGAGCTATAGTTAATAACTTGATATACCATCATATATAGGAGAGCAAGAAGTAAGGATAGAGTACAACTGACAGGTATCATGGCAAAAATGGTGAAGCATGGGCAGTGGCTGTCCTTTCCAAGTTTTTTTTTTTTTGAGGCTGTCCTTTCCATGTCTTTCCTTCTGCAGGAAATCAAGTGAAGGCTTGACTAGTCTTTTATTAGACAAAAAGACAAATTGAAAATCTGGAATGGTTTGTTTGACGAGATAGGAGTAGGTCCGGTGGGCATCGGACCTACTTTTAGATTTAATTAGCTCTAACACCGTATAATTAGCATTAAGATTAGTGCACATGGCAATTGAAACAGATTTGCATGAATTTTAATGTACTTAGCACGAATCTTGATGCAATCGAATGGTCATTTCACCCATGGAACCAAAGTAGGTGGGATGGGCATCGGACCTACTCTGAATTCTTGTTTGACAGGTCCGTATCATTTGATATAAATTGGTGCTTTGAAAATCTGGAATGGTTTATTTGACAACGGATCATATGTACAGTAAATGAATATTTTAATTAAATTGGTGCTTTAGAAATGTAAATGATGATTTAAATTCTCTTCACAATATATTGTGGATTACTCTTGCAAACTATATATCCTATATATATTTCAAGGTGAAAACATAAAGATTAACTATATTTGAAGGTTAGACTAATTATATGCAGGACGGATCAACTAAAAAAATAATTGAGAAGGTTGAAACATAGAATATTTTGAAATTTTCAATTAAGAAAATTAAAACGTATAATACATAATATATATGTTGAAGTGTGAAGACAAATAAAGGCCCCAGCCCATTTGCCTTTGCCATCGGTCTTGAGTTTAACCGATGGTATTTGGTGGTCTTTCATATCGGCTTTGAGTCGCTATCTGTGGCTTTTGCCATCGGTAGAAGAATAGAACCGATGGTGATTGATTTGTCCAATTGATTAATTAATTAAAGAGGTGCAACCGCTACTTTTTGGTTGAGCCATTTTTGTGAATATGTCTGGAGTCGCTGCTCTCTGTTTCTGTTCTCTCTTCATTTCTTCATTAAGTTTTATAGAATTTTGTTCTTTCTTTTTTTAGTCTTCCAAAAGTGTGTGAAAAGAGTGATATTGAGAGTTCTAATATATTATACTTGTAAGACTGTATTGATCTAGTAAATTTATACAATGTGTTTCTGTATTTTTCTCCATATAAATATTTTATTTCTTGTGCTTACTTACTGTTTTGATATCATATGTAATTCTTCTATTTCTTCATTTAATTAATATTCTCCATTTATTTGCTTGTTATTTATCCAACAACTATAGGATATTAAGATAAAATTTAAAATTGTTTATTTCTCCATTTATTTGCTTGTTATTTACCCAATAACTATAGGATATTAAAATAAAATTAAAATCCAAATTTTTAGACTACGAAATAAATCTAACCACTTTCACATACAAAATAAAATTTCTTAACCACTAAACTACAATTACATATTTGATATAACATTTTACTTATAACTTATGTCATTTTACAAAAAAAAAACTAAACAACATAAAACTTACTAAAAATTAATTTCAATATACATAATTTAAATTTTAAATTATAATTTCAAATTTCAATATACATAATTTAAAATTTTAAAATTATAAGTGGGGCTAAGAGTATATTATTTCTTCTTTCAATCCTTGTTCTGTACATTCTTGTCCTTGATGTAAAGTCTATTTATTGATGGAATTAAAGAGTTGTTTTGCCTAATACAAAATTGAAAATAAATTATACCGACCACAGAGAGAAATCAGTTATGTGAAGAAGTCAATAAAGAATTTACTCCATTTTTTTGGATTAAATTATTAGTTATTTCAAATAAATCTCGAAATTCGAAACTACCAATTATCTAGTCTGGCAAAACCATCCATTATGAGACGAGTGCATAAGTGAACCACTAAGAACATCATACCAACCAAATACTAATCATTTATCAGTTTACCAGTCCCAACTTATCAAAGTCTCCGTTGCTTGGTAAAATTACACATGCAGGTAAGATAACCTTTTATTTCATCATAAAATGAAAGCTAATATATCTTCTTGTATTCTTCTTTCCAGTTAGCTATGTATTCGAAGAGGCTGCCATCGAAGCATCGTCTGACTGCCTCTTTGGACAGATATCCTTCTTCATCCCTAGCCAGTGCATACAATACAAACCATTCGCTCTTGGAAGCAATCCTACATTCAATTTTAACATCCTTAGCAATAACCCAAGTCTCAAAGGGAGAGCTTAATAAATTTTGATCAATTAAACAATATAATACCATCCAAACGGGTCAAATGCACATCGATTTCCCTCAGTCATGTCCCAAAGCTCCCTCAGAGAAAGCTTGTCCGGAAATGTGCGTGCGTACTTGCTGAACATGTTCTCAAGCTGAACCGGCATGTACCTTACATGGAAGTAGCATATGATAACTAAATGTACTTGAAAGTTGAAACAAAAGGTTATGGACATAGAGAAAAGAAAATTTTGAATTATACCTTCCTTCAGTATCATAAGTTCCAGAGTCACTACCATGTTTAGCTTTGTGAATGTTGTGGATATATATTGGAAGAAAAGGTGATGGTATCCAGCTCTGCAATTTTTAAATATGATACCATCAGTATACGAGATTTGGTTTTGATTACAGAATTAAAATACTGGAAAAAAAAATTTACACACTGGTAGAGTTGCGTAGCTCATAACCCCATTAATTGCTATCGCCATAATGAAAGATACGATCACATTGAATCCTAGAGCCCGGAATCCTAATAAACATGCTTCACTATTAGTACTTGATAATCAACCAAATGCAAGTTATCCTTATTAAATTAAATAGCAACTTGATATTTCTTTTTTGATGAATTTGTAATCAGGACTATTTTACAAATTATGGAACCCTAGAGTTGTGGCCATTATGATGATGCTAATTGGAATTAATTGTGTCTATGATCAATTACCTCCATATGTTTCCCAAGGGTATATGATGCCGTTATCGTCTAGATCGAAAAATGCCACATGTTGCTGCATTACACTTAGTTGGCAATGTCTGTGATCTGTGGTACCTTCTGGATGCTGCACATCAGGTACTGCCAGAGCTCTTGCCACATCTTAAGATAAGAAAGGAGAAAATTATAGATTTCTTCAACTTGAGGTTCAGTTCAAACATGCATTTATTTGGAAAGGAACCCACTATGGTACACCAAACAAGTATGAGTCAAATGCCTCCATGTCTTTCATGCCCTCAATTGTGATTCGCACCTCGTGTCTTTTATGACTAAATCGTGATCGTGCCTCACATGTTTGAATATGTTTTTATAGTCAAACATTCATTCAGAATCACTTAACATGATTTTTTATATTAAAATTATGTGTTTGGGATCAAATTTTACATTTTTTTTGAAATTATTTTTATAGGTACAAAATCACTGTTTTTGAATTGTCCAGAATATTTTGAAAAGGGTGATTTTATACCTATGTAAAAAACAGTAAATTAAAAAATATATAAAATTTGATATCCAAACACATTTTAATACGAAGATTATATTGAGTAGTTCAAATCGACTGATCATATATTGAAAACAGAGAGAAGAATGTGCGATATGATTTAGGCATAAAAGACACGAGGCATTTGAACAATACTCATTAATCCAAACAAAGTCCAACAAAAAAAAAGATCCAACTAATTAACTTATACAGGTTGTAATGAGCTATTGTCAAGCAACATTAAGTGACCTTTTTAATTTTAAAAATAGGTACTAATTGCATGCAACTGGCCTAAAGGTAAAATTAAGATTGGAAAAAAAAAAAAAAAAAAGAAATTACAAGGCTTGGGCAGGTGCCTTTCAAGGTCATCTCGTACCGGTCTCACAATTGTAACCGGTGCCTGAAGCGCCACTGGAGACATGCTATCTCTTTCACTCGTTTCTTCCTTTCTTTCAGCCATCTCTCTCTCTCACACACTAACCTGAATTTGCCTCTGTTGTTTTCCGATTAAAATAGAGTGCAAACTAGATAAAAATAAACAAGTGCAAAGGTCAGATAAGACCGTGTGGTGCATGAGCTACATGGTTTGTTCTTTTTTTGGGAAAAAAAAAAAAAAAGGCTAAAAGCGACTGAAACAAAGAATAAATTACGTGGTGAGCTACGTGTTTGCTGTGCAGGTGTGCATGGCAGATGCGGGCCCATTCTTGTTGACACGTGGCATCTAGTCTGTTTCTCTGCTTACTTCGTGTCGGTTTGTTCTGGCTCTTTATGATCAGTTGGGTTGCCTTCTGTTTTTGGGCTTTGGTTTATGGGATCGATGTTTAAATATTGGCCCAAGTACGTAAACCATTACGTTATATCTTAGCCCAAACATAATTTAGGATTTTATTTTTTTGTAAGAAAATTTAGGAAAAATTGAGGCACAACTAAATATTAATAAGAATTAATATTTTATTAGAATTACCTTGTTCATTTTTTTCACACAGGATCATATGTTTCATGTTTATATGTTAAATATAAGAGAATTACTTAGTTTCCAAGCCATACTTTTCTGTTCTTTCCCTTTTTAAACCGTCATTTATTTCATCCTCCCCAAATTATGCCGACTCACTCTAATCCCCAAAGTTTACAAAAAAGTTACAAAATTATTATGTTAAAATTAATTATACAATTATGTTCTATACTAACAACTTTGCGCCACTTAATTGTATTTTCTGAATTCGTCCCTGTTCCTCCGTTTGTTCTGACGATATCTTAATAGTTTCCGTTGAATACTTTTGTAATTTGGGCTTCATGGTTCGTCATGAGAGGTCCGATCTCGGCCCAAACATAATGGATACGTTGGAAATATAGTAAAAGGCTGCAAGTTTTAAAAAAATTATTGCTGGACATTTATAGATACTTAAAATTCGGAGATTTGATAATATCTTTATTTAAAAAAAATAGGAAAGTTAATTATAAAACTATATAAAAAGGAATAAATTTTAGCATTAGATTAAGGACCAGTTAAGTCTTTATTATAGCACTAATATATAGAGAAGCTCCATAATTACAGACCAAGTAAACACAAACCACAACATGCATTAGTCAAACACAACTACCTTAATAAATTTTAACTCATTTTTTCATTATATTCAGTAGAATGCCTCTGAGCTAGGTACTCAAAGAGGCTACCATCAAAGCAGGTTCTCATGGCCTCTCTTGGAAGGAATCCATCTTCATCTCTAGCAACCCAGTATAGTAGTATCCATTCCACAATGTTTGCAATCCTACAAGATTTTCATCATATACAAATATCATTATGTAAATTTAGCATCGTCACATTAGTTCATCAATTGAACCTGATACTGGTATGGTACCAAAATTTGGAATTTCATGTTTGATATTTTACCGTCCGACGAAGTCATAAGTCTCCCAATTGCCATTTGTCATTTGCAGAATTTCCCGAAAGCTGAGCCGATCTGGTACAGTGCGTGCGTACTTGCTGAATATGTTCTCAAAATTAACTGGCACATACCTGAAATTCAAACTCTGATGAGATCATAATTGGTGAAGAATAAATAAGAGAAACAGAAGTATCTTGATGTACTACACAACCTTCCCTCCATGTCGTAAGTCTGAGAGTCGCTTCCATGCTTGGCCCTATGGATGTTACGGATGTATATTGGGAAAAATGGAGATGGTATCCAACTCTGTTCCAAAAAATTATAAATAGATCCCATTAGAGAATTAATAATAACAAGAAGATAATGTAAATGTAGATCCAACTATTAACCAAGCTGATTTACTGGACAACTCCAGCCAAAGGGATCGACTTGAGTGATTAACTGAATGGTGTACTGGCAATCAGATACTCTGATCAAGCAACAAGCAACCATAGTGCTTAAGTTAATTGTAGAGTTTAATAAGATGCCTAGCTTAGTCAAGTTTTCGCCTATTTATGTATCTGTAAAAGCAATGTTTGAGATATACAAAAACAGAATACAATTTACATCAAAATAGCTTCTTCTTAGATGTATCTCTTTACAACTAATTCACTCCCGTGATGATTGGCATGCTTTGTTTTCTGAATTTTTACGCAGAATTTGCATTCTGATGTACACAAACCATTAATTATCATCTGGATATACGACTATCAGTGGCTTAATCAAACTGTATTTTCTGTTGTTTGTATTGGAAAGATTAAGAAGATATAAATTTATCGAAAAAGTAGCATGTTTTTCATAATTCAAATGAGATATATAACATACTGGAAGGGTGGGATAGCTTAGAGCTACATTGATGAATACAGCCAGGAGGAGAGACAGTAAAGGGTTCAAACCAATCAGCCGCATTCCTGTTATGGCACATATATACTGTTCACATCAGCAAATAACAAAGGAACTTTTTTTTTATTGTGAGTATTTAATGATTATTCCAAATTGTCATGAGAAACAATATCAAGCTAGGAAAAATGAGGAGAGTTGTGATAGGTGTGGCGAGCCAACATAAAATACAGTCTCCTTATGGAAATAAAATTCAATTGGTTTTCATTTCTCGCATACCCAAACTTATTTGGAACTTAAAATACTTTGTTGCTGTTGTTAATGTTATCGTTTGTACATGATAGAAGTTGTAAACATAGCAAATTAAGAACAGCGCATAAATTGAATTTACCTCCATAAGTTTCCGAGGGGTAAATAATGCCATTGTTGTCGAGATCAAAGAAGGCAACATGCTGCTGAAGCACACTCATTCCATTGTTATGACGTCTCTCTGTTCCATGTGGATGATATATATCTGGAGCAACCAGAGCCCTTGCAAGATCTGAAAAAAGCGAATTAATTAAAAATGAACAAATATAACAGAATAAGTTAAGTTATAGAGTAAAATTATTTCATATACATCAGAAAATTTCGTTTCAAGTGTAAATTTAAGATGCCAATTTTGAATTTAATTAGTTCATAATTAGTTCCATTTGGAACTTTATTGCAACATAGAAAGCTAATTAGCTTCCAACGACAACAACAAAAAGTTTGTTTCGTCCTTCTTCTCTATTACTTCCATTTATTGCTCTGTTTAGTTCATAATTAATTAATTTCCTTCTTGCAAAATTTCGTATATTTCAGATTTCGGGTTAAAGATTTTAACAGACCAGTTTTGGCTTCATGCAGCGCATTAATTATAGAATCAAAACAGCGCTGAATATGGTTCGTGCTCTGCATGAGGCCAAAACTACTCTGTTAAAATCTTTACCCAGATTTCCACCCTCATAAATTGTCCTTATTTAAATCCCCAATTCCGCATTTCCGCTGTTGAGTGAAGATTTACTTTTAAATCGTACTAAATTTGGAATATTTATATATTTTTTTTGTTTTTATTTGTAAAATTTCATCTTTGAAAAATAGAAATTAAAGGTTGTAGATCAACCTGGTCACCTGGATATCTTAAACTACAAAAAGGATTCATCCAAATTACTTTTAATTTATTACGATCAATTGATCGAAAGAGAGAGGAAATTAAAACTCACAAGGCTTAGGAATGTACTTGTCTAAATCAGTACGAACCGGCCTGGCGACAGTCACCGGCGCCTTCTCTGCTACAGGGGAAAGCTCTTCCTTGTCACTCTCCATGATTAATTACTTCTTATCAATGTCAGTTTGTATCCTCTCACTCTCTTTAGTCTTGACCTTGTGCCAGATGAAAAAAGAGACCTTGGTTATATATATATATATAGAATAGAGGAGTTGCTAAAAAGGAAAACGCTAGAAGATTTACCAAAAATAGAGATAAAGTCATAAAGAGACGAAAGGGTCTAGGAAAGATTGAGTGAGAGGAAATTCGAATCCTCTAAGATATCTCATATGTTACGTGAGTTCTAGGAAAATCACAACAGTTCAAATATTTTCTGCACGGATCTCAAAGCTCAATTAATACTGGCCCCTGCATCATCCCGAATAGAAACCAGACACGTCTCACGCAAAATACGAGATATCTGAGAGGTTAGAGGATACGCACCAGTCGGCAGAGGGGTCCAGAGATTTTTAGTGGGAATTATAGTTGGGGGCACTTGGATTTTATTACCTTATTTTGTGTGATTGAATTATTTTTTGTTACGTGATGCGATTAAAAATAGTGAATAATAATTAATTTATGTGTGATCATGTCGTAATTATATAATATGATTGATCACATTTTTAGATATTTTTAATTTGAGTTAGTTCATTAAAAATAAAATATTAAAAAGTATGAAAATATTGTAAAAAATATATAAATAAAGCAATAATATTGAAAAAAAAGTGATGCAGCGTGATCATATTAGTTTACGTGAGATATGTTATTTTCAATCGAGATATGATATATCATACAACACACCAATAGATACATCTTACAACACGCGAGGTGAATGATAATGATATAACATTAGGAGGAGGGATCTACTTACACTTTTTTTTGGTGATATCAGAATACAACTTACATTTTCAAAGTCCAAATAGTTGATTCAAACTAGGGCTGCAAACGAATCGAACCGAATCGAACTTACTCCAGTTTGAGCTTGGTTTGAATTAATTTCGAACTAAGTTTGATTTGAATTAATTTCGAATTGATTTTTTTACGAACTCAATTTCAAATCTTTTATGAACTTTTTATGACAAGAAAGAGTGATTGTAGTCGCCGAAAGCGAGAGGTGAAAATCGTCTAGGGTTTTAGAACTGAGAGTGAGGATTACGACTTACAAGTTATGAGTTATGGCTGGACTGTCTTATGTTTTAAGTCATCAACGAACATAAGTCATCAGCGGAAATCAACGGTTCACGTTACTTTGAGATTCGAACTAGAATAGTTTGCGAACCTATTTCGAACGAACCAGGTCCAGTTTGAGTTTGGTTTGAATTAATTTCGAATTATTTCTAATCGAATTTTTATAAACTTTTTCGAATCAAACTCAAATCGAATCACGAACTACGGATTTTTTGTGCAGCTCTAATCCAAACCATTCAACATGATTGATATATTAAAATGTGATTGTAGATCAAATTTTACATTTTTTGAATTTTTTTACTATTTATTAAAATGGATAAAAAATTCAGTAATCTGAAAACAACAATTTTGTAAAATACTTAAATGCTCTTCACAAT
Source organism: Carex scoparia (assembly GCA_024447655.1). NCBI lineage: Eukaryota > Viridiplantae > Streptophyta > Magnoliopsida > Poales > Cyperaceae > Carex > Carex scoparia. Next base: position 3,544,267 of record JAJHPE010000001.1, read on the forward strand.
GCAGTTTTGTTGTGTCCGAGTATAACTACATCGGCTATCTACGAAAGTTTTTTGACATCCCTATTAAAACTCTTTAATTTCTGATGTACAAAACTTTTATGTATAAATTTTCTATGTGCAATTCTCCATGGCTCAAAACAAATTGTCGAAGCAACACGAGAACTCTAGCTAGTAACTCTTATATCCGAATTCAGATTCAGTGCAAATTTGAGCTATTTGTTTTAATCAGACACAAATTTCAAAACAAACTCTCTATATTTTAAATAGACACTAAATAAAATTTCATCCGGTTATGAAAATTTAACACAAATCAGATACCTTCGGGTATATTCTTTGTGCCCTCCCTTTCAAAATTTCCTTTATTTGTTTAGTGGTTTGCTTAGTTGAACTTGGCAGATCCTAGTTTAGAAAAAATATTGTAATAGAAAAAGGGAGATGCGTATGGATACTGGCATAGAAAGATGAAAAATTCAAAGAATCATGTTATCTTTTCTCTTAATTTGAAAGAGAATTGTAATAGAAAAAAGGGAGATGCGTATGGATACAGTCATAGAAAGATGAAAAATCAAAGAACCATGTTATCTTTTCTCTTAATTTGAATTGTTCTTCTCTTTTATTTTACATCAAATTTTCCTTAAAAGTATAGCTTTTTTTTTTCCTCAATCTTCATTTACTGCATGTAGTTTCTATTAAGTTTCTAGCTTATATATTTTTCATCCAAATCCAAATCCAGATCTGTATCGGATACACATCTTCAAAATAATTCATCATTTACCTATAAAAATACGATTGTTGGAAGAAAAAAAAGTAGTACGAAAATATCTGCTACAGAGGGTATATGAACTAGCAAACTAGAGAATTTTTTTTTTCTCTTTCAGTATTCACTGTCTATCTTGATTTCCTGTTAAACAGAAAAGGTGTTTAGTAGGGTTTCAATGACATCTGTTTACCCGTTTACTCTATTCATATCGCATTTGATAAGATAAGTATAGGTGAGATTTTTTTTTCGTTAGCTTATTGAGTATGGATAGGGGTCAGGATTTTCTTTTCATTAAGTAAACGAATATGAATATAGGTAAAGGCTATTTCGTACACATTGGGTAATGGGTAATTATATAAAATAAAGGAGAAATTTCACATATACTCCTCAAAAACTTCAAAATTACGTATTTCTCCCTCTAAAATTTGAAATTATATATTTTCCCCTCCAAACTTCAAAAACTCACAAATTTATTCATTTTATTGTCTTTTATATTAAAACTCATTCTAAATTTATAAAATACCCATTTTACCCTTTATTAAAAGCATATAAATCTTATCATACTCAAATTTGAATATCAACTGTTCCTCTACCGTTCGAACTGCTTTTAGATTTGTGCACACAATATTAGCACAAATCTTGATGCAAAAACGCATGCATATTGAAGCAACATGCACAAATCTTAATGCGATACACGCTAATCGAAATTGTTTTAAGATTCGTGCACGTTAAATTAGCACAGATATTGAAGTAATGCGCACAAATCTTAATGCGATGCGCACGGATTGGACGGTAGAGGAACCCTTCAGATTCAAATAATTTGAGTCTGATGAGCTTTATATATTTTTAATAAAGGGTAAAATGGGTATTTTATAAATTTAGATTGAGTTTTAATATAAAAGACAATAAAATGGGTAAATTTGTGTGTTTTTGAAGTTTAGAGGGAGAAATATGTAATTTTAAACTTTAGAAGGGGAAATACGTAATTTTGAAGTTTTTGAGGGGTATATGTGAAATTCAATTTATTCATTTTTCTATTTTTTATATTGTTGTATATATCCACGCTAACCAAACTAATGAGAAAATTTTCTAACTTCTTCGTCACAATAATTAGATATTATTAAAAAGGCAAATTCTTCCATGGACCCAAGGACCTATTTGTAAAATGAACATATCTTTATTTTCAAAGTTCAAACAGTCAATCCGAACCGTTTATCTTGTTCTCCATATTAATATGTGCTTGGAGACCAAATTTTATATTTTTCTGAATTTTTTTACTATTTATTAAGATGGGTACAAAAAATATCAAATTCAGACCATTGAATTTTGTACCATCTTAATAAATAGTAAAAAAATTTAGAAAAATGTAAAATTTGGTCTCCAAGCACATATTAATATGGAGAACAAGATAAACGGTTCGGATTGACTGTTTGAACTTTGAAAATAAAGATATGTTCATTTTACAAATAGGTCCTTGGGTCCATGGAAGCATCACTCTATTAAAAATAATATCATGGGAAAAATATGTATTTTGTTGTAAGAAAAATATTATGTTAAACATATTACTTTTTTTTTAATATTTTGTTATTTAGTTAACGAATTGAATTTGTTAGAAGAGATATTTGTGTTTTTTTATTTTCTTATTTGCTTTACAAAAAACTATTAGTTAGATTTGATTTTTTATTTGTATTTTGATTTTTATATTAGTAATTGTCATGCATATGTATGACATGATAAATTTTGATGGTTTATTTGTAAAATTAATAAAACCGCTATATTAGTATTATTCGTTATTCGCCCGCTACCATTTCGTTATCCGCTAAACTTAACGAGTAAGGATAGAGTAGGATAAGACAAATTCTTAACGGGTATGGATAAGATCAATTATTAGTAGGTATGGGTATGAAAATATTTCCACCCTACTCGTAACTTACCCATTGACACCATTGACACCCCTAGTGTTTAGGGTACATCACTTTTTTTATCTCCACGTCGTGATAATTCATTTGAAACTCTACTTGCCTATTTTTTCTCTTAATGAGTACTTTATTTACACTATTATTTCTCGCTTACGGCTATTCACTATTCCAAATTAATATACAATCCAAATAATATTTTACTAATCCGAATAGCACAATTTTCATGTTATATATGAAAATCACTATTTTTTCTCTATTTTCATCTACTATCCTCAAATTTCGCTATTCTAACTATTCTACAATGAATCATCAAATTTTAGTTATATCAACATTGTAATTTTATTGAAATTTTTAGTAATATTCAGAATCAAGCCACCCAATTATTTTTAATACAATTTTTTTTTTGTTTCATATTTTGAATTTGTTATTCACTATTAGAAAAATTGTCTTTATTACTATAGTACTACAATGTAATTATTAATAAAAATGAATTTAGTGTCTCCATTCTTTTTAATGCTTTTCTGGAAACAAAAATTAACTATGTGATGGTGAATATTAGAGAGGAATTAAACATAACATATCTAATTGCATCTTCTTTGTTCTTCCCATTTGCATGCGGTCTTAGATCACAAACTCAACCGAGAAATATATGCTAGCTACCGTCGCATTGTACCGACTTGGAATTTCCTAGCTACGTTAATTCCTCCTTCCTTCGAATAAAGATTAATTAAAGGACAGTAATGGAAGAATTAGAGGAGATTTAAGAGGACCCAGGAGGAGCTCTTGCAATCGGAGATATTTTTATAGTTCCTTCCCTAATATAATTATACATTAGATAAATACAAAGTTATTGTTTTTAAAGAAGATATTAATTGGATCATCAAAATAACAATTTTGTATTTTAAAAAAATAGTAAATAATTTTCAGAAACATAAAATTTGATCTCCGGGTACATTTTAATATGGAAATCATATTTTGCGGTTCAAATTGACTATTTTGATTTTGAAAATGAAGATAAAAATGTGAGACGTGATTGAGTTACGTGAACAATGAGACATTTTAACCTACTCATTATTAAATATGAAATTTAAAATATAAATATGTTATTTATTAAAATTCGGCAAAATTTGAAATTTACTTAGTGTCGACTAATTTTATAAAAGTTATTCAATACATTTTTCTTTCAAATTGCTCAAAAAATTAAATTATTTGATAAAACTAAATGACGTTAAAATTGTACAGAATTTGATAAACTGTCTGGATGATAGAATTATCTATAATTTAAAGTTTTGGGGGAATTTCATTTATATCCCTCAAAAGTTTTAATATTACGTATTTATCCCTCCAAAATTAATAATTACATATTTATCCTTAAAAATTATAAAAACTCGCATATTTATCCAATCTAACTCTATTATATATCAAATATCTCTAAAAAATAATTAAATAATATTTTTTAAACATTAAAATTTATTTTAAATATTAATTAATATTGTAATGACCATTATACCTTTCATATCTCTTTAATCTATTGAGTCGCCCTTTAATCTGTTCAGTGTAATTTGTTACTGTACGTTTTAGTTCTGGTACTGGTATGGTTCAATGGTGGTACTGGTACGGCTATGTACTGATACTGGTACGTTTTAATATTGCTTTCTAATACACTAACCTTAGAAAGAAAAACAAAAAAAAGATAAAATGGAAATACATAAAAAATTAATGTTAAATATAATGGATTAGACAAATATGTGAGTTATTACAATTTTGAAGGATAAATATGTAAATATTGATTTTAGAGGGATAAATATGTAATATTGAAACTTTTTAGGGATATACATGAAATTCCCCCTAAAGTTTTAGGTTTTCTAACTTTGAAAAAAAAAATATATATCAACGAATATATCTTGTATGGGAGAATTAGATGCGGCAATCAAGAATCCGATCCTATGAATTCAGAATCAATCAGACCTATTTTGGTTGGATGGTGTAATGACCATTATATGTATTAAGATTTGTGCTAACTAATTATTAAAATCTGTGTAAGTCTATTTCAATTTCCGTATGTACAGATTTTAGTGATAATTTTACGGTGTTAGAGCGAATTGTTAAAGGCCCGATTTTCATCCTCATCCCGTTGCAAAAAGTTGTACGACCAATTTATCAAATAATAAACTCTTCTTTAACTTGAAAATAAATGATTCGTTGATATATATTCAGCATATCACGAAATAAAGTACTAATTAATTATATTACTCTAGTCAGCGTTGGCAACAGCCAACAAGGGCAATCGCCTGTTTCCAGCAAAATCTTTTATGACAGCAAAGCTTGATAATTAAGCAACAATTGAAGGGGTAAGAAGAAAAAATACACTGAATGTGCACAGTACCTAAACTAGATTAGTTATATAATACATCAGCAACAATTAAACTTGATCAAAACAAAAGAGAACAGCTGACCTTCCGCATTATTGGTTCCCAGGCAATATAATTAATTAAAAGGAAATGGCAACCTATTGGCATAACCCAGCTTTATAAAACACAAAAAATACGCATGCCCTGATTTTACTGCGATGACGACGTCTCTAGATCAGATTCAACATCAATTGTTTCCACAGTTTTAGCTGCCTTAGAGTTGGTGATGAGTATTTCAGCATCTGTTTCGACATCAATTGTTTCCAGTACAGTTTTATCTGCCTTAGAGTTGATGACAAGTATTTCATTTTTGCCTATGATCTTAAGTTTGCATATATCTCCACATTTTATGTTGTTCTTCCAACAGAAATGTTTCCATCCTCTGCAAAGGTTATTGCCAGAACCAGGAGTACTGTTAAACTGTACCTTCGAGGTTTCTTCTTTCTCAGTATGGAGTGTGATCTCTCCTTTTTCCAAATTGTATGGAGGCACCGAGCCGAATATTTTCGGAAGACTCTGCAATTGACATTTGATTTTATTCAGGAAGTTTTTTAAAATTTTAAAATTACCGCCTTAAAAAGGCAAGGGAATACTCACAAACCAGGCCAATATCAATTCAGTGACTATTTGGAATATAGGGAAATCCACTATGAGATTCGTGCCAGATTAAAACAGATGACTCAGATCTCATTCTAAACAGTCAGGTAATGCACTGGATCTGATCGAATTCCTAATACGGCTACTAATACCAGAAAGGAAACGTAACACAATCTCTTAAGTTCTTAACAAATATATCATGTAGCCATATTTCAGTAGACTGCCTATCAGACTATCACATCTATGGTTGATAACATTAGTATTTTATTAAGTGTTTTTTTTGTTTGAATATAGTAAAAAAGGACCATTTGAACATCAACATCTTTTTTTCTAACGTGGTAACGTACCCTTTCAAATGCTGTCTTGAATTTTGTTTTTTTTTATTTGCCTAATTAAATAGAATTGAAAATAATTTTTTTTTTAATGATCATCATTGTCATCATCTATTACTATTACTATTACTAAAAATTTTGTTTTTTTATTTGCCTAATTAAATAGAATTGAAAATAAACAAAACAACATATTACCATGAATTTATGGATGCTGTAATGACTAATTCTTGTTTCAAGAGTTTGATGAGAAACTGAAATGAGATTCTTATTTATTTTCTTTTTCTTGACATAGGATTTTATTGTTGTTCCGAGTTCCTTGCGGATTTTGGTGCGGTCATGACGTGGTGTCTCCTTCTCTATCATCAGGCGGTCATGCTTTCTTTTCATTTGTTTGCCTGAAGATAACGACGCTGCAGTTCAAAGAATTCAATTAGAAGTAATATAGTATTAGAGGTTGTTTTAGATGTTTTTTTTATGGTTAGCGAGTTGAAGCTCACCCACAATTTTGGATTAAGTAAAAAAGCTATGTACAATGAAACCCCTCTACAGCACCTCTATTTACAATCTTACATATTCAATGTAGCAGTTTGTCTCTGCTCCCCACCATAATTACATTACCTAGCATGCCCTGAATTCCCTCTAAACTGTTTTGGATATTATTTTACACTGCAACTTCAGCTTAATATACCCTTAAAATGGCGGGGTATTAATATCAGATCTCATTCTTTTCTTGTCTCATTTAACATTGAGTTCAAGTTAAAAATAACAACAGAAATAGCAGTGATGGTAAAGCGGGCATAAGTATAAAATAATAAAATGGCACTAAACAACAACAATTAATAATAAATTAAGAAAATAATACTATTACTTACCTTCTGTAACACTAGCACATTTTGCTGGAGATTTCTCCCTTGAGGCACTGAATCCAATTCTCCTGAGAATAGTCTCTGCATCTTGATTATAATCCTTGAGGCATCCATTCAAACCAAACACTTTCACTTTGAAAACCATGTTGCCTTCGTATCGAAACACCAACTTAAAACCCACCTCTAATTTGTGATATTTGGAGAACTCAGGCCAAACTCCTTTGAAAAATGTCTCTGAGTGATTCCTGGTTAACTTGATATTCCATGTTTTGCGTCGAGGGCTCAAGACAGTTGCAACTGAACGATTCTTGTTCTCGTCTTCCACATGCATCATGAATTCTGATGGAAGTTTCTGAAAGGAGAAAATTTGTTTTGTTGATGTTTTTTTAAGGATAGTAAAAATGATAGAATTACTGAAACTAGAATAAAAGCTGTATTTGCATCTATATATGTCGAAATAGTGTATGTTAGTATGTATTCACAACTTGTCAAAATTGTGAATTACAAGCAACGGTTCAAATTAGGAGAATAGAATTCATGACAGTTGGAAAAACTTTCAATTATACATAGTTTGTTTCCTGATACTTTCTAAGGAGTGTGACATGGTATCAATTACAGTGACCATATATAAACTTCTTAGTAGTAAGAAAAATAAAGAAAGAAAGAAAACCATAACAAGCAATGAACAAAATACTAAAAGGAATTGTAGCAAAATCTTGACATGCAGCAATTTTGCAAGAGATTATTATTTATTAACCGTAGTACATACAAGCTTCCAATAGGCTCTATTATAAACCTAGAAAAAAAATAACAAATTACCAGCTTTTTAAGATCAGTAGGTTGCAATTCAGTGACGAATTGGGGTTTAAAACAACCAGCTCTCACCATGATAGTCACTCACTGGAGAACTTAGACAATGTAAAGGGAAATTTGTTTTTGTTTTTTTGGTTCTTTAGACAATAAAAAAAAGGAGCTAGCTGTAGGTGATATATAGGGGTGAAAACGGAACGGATAGTGGTAAAATCATATTCATATTTCTTTTTTTATTTTCCGGATACGGAGCGTATATCAGACATATCAGACAAATACGGATACAGATCCGGATCAAATCAAATGTTTATTAAAATAATATAAAAAAATTGAAGTTCATAATATTTATCTAATTATAATGGTGAATAACATAAATTTTTCATAATATAAATTAAAATATATGATATATATCTACTATTTGAATACGGATAATTGAAAACGTAAAATTGTATTAGTATCCTTATCTACACATATATTCAAATATCAAATATTTATATCTAAGTTTTCAAATACGGATTGGATATTATCCATACGGGTTTCACCGCTATAATGATATATATATATCATCATATATAGGAGAGCAAGAAGTAAGGATAAATTACATGTGACATGTATCATGGCAAAAAGGCTGTAGCAGGGGTTGTGCCAGTCATTTCCAAGTCTTTCCTTCTGCAGGAAATGAAGTGAAAGCTTGACTTGTCTTTTATATATATTAGACAAAAAGACAAATTGTTTCCAGATTTATTTGACAGGTCCGTAACTCCGTATCATCTGATATAACTTAAAAGTTCAATTTATTCAAACAACGGATCATATTCAATTGGAATTTGCGCGCGGACAGTAATTAAATGACTCTTTTTTTTGTGTGCTTTAGTAATATAAATGATTCGAATTCTCTATGTATCAAGTATCAACTTAAAATTTTAGATATGTCAAAGGATGTATTGAGAATTTATTATATATAGAACGACCAATTCACTAAAATAAGTCTAGTTCTTTTAAGGTGCATTTGGATGGATGAAAAATAGTCACTAATTTGAATTAGCACTATTTGCAAGTTACTATTTTACGTTTAAGTGTGTTTGGAATAGCAAATATGGACTATTCTTTATTATTTTTTTTGTGAATTTTCTCACTATTCTATTAACTCAACAAAATGTTGGATTAACCACTAGTCTGTTCTCAATCTTAGAATTAGCTCTATTTTTGCTCTATTCTTACTCAGGATGCAACCGAAGTAACTTGTGCAAAACCTAAGCCATATATAATCACTTCTCACTCTGCATGTCAAAAAGGTAATGATAGAATCCAGGACATATATTGATATATAATGTCATGTCAAAATGTTTGCATATCAAAATGTAATGATAGAATCCAGGACATTGATTGCCATGCTATATCAAACAGGATGGCTCTCAAACTTTCCAAACGGATATAAAAACCTATAATCTACTCTCAAGTGTACAATGTACTGCTTTAAAATTTGGGATAATTTTATCTTTATCTAATTTTAATTTCCTCAAGACTAGTCAAGGTCCTCGGAAGCAAAATCTTGACCAACTTTCACCATTACACTAAATCCCAAGGGAGGCCATCCTAGTATCCAGGCTAACACGGTAACTTATAATACGAGAGAGAGGGGGAGAGAGACTAGAACAAAAAGTGAAAGGCTAAAGGGGTGCCTACGGCTACAGGCATTTATCAAAAATTAAAAAAGTTAAAAGGAGAGAATATTATTTATCTGCTGTCTACTCAATTCCCCTTGCCGTAGAATTTTTTTTTTTTTTTCGGAATTTAAAGAATTATTGAAAACAAGATGCGGCTCCATTAGTAAATAATAGAACCGATAACTATTTTCGGCCCAAAAGCCCACTTAGAATAAGTATTTGTATTTTAAAACACCGTCCCATCTTTCACTGTACCATTTGAATTCTAGAATTGCTTTTCCTCGCAACCCAAACTGTTTAATTAGGTGTTTTCATTTGAATCAGATTTGTTTTTTTTTTTTCTAAATAAATAATAAAAATCTTTTTTTTTTTTTTATCAGGACACCAAGATCAAGATCAAGAGACAGAATTAGAAAATTAAATTAAAGGAATCTTAGTCATTATATCAAGAGACTGAAATGTAAAATGTATAAATATAAATATATAGTCATTATAATTTGAATCTTAGTTTGCACAATCACAAAGTGGAATTTTAATCATGATATTACAAACACATATTTAACATTTTATTAGAAGAGCTGAACTATATCAAAATTTCCGAAGAAAAAAAAGGTAATTTCAATTAAATTTCAATATACATAATTAAAAGAAATTCAATATACATAAGACAGAGAGAATCGAACAAAAAGTTAAAGGTTAAAAGGTTGCCTAGGGCTACAGGAATTTATCAAAAATAAAAATAAAAAGGAGAAAGGACAAAATATTAATTATCTGCTGTCTACTCAATTCCCTTTGCAATATAATTTATTTTATTTTTCGAAATTAAAAAAATTATAGAAAACAAGATGCGTTACCATTAGTAAATAATAGAACCGAGAACTATTTTGGGCCCAGAAGCCCACTTAGAGTAAGTATTTGTATTTCATTGTCTCAGTCTTATGGGCTTGTTTTTCAGCATTTTTTTTTCGATAAAAGAAATTTGATTCAAATGAAAACAGCAAAGCTGTTTGGGTTGTTAAGAAAATACAGAAAATTTAAATAATACATCAGAAAACAAACTTGATCAAAACACAAAAGAGCACAGTTGATCTTCAGGATATTTTCCTAGGCAATATATAAAGAGGAGAGGGCAAGCTACTGGCATAACCCAGCTTTATAATACACAAAAACACATGCCCCAATTTTACTGCGATGATGTCTCAATCTCAGCTTTAACATCAATTGTTTCCACTGTTTTAGCTGCCTTAGAGAAGGTGACGAGTATATCAGCATCTGATTCGACATCAATTGTTTCCAGTACAGTTTTATGATCTGCCTTAGAGATGGTGACGAGTATTTCATTACGGGCTATGATCTTAAGTGTGCATGTATCTTCACATTTTATGTTGTTCTTCCAACAGAACTGTTTCCATCCTCGGCAAAGGTTATTGCCAGAAGCAGGAGTGTTAAACTGTACTTTCCATATTTCATCTTTCTCATAATTGACTGTAATCTCACCCTTTTCCAACTTGTACGGAGATGCCGAGCCAAATATTTTTGGAAGAGGCTGCAATAAACATTTCATTTTATTTAGGTAGATTTTTTTAAAATTCAAAATTACCACCTTAAAAGGGCACGTGAGTATCTCCTAAGGTACCTGACCGTGTAGAATATACTCACAGCCCGACCAAAATCAATTCAGTGTCTATTTGGAATATATTGAGGTTTGTGTCAGATTAAAACAGACGGGGCTAATATTGTACATGTTGGGGAGGGGTTTGAAGATTTTGCCAAATTAAATAGAAATGATAATAAGCAAAAAACCTTATTACCAAGAAGTTGTGGATGTTGTAATGGCACATTCTTGTTACATGAGTTTGATGAGAAGTAGAAATGATATTCTTGTTTATTTTCTTCTTGACATAGGATTTCGTTGTTGTTCCAAGTTCCTTGTGGATTTTGGAGCGGTCATGACATGGTGTCTCCTTCTCTCTCAGCAGGTCATGCTTTCTTTTTGTTTGTTTGCTTGAAGATGATGAAGCTGCAGCTAATAAGGAGTATATGAATTCAATTATAATATAGTTTTTTGAGGGTTTGTATACTGTTTTACACTGCAATATCAGCTAATGCTACTAGACCCTTAAAATGGCTGGGTATTGAAATCAATAATAAAAAATGGCATATTAAAAGTAATACTAATAATAATACTAATGATGATAATAATACTAAAAATAATAATGACAACAACAATAAAAGCAAAGAATATTGTTACTTGCCTTCTGCAACACTTGCACATTTTCCTGGAGATTTCTCTCTTGAGGCATTGAATCCAATTCTCCTGAGAATTGCCATTGCACCTTGATTGTAATCCTTGAGGCATCCATTCAAACCAAACACCTTCACATTGAAAACCATGTTGCCTTCATACCGAAACACCAGCTTGAAGCGCACCTCTAACTTGTGAAATTTGGAGAACTCAGGCCAACCTCCTTTGAAAAAGGTCTCTGAGTGATCCCTAGTTAACTTGATATTCCATATTTTACCCATAGGGCTCAAGACAGTTGCTACCAAACGGCTCTGGTTTTCGTCTTCCAAATGTATCATGAATTCTGATGGAAGTTTCTGGAAGGAGAAAATTGGTTTTGTTTAATTTTTGTTTTTTTTTAAGGTTGGTGGCCTATTGATAGAATTACTGAAACTAGAACAAAAGTTGCATTTGCAGCTATGTTGAATTAGTGTATGTGTTCAAAAGAAAAGGTTAACTGAACCTAGAACTGACAATTGGATTGTAGCTGGATCAAAACCTTTCAATTATTCATATTTTCAACTTTCAAGGAGTATGTGGTATTAATTACTCTGACCATATATAAACAAAAAAAAAAAAAAATTAGTAAACCATAACAAGCAATAAACAAAGTAATAAAACATAATCATAGCAAAACCGTGGCATGACGAGCAATAATGCAAGAAATTAATCAAAGACCCTGCAGAAAAGTACATATATACAAGATACCCAATCAGCTGTACTATCACCCAAAAATAAGAAAAACAATAACAAATTACCAGCTTGTGAAGATCAGCATGTTGTAATTCAGTGACGAATTGGGGTCTAAAAGATGTGTTAGAACAACCAGTTTTCACCATCATATATAGTCGCTCACTGGAGAACTTTGACAATATAAAAGTGAATTTTCTTTTTGTTTTTTGGTGCTTTAGACAATAAAAGAGGAGCTAACTATAGTTGATATATCATCATCATATATAGGAGAGCAAGAAGTAATTAAGGATAAAGTACAAGTGACAGGTATCATGGCAAAAAGGGCTGAAGCAGCTAGGGCGCTGTGGCTGTCATTTCCAAGTCTTTCCTTCTGCAGGAAATGAAGTGAAAACTTGACTTGTCTTTTATATATATATTATACCAAAAAAGACATATTGCAAATCTGGAATGGTTTATTTGAAAGGCCCGTATCATCTGATATATATAACTGAAAAGTTCAATTTATTCAAACAACGGATCATATTCAATTGGAATTTACGGCACAAATTAAATGACTTTTTTTTTTTTTGGTGCTTGAGTAATATAAACGATTCGAATTCTCTATGTATCAAGTATCAACTTAAAATTTTAGATATGTCAAAGGATGTAAACGATAATTTATTATATAGAGAACGACCAATTCACTAAAATAAGTCCAGTATGGAACCAAAGTAACTTGTGCAAAACTTAGGCCATGTATAATCACCTCTCATGACTGCATGTCAAAATGTAATGATAGAATTCAGAACATTAATATTATGATATATAATGTCATGTCAAAATGTTTGCATATCAAAATGTAATGATAGAATCCAGGACATTGATTGCCATGCTATATCAGAAGGAATTGGCGACTATACAAAGTCAAGACTAGTGAAGGTCCTCGGAAGCAAAATCTTGACCGCCATTACACTTGATCCCAAGGGAGGCCACCTTAATATCCAGGCTAACACGGTAACTTGTACGAGAGAGAGAGACTAGAACAAAAGGTGAAAGGTTAAAGGGGGTGCCTACGGCTACAGGCATTTATAAAAACTTTAAAAAGTTAAAAGAAGAAAATATTATTTATCTGCTGTCTACTCAATTCCCCTTGCCGTACAATTTTTTTTTTTTTTTTCGAAAGTTACAGAATTATTGAAAACAAGATGCGGCTCCGTTAGTAAATAATAGAACCGAGAACTATTTTCGGCCCAAAACACCCTCCCATCTTTCAATGTACCAGTGGCATGCTAGAAGCCCTAGAATTGCTTTTCCTAGCAACCCAAACTGTTTAGGTGTTTTCATTTGAATCAGATTTGCTTTTTTTCTAAATAATAAAAATCTCATTTTTCAGCAGGACACCTAGATCAAGAGAAGGAATTACAAATTAAATTAAATTGGAGGACTGAAACGTAAAATGTATAATTTGAATCTAAGTTTGCACAATCACAAAGTGGAAATTTAATTATTAGGTTACAAACACACATTTAACATTTTATAATTAGAACTATATCGAAATTTCCAAAAAGAAAAAAATTAATTTCAATTAAATTTCAATATACAATAATTAAAAAAATTCAAAATTATAAAGATGACTAAGCATCCTTGCTTAGACGCCCTTGCCTAGATCCAGAATCCTACTGATATATGGATCGTTGGATGTTTTTTTTACTCTTATTGCTGATTTTACCATTTAACTCCATGTAGACCTCGTGTAACTCTTTTCTAGAAGCAGTTAATGGAACTAAGTTATACAAGTTCCCCCTATTTACAATTAATTAAGAAAAAGCTAATTGGATCTATGAAAAAAAAAACTTGACATTAATTAAGTAAGAACTATAGTTATGGATTCTTTCTACTTTCTTTTTTAATAAGAATTTTTCTTGTCTTACAGCTATTTGTTCACTGATCATATGTTATTGATCACCAACTTACTTTTGAAATTAAAAAAAAATTGTCTCTTGTTACATGAACATGGTACACCAAAATTAGTTCCCTCTAAACTAGCTATCAATGTCTCATTTCCCCTCAATCAAATCAATAGACCAATAGTAGAGCTCCTTTCTTTTTCAAAAAAAAAAAAATCTTTTTCAAAAATAATAAAGCTCCTTTGTAAAAGTGTAAGCACTTATTTAATTTTCCTTCAAAAATTAATTTCAAGTATCTCGATTCCTGTTGAGATCGACCTACTAGCTGTCCAACTGGTTCAAGCAAACAGTTAAATTGACCTGACCCAGCCAACCATTCTAAGTGCTCCCAAATTATTTACATCAATTATAGCGTTGTCAACAATAGAGAGAATTATCTTAGCCCATAAACTGAGCCCAATACCAATATATGGGCTCAGTTGGTAGAATTTGATTATATTTTTATTATGTACCAATGTCCACTTGTAGCAAAACTAGGGATCCGAGTCTAAACGAATGAACAGTGTTCCTAAAATCCCTGTAATTTGGATCCAGCCGTCAAAATGTTTTGAGATGCGTGTGCAAAAAATCAGTTGTTTCGAAATACGTGCACAGAAAAAGTTGAACGGCTGGGATCTCGGAATTTCAGGGATTTTAGGGAATTTCAGATTTCAGCAGATTTAAATTCCAAAAGTAGATGACCTCAATTAATTTCCTTGCTCATGTTTCCGTCATAAGTTAATAACAAGATAGATAGAATAATACAAACTAATGCGAGCGGAAGACCGAAACTATGAAGCGGCAGTAGTGTAAAGTCGTTTTGTAATTAAATATTGCAAGATCTCGTAAGTTAATAATGGCAAGTGGTTACATGAAACAATTAAACACAATTAAATATGGGCATATGGATCAACATACTACAAATCCAATAGAATGTGCATACTTAGAATAAATAGAAAAACAGCTACAAGCCTACAATGGCTAGTAGAGCTTAAAATCAACAAGGAATTCATTGCCACCGATTTTAGGCAACGGTCGACTAAACGAACACAGTTCTCCTCACAAAACTTCGACCATCCCGTACCAAGAAAGTTGTAGTTGCCACTAACTCTGTATCTGACAAACTTTATAAGCTATAATAACATTGAACGTGCACAGTACCTAAGCTATATTAATTAGTTATATATATAATACATCAGAAACAAAATTGATCAAAACACAAAAGAGAACAGTTGACCTTCAGGATATGTTCCCAGGCAATATATAAAGAGGAGAGATCAAGCTACTGGCATAACCCAGCTTTATAATACACAAAAACGCATGCCCTGATTTTACTGTGATGACGTCTCAATCTCAGATTTAACATCAATTTTTTTCAGTGTTTTAGCTGCCTTAGAGATGGTGATGAGTATTTCATTATGGGCTATGATCTTAAGTGTGCTTGTATCTCCACATTTTATGTGGTTCTTCCAACATAAATCTTTCCATCCTCTACAAAGGTTGTTGTAATTACCAGTTGCAGGAGTGTTAAACTGTATCTTCAAGGTTTCTTGTTTCTCATTCTTTACTGTAATCTCTCCTTTTTCCAAATTATATGGAGGCACCGAGCCGAATATTTTTGGAAGAGGCTACAATAGACATTTAATTTTATTTAGTTAGATTTTTTTTTAATTTAAAATTACGACCAGTGCAAGTGATTGAGTATCCCCTAAGGTGCCTGACAGTGTAGAATGTTCACAACCAGGCCAATATAAATTTGGTGCCTATTTAGAAATATAGGGAGGTCCACATTGAGATTTTTGCCAGATTAAAACATGCAACTCCAATCTCATTCTACATGGTCATGTATTTCATTGGATCTGAATTCCTAAAAGGGCTGCTAATACCAGAAAGAGAAGGTTACACAATCTTAACCAAAATATCATGTAGCAATATAATAAGGACATTTCATCAACCATTTTTCTTCTAACTTGGTAATGTGCAATTCTTACACTGTCTTGAATCTTAGTGGCCAGTTAATTAATTTATCAATCAATAGCCATTTTGCTGGACTTCTATTCATTTATTTGTTAATGATTGTCATTGTTATCATCATTAACATTAATTATTATCAAATACTTTCTAGTGGATTCTAAATTTTTGGGGGTTTTTGAAAGTTTTACCTAAATAAATAGAAAAGAAAATAAACAAATTAAACAACTTATTACCATGAAGTTATGGATGTTGGAATGAGTCATCATTGTTATAAGAGTTCGATGAGAAACAGAAATGACATTCTTTTTTCTTTTCTGCTTGACATAGGAGTTTGTTGCTGTTCCGAGCTCCTTGCGCATTTTGGAGCGGTCATGATGTGGTGTCTCCTTGTCTATTAGCAGGTTAGGTCTTCTTTTTGTTTGTTTAACTGAAGATGACGATGCTGCAACTCATAGAATTAAATTAGAAGTAATATAGGTTTAGATGTTGTTTTGGATATTGTATTACACTAGTTACAACATCAATTTAATTGTAGTACTAGACCCTTAAAATGGCTGAGTACTAATATCAGATCTCATTCTTGTCTTGTTCCATTTAATATCGAGTTGTAGTTCAAAACAACAATAGAAATAGAGGTGATAGTAAATGGGACAGAAGTACAATAATTAAAGAAATGGCACTGCAGAAGCATCAGCAGCAGCAGCAACAACAATCAAAGAAAAGAATACTGTTACTTGCCTTCTGTAACACTTGCACATTCTGCAGGAGATTTCCCTCTTGAGGCATTGAATCTACTTCTCCTGAGAATTACCACTGCATCTTGATTGTAATCCTTGAGGCATCCATTCAAACCAAACACCTTCACATTGAAAACCATGTTGCCTTCATACTGAAACACCAGATTGAATCCCACTTCTAATTTGTGACATTTGGAGAACTCAGGCCAACCTCCTTTGAAAAAGATCTCTGACTGATCCCTGGTTAACTTGATAATCCATGTTTTACCTATAGGGCTCAAGAAAGTTGCAATCGAACGATTCTTGTTTTCGTCTTCCAAATGCACCATGAATTCTGATGGAAGTTTCTGGAAGGAGAAAATTGGTTTTGTTGGTGCCTTTTTCTTTTCTTTTCTTTTCTTTTTAAGGCCGGTGGCATAATGATAGAATTACTGAAACTAGAATAAAAGCTGCATTTGCATCTATGTTGAAATGGTGTATATTCACAAGAAAAGGTTAATCGAACCTAGAACTGATGGTTCGATAGTAGATGGATCAAAACTTTTCATTTACTCAAAGATTGTTTCATGTAATACTTTGCAAAATACAGATATAAATTAATGACTAAATGTAATATTCGAAATGTTAGAATGTATTTATTTTAATAAAAATTGGTAACATTTAGAGTGAAATATTATTGTACAAAATAAATTCTAAGTTTATGAAGTTAATTGTTATCAGATTGCCAATATTAAATTGAGTGATATAAAGTATATGTTATTAGATTGAAAAACTTAAAAGATTTCAAATATGCAAGAATTTATGAAATATGTAATGGGTAATAGAAAATTTATACATGATAATATTTGTAAGTATTTATTTATTTAGATTGAGGACTAATTCACAAATTGTGATAATTTGAAGGTTAAAGTTGAAAAATGCAACACATTATATATCAAATGGTTCAAGACCACGTGGTGATCACTGGGAGATACACACACCTATTTAAGTTAGTAAAAAAAATTGATTTATTTTAAATGAGAAAGTGGGACCCACGTCCCTTCTTATCCCTTGTATTATTTCCTTCTTTGACCAATCCCCACGCCTACTTCCTTCTCTCTCCAGGACATTCCCTTCTTCAAATTTTCTATGTTACTTTGTGTTCTTACTCAAAACCGAGCAAGGGTTGGGTTAAGCTTTTGTACACAAAATTGATGGTCATTGCCTCTTTTCCTATTACGTTGCAGCCAGTGGTAAACATCTCTTTTAGTCTTGTCTTCTAAACGAATATGAATTCGAAAATAGTTGGTAGCTATTTTTACATGCTTTTGATCATTTGGATTGAGAATTTTAGATGGTGCAAACGTTGTTAAATTTGGTTGAACTCTTGATTTTGAATTGGAGCTCAAACCATAATATATACCTTACGGTATCAAGCTCTTAGTATTTGAAGAGGATTAAGTATGATGATACATATATAAACATTTTATGTGAAATGGTTCACGTATATGGGTGTTAGGGTTAAAAGTGCAAACTTACTGTAGTGAAAATTTAACCATGTCAGAGGGACTAAAGTAGATAATGGAAAAATATGAAGTATATAGCCGGTTATAAAATGAAAGGAAAGAAATTAAGTGAGCCTTTGAACTTGGTCCAGAAAATAGGAAATAAAAGAAGCACAAATTGGACTGTTGAATTGGGTTTTGTCCGAATGAATTGATCTGTAATAATTAATTGGACTTGGAGGGTTAGTTTTGAGCGAAATTAAATGAAACTTGGTTTTGTTGGACAGACACAGACTATTAGATTGATGGACGATTATGTGTGCAAATAAAAATGTGATTTTGCCTTGAGTTTGGTCTACAAGATAATAAAATATACTTGGACAAGATGTGGATTTGAACTTTAATATTCAAACTACTAAACTTGGATTTGAATTACGTAAACAGTGTTAGATTATTGGACTGAAATGAATATAAGGAATAAAGGAAATAATAGAATAAATAATATATGAATTTACATGGGTATAGTTATAAATTAAACAAGATGAGTGAATGATTGTAAATGTGCTTCGTTATACATAGGTTATTTATAAAAGAGACTGGTGAGACAAAATGTTCAGGAAGAATGGACTGTTGGTGAACCTTGCGTATGGCTCTACAATATCAGATGCGAGGTTATTGGATTAGTCTGAGATTCATAACTAGGAATTAAATCGTAATTCGCTGTGCATTTTGAATATTTGATTGACTGCATTGATTGGATTGTTGCATCATATGCATACCCAATACAATTGAAACTAATTAAGTATGTTGCTTCATGTTGATATTGTTTATTGATTGATTGATTATTATTTCAAATGATTGATTGAGACCAATAATTATTGAATATTAAATATTGTAATCCTTGAATCTCCATATAGTGGAGAAAAAGGATTAATATATCGTAAAAGTCTAGCTAGCTACTAGACTTTACTCCGGACCCTTATGCGCATATGGTGAATGGCCCCAACTGAACCCAGAACTTGGGTAGGGGATATTGAATAAATATAAAATGTGACTGTAAGATTAATGAACTGTGGTAACTGTCTTATCAATGATTTTCTTTCGATAATGACAAGTTGTGACATTGATTTCGTATTGTTTCGCTAACCGATTGTCGGGATAGTTAGAACTATTTTATCATCGATTTTCTTTCGATTACGAAGGCATTGAGATATTGATTCTATATTATTTTCATTAACAAATTGTCGGGAAGGATAGAACTATAAGCCCTAACACGATCGATACTTGTTAAGGTATCCTTGTTACCGACTAAAAGTAAAGGTAAGAAACCAAACGTTACCAAACTTTATGATTTAAAAGATTTAGACCCAAACCATTTATTCGATAAGATTCATTGATTTCGATTTATCTATGAAATTGTTGTTGTTCGATTGGATACGATATTGAGCATTTGCATTCGTCATTTTAAAATGAACTGTTAATTTCTCGTGCGGTGATTTCATTCGAATATGGATTTCCTTCGAATCCAATAACCGAGTGGCAATCGACGAGAAATAATTTATTATTTCTCACTCGTTTCCCCTTGTGGGTTACAGGTTTATTAGACGAAGATTGAGAAACGCTTTTGGGATTGTGATTGACAGCAGGGCCACCTAAAAGATTGAGATTTGGGATTATTTTATCTGACATGGTGCAGAAAATTTATCTAGCATCATCCACTATAAATTGTCAGATAATTATTATAAACAAATTGGGATGGGGTAAAAATAATGGATGCTATTGGCAAGGCATAAAAAAAGATCCATGCCTTGTGTTATGTGAATTGTTATGGAAAATTGGACGTGGTAGGTCTGTCGCACCTTCGAAATCGGGGGTGTGACATTTCATGAGATTTTCATATATAGCGTATGTGCTATTAATTACTCTGACCATATATAAACCTCTTAATAGTGTAAAAAAAAAAAAAAATTAAAGCAAACAATAACAAGCAACAAACAAATTTAGTAAGAAAAAAAAACTGTAGCAAAATATTACACAACAAACTTTTAAGGGGGAATTTCATGTATACCCCTCAAAAACTCTAAAATTACATATTTCCCCCTCCAAATTTCATAATAACATATTTACCCTTCTAAATTCTAATAACTCACATATATACCCAATTAACTAAAAACTGCAATTAGTTTTGTTTAATATTCTATAATACATATAATTAATGATTTAATTATGTCTCTTCCTTTCTCCTCTCCCATCTCTCATGTCTTGTTCTTAACTCAATCTCCACACCAATCAATCGCTCATTTTCGCAAATCAATAGCTTAAGTGCTTAACTCAATCTCTCTTCTCTTCTCTTCTACTCCCCAAGTTAAGAGAAATAACTTAACTATTTTGAATACACTGCCTCCCTCAAATATCTCTTCCATATCGAAATAGCAATCTTCTCCTTCTGTTTTTCAATGTCATCAACTCATTGATTGCTTTGGTAACTGGATCCAGATAGATATAAATGAATAGAACGAAATAAAAAAAAATCAATTGCTTCATATACTTTGTATTCTCTTAGCTTGGGAGCAGAGAGAGGAGAGAGGAGAGAGGAGAGATTGAGTTAAGCTATTGATTTGCAAAAATGAGAAACTGAGCGGTGCATGTGGAGTTTTTGAGTTAAGAACAAGACATGAGAGAGATGGAAGAGGAGAAAGCGAGAGACAAATACATGATTAATTATATATTTTATAGGTATTACACATAATTAACTACAGTTTTTAGTTAATTGGGTATATATGTGAGTTGTTAGCATTTAGAAGGGTAAATTAGTTATTATGAAATTTGGAGGGGGAAATACGTAATTTTAGAGTTTTTGAGGGGTATACATGAAATTCTCCCAATTTTAAAATTCCATGTTACTTTCTACTCGTTATGTGAAAAATTAATATATAATTCATATCATGAAAAATGGTTAAAAATACCAAGTTCTTAGTATGATGATGTTATATGAAAAGTCCTTACTAACAAAACCGTGGCACAACATCGATCTACATTAATACAGCAATAATGCAAGAGATTAATCGAAGACACTGAATAGTACATACAAGCTACCCAATCAGCTCCATTATTACACAGAAAAAATAAACAGACAAAAACAAGAAATTACCAGCTTGTGAAGATCAGCAGGTTTTAATTCAGTGACGAATTGGGATCTAAAAGATGTGTTAGAACAACCAGCTCTCACCATCATAGTCGCTCACTGGAGAACTTGACAATGTAAAGGGATTTTTTTTTTTCTTTTGGTGCTTGCTTTAGACAATAAAGAGGAGCTAGCTATATTTGATATATCATCACATATAGGATAAAGTAGATGTGAAAGGTATCATGGCAAAAAGGCTGAAGCAGGGGCTGTGCCTGTCATTTCCAAGTTTTTCCTTATGCAGGAAATGAAGTGATAGCTTGACTTGTCTTTTAAGACAAAAAGACAAATTGCAAATCTGAAATGGTTTATTTAACAGGTCCATATCATCTGATATAACTGAAAAGTTCAATTTATTCAAAAAAACGGATCATATTCAATCATTCCGAACTTAAGGACAGTAAACGACTGCTTTAATTAATTTGGTGTTTTAGAAATGTAAATTAATGATTCGAATTCTCATAACTTCAAATTTGAGATATGTCAAAAAATATAAACTCTAATTTGACTGGTCAACTCGACTATAGTACCTCAAGGGGAACATTAGAACCATTCGTTACAAATTTCAGAACTGTCCGGTTCATTTATAACGAGTCCGACTATGGTAAAACGCATTTGTTATTTACGCTATATTTTTATTTTCAAAGTTCAAATAACCGATTCGAACCGCTCAACATGTTCTCCATATTGAAATGTACTTGGAGACCAAATTTTACATTTTTTTTTTTTTTACTATTTATTAAACCACTTTGAAAATCGCAGATCAACTGTGAACAGTAAAAACAGTAAAAATTTCTAGACCATTGGATCTGTAATTTTCAAAGTGGCTTAATAAATATAAAAAAATTCAAAAAAATGTAAAATTTGGTCTCCAAGCACATTTCAATATGAAGAACATGTTGAACGGTTTGAATCGGCTATTTGAATTTTGAAAATAAAAATATAGTGCTATAGAGTAAAAACCTAGTTTACTCTATAAAGCACCATAGCCCAATTCCATTTATAACTTTATTATTTGCCTTAAGAATATGACAATCATGACACTGCAGATAAAATCATATTCAATACAAAGTTACAGAATTGGAGAAGATTCTAACAACATTTTATTAGAAATTAGTAATGAATAAAATACATCTACTCCAGTTGTATACTTCCACCTGCCTTTTTATTAATCTAAATATTAAGTTATAGTTAGAAATGCATATTAGCTCTCCCACGTTTCAACTGTGATTGATTGAACTTCCCTATTATTGATGGCAAATTAATGAAAGAAATGTATGGAAATAAAAGGGACAGAAAAATAATCATGCAGTAAAATAATTTGATTAGGACATTATTTCAGCAACTCAAAGGCTAAGATACACTACAATTTTAGAAACTATATATATAGATAGGACCAAACCAATACAATCCTATCGATTTGATAGAAGGAAAAAAAAAATCATTTCTTTTCTAATAATTTTTTTTATTTCTAAAAAAATGTTTGTCGTGAGAGTTAGTTGATTGTCTCCATTAGTAAATAGTAAAATACTCACAGTCAAATCAAAATTAGTTCGGTGTTTATTAAAATATGAAGAAGGGGTTCGCTTTAAGATTTGTGCCAGATCAAAACAGAGGACTCAAATCTCATTCTACATGGTGAGGTATTGCACTAGATCTGAATTTGACGTCCTCGTGTAAATCTTTTCATGAAAAAATCAGTTAATGGAACTAGGGTGTAGAATATTTCCCTAGTTACAATTAATTAAGTAAAAACTAGATTGATCTAGAAAATAAATTGACATTAATTAAGCAAAACATAAGGTTAATGGATTCTTTCTACTTTCTTATTTTAATAAGAAAAAATTCTAGATCATGTCTTGGAGCTTTTTGTTCACTCAAATTTTATTTGCACCAACTTATTACTTTTGAACTTTCAAACAAACAAAAAATTGTCACTTGTTACATCAACATGGTACACCAAAATTAGTTCCCTCTAAACGAGCTATCAAAGTCTCGTTTCCCCCAATCAAATCAATAGACCAATAGTAGAGCTCATTTGTAAAAGTGCATGCCCTTATTTAATTTTCTTTCAAAAATTTCAAGTAACTGTTAAATTGACTTGACCTCTGAGTTAACTCAAATTCTGAGTTTAGCTCCATACCATCTGATCAGAATTCAAGTTAATCCAATTCACGTCTGTAACGCACATAATCCTTAAATATTTGTGCGGATTTAAATCTGATGGTCTAACTCAGAGGATACAAATTCACCATTATCAGTGCGCTCAAGTCCCAACTTGATCGAATTTATTTACAACTCAAAATTTGAGTTAACTAAGTGGATACGAAGCTTAAGTTTGGGCTAAAATAGTGACATATCTTTTATTTTTGTTTTTCTTTTTATCCGAAGAAGTGTATATATATATATATATATAGAGAGAGAGAGAGAGAGAGAGATATTGACTAGGGTGAGCCATGGTGTAAAACGTGTTTGTAGTCTACGCCATATCTTCATTTCCAAAGTTCAAATGGCCGATCCGAACCGCTCAAAATGTTTTCCATATTGAAATGTGCTTGGGGACCAAATTTTACATTTTTTGAAATTTTTTTACTATTTATTAAACCACCTTGAAATCGCTGATACAACGTGAACAGTAAAAATTTCTGGACCATCGGATCAGCGATTTTCAAAGTGGCTTAATAAATAGTAAAACAATTCCAAAAAATGTAAAATTTGGTCTCCAAGCATATTTTAATATGGAGAACATTTTGAGCTGTTCGGATCGGTCATTTGAACTTTGGAAATGAAGATATTGTGGCATGGCTCACCAAACGCATTTACACCATAGCTTAGCCAAGTCCATCTCTCTCTATGTGTGTATATATATATATATCACTGTTTTAGCCCATAAGCTGAGCCCAACACCAATTTAATGGCCCAAGAAACATAGAAACTTATCTGCGTTTTTCCAATTTTGCGTTTATTCATATAATCTGATTTTATATTTTTTTTATATAATAATTTCCACGTACATACTTGTATGGAAACTCGATTGCCTCAATTAATTAATTTCTTTGCACATATGCATAATACACAATCAACTAATACTCAAAATCTGTAATAAACAATACAAAACTCATATAAAGCTCATGGCAAGTGGCTAAATTCAAGCAAAAACAACCAAGTATGTAGACAGAAATAATAAGCATTTTTAATAATAAATAACATAACAAGCAACAAGTATTAAAATTAAGATATTTCCAATAATTACAGAATATGAAAAAAATAGAAATGATTGTACAAGTACAATTTGACATACTTAAAAATGCTTTGTTAATAATTAGATTCATATTAGATTATACTCGAGTATCGAGTAAGATATTTAATTATCATTATTGTATTTATGATTGTACATATGGGATTATGTAAATGTGTAGTGTAGGTAACATATTATATTATATTTTACTTTGTTATTTGGTAGAAAATTGAGAAGACCTCCGATTTCAATTTTGAGAACAAAAAGTTATTTATTATATTTGGTCCATCGGAAAATGAAATGATTCTGAAATGGTAAAAGTCACGAGTCAAGAGTTGGTGTCGTTTAAAAAACTATGAAAAATAAATACAATAAATAACTACTAACCATATATATTTAATAGAAATGAAATAAATATAACCATCTAGCTCTCACAGAAAAATTTAACTCTTGTGAGGCTTTAACCCATAAGTTTTTGTGTCTTAATTGATTTACTCCAATGTCTCCTGTAATAATTAGTTGACAAGATACATTTAAATATTAAAAAAAAAAAATCAATATAATATAAAACAATGAACTATAACATATTCATGATATATATATATTTTAATATAAATAAAATGAGTAAAGCTAGCTAGCTCTCACAGAAAATGTATTTCAATCATAAATAATTCGTGATTTAATCTAAAAAGAAAGAATAATGTTAATTTTCACACAATACGCATGAATAGCTTATTCAACGTTTCACATGTTTTTTGCATTACTGGTTATGAATATGTCTTTTCCTTGTGATAAGATAATAATTCGGGCTATTTAATTTATGGGGGAATTTTATGTATATCCTAAAAAGTTTTAATGTTACGTATTTATTCTTCTAAAATCAATAATTACATATTTGTTCTTAAAAATTGTAGAAACTTACATATTTGTCCAATCTATTATATTTAACATTAATTTTTTATGTATTTCCATTTTACCCTTCTTCTATTTTTCTTTCTAAAGTTAGTGTGTTAGAAAGCAGTATTAAAAAGTACTAGTATAAGTACATAGCCGTACCAGTACTGAACCGTACCGTACCAATATCACCATTGAACATGCCAGTACCAGAACTAAACCGTACAGTAACAAATTGCACTGAATAGATTAAATGGCAACTCAACAGATTAAAGAGATAGATGAAGGGTACAATGGTCATTACAATATTAATTAATATTTAAAATAAATTTTAATGTTTAAAAAATATTATTTAATTATTTTTTAGAGATATTTGATATATAATAGAGTTAGATTGGAAATATGTGAATTTCTATAATTTTTAAGAATAAATATATAATTATTGATTTTGGAGGGATAAATATGTAATATTGAAACTTTAGAGAGATATACATGAAATTCCCCCTTAATTTATCAACTTCCTCTGATGTTCATAATTATTTTGTCTAAAAATATTAATTACAGCTAATTTTGTAAAGGGTCCGGTGTAGGTTTGTCAACTTTGTTTCGTTATGGCCAAAATTTTGATTCCGCATGCATTATTCCAGTAAGAAAAACGAATTGCATAATTTTTCAATCCTAGTCAATTATCAAGTCAAAAAGTTGATGGAGGTAAAGAATTGATGCAAGTGCATATCTATAATAACGTAATAATAAAATGCTTAGAAGTTAGAAGCAGATGAATTTTCACGTCCATTCTGACTTGTAAATTTCTTATTTTGACAAACAGTCGATTTGAATAGTTGAATATAATATTCATATTAAAAATGTTTTATTATTTGTTTAGATAGGTTACAAAATCATTTGTTTAGATATTTCCTTGGTAAATGCACAACAATTAGGGGTGTAAATAGAGCCGGATTATTCGGGTGGATATCCGCTCCGAAGGATTATTCGGGTGGATATCCGCTCCGAATGTACTTTAATCCGAATCCGGATTTAAACGGATACGGATTCGGATAATTAACAGATCCGAAGAAAACACCCGGATTCGGATACGGATAATTCTTATTCACTGTAAACGGAGCGGATATCCGCTTATATCCGTTTACCATTTATTTGATCGGACGTAGCGGATATCTCCGGATAACCCGGATCCAACTTACCAGCAGCCTCTCTCATCTCCGCGTTGGTCTTTAAATGATGCTGGGCCTAAGGCCTTATATATTATTCATCCTTCACACTACAACAATTGTGAGACTAAGTGTAAGTGACTAACCCATCCGGACATCCGAACAACTCACGTGATAACTTTGAATGGCGTGAAAAGTGCATACTTTTGTCCAAATTCAAAGCCATGTGTGGAGGTTTTATTCAATGAACTTTCTAATGGATTAATTGTGCCTAAGACTCTATGCCACGTCGTGTCAATGAAACTCTATTTATTGCATTATTCACTTGTTACTTGAATTGATTCAATGAGACTGAACTACAACAACTTAGCTTGAGTTTTTAGCGTGAGTTTTTTTTCATTACTATAAAAATAATATATTTTAATTATAATACTTATATTATATAAATAGATTATTAATATTACTTAATTTATCTGACAATTATCCGTTCCGTATTCGAATCCGTATCCGTGGATTATCCGTATCCGTTTAATGTGGATTTGGTTTCGCATTTTGACACCCGTTTACTATCCGTATCCGTATCCGTATTCGCTCACTGAAATGTGGATGTGGATATGGTATCAGCATTATCCGCTCCGAATCCGCTCCGTTTTCACCCCTAACAGCAATACAAACATGGCTAAACAAGGGCACCGTTTTTATGTGGCGGAAATAATATTATCAACGTGAAGTAGCCGACAAAAAACAATGCCAACCTTGAAAGTTTTATCCGATATATTGCTTAATACATATGATCATTTTTGGAAAAGTTTAAAATTCGGTATAAATTCACCAGGAATTCCTTGGATATGCATACAAAATCGTTCCTTAACTTAAATAGATTGTGAAAAAAAAAAACTTGGATCCCGTTGTTTGTGTGACGCAGATTGTTTCCATATATGTATGAACAAATATTAGATAGATGAAGTGTCAAATGTCATGCCTACGGGCCACTATCTTAGCCCATAGACTGAGCCCAACCTCGATTTCGTGGCCCACTTACAACAAGCGATAAAAATTATCCGCTCCTTTTCTCTTTTGCGTTCATTCATATTAGCCCATTAACTGTTAAGGACTTCAAATCCTAAGGCATCCATGTATATATGATGTATCCTTGGTGTCGCTCGTAATTAATTTGAGAAATCTTTAAATAATAACAAATTCTTTCTGAACAATATCGTCTATGAAAGGCCAGTGTTTGTAATCAGCTACTTTCATTTATGCAATTATATTTAAGTTAAAATACAATTAATGAATAAGTTCAATAATATATCATTTTATATTTTTTAAATGTTTTAAAACTAATTTTAAAATAAGAAGTCAAAATTGTTACACGATACTTATACCCAATGTTTTGTATTTTGAGTAAAAAGTGTGTTGGTTTCTCTTTTTCTTAGTTACACTAGTTAATAGGCCTAACAGTTTTATATTTTGCACAACCCCACCTGTTGTCCTTAAATATAAGTTTTATTATTTTATTATTAACAAACTCTACCTTTTCACAGAAAATAAACAAATTAATAATACAAATTAAATAAAAATATTATGCTTTCAAAATAAAAAAGAAATTCACTTTCTGTATTTAATATTTCATAATTGGTCACATATTCTGGTACAATTTTTTTCCAAACAAAGTGATTCTAAATCCACTGATTTCATTAGAAATCAAAATATCGACATGAAAACAAAAGTTTATTAACATATTACATTAATCAAGGTTTTTCTATGGCTTTTAAGAAACAATAAAATACTTACCAAAGCAAATCTATTGAAAAAAAGATGGCAGGGTAATACTAGCTTTGCATTTTGTGGTGCTTTTGAATCAACATACCATTTTTTCATTACTTGCCCCTTTATTAAGGAAATTTGGGTATGGATTGCTAACCACGATGGGTTCACTTATGACTGTGAGACTATCGATGACCTTTGGTATATAGATTCTTGTATTCCCCTTTTATTAATAGAGTTATTATGTGCTGACATTCTATGGACAATTTGGTTTATCTTATTGTATCAGTATTATACTTATACTGTTACATTATTAATTCATATATGATACAGTATTCATTGTTACAGTTTGTTAGTAATATTAATTACCTTGTTTTGTTTATAATTCATAGATGTGTGTTAATGTCCCGGAAACAAATGCAAGTATGCTCAATGTGGCTAAGAATCCTGAAAGTGGGTTAAAGAACCTGAACACCCAAGAAGAAGAAGAGGTTGCACAACTTGCAATTGATATTTTTGAAATTGCTTGTAGAGAAGTTTATCAGGAGGAAATGACTAAGAAAAAACATGAGAAAACCAGCAAAAATATTCAACTTGGCCCATGTAAGGGCAGAAAACTAGCAGCCATCAGGAAGCGCAATTATAAAAGAAAAGAACCTGCGAAGGGTAAGAAAGCCAACACTGGGACTAAATTGACAGAGAAACCAAGAATAAAAATGAAGAACAGCTACGCCAAGAATATCAGGATGTTCAAATTGATGATATGTACCAACCACATTTCGAATTAGACAAAAGTTGGGCAGAGTAGTCACCATTCCTGGTTGGGCTGGATAACTACAGAACTCCGAAAGATATATGTTTCAATCATATGTGACCGGGTGGGATTTTGAATGTAGTTTATTTTTTTATGGAGGTGATCCCGATGCCGAGAAGCCTCCAGTTGTACCAAGATACGGTTATCAGCACCGTGACAAATTATCTGCCGATGTCATTCGTATACTTGATAACTGGTGGGGAAATGTGAAGCTGAAGAAGCTCATCAATGATGAAGTAGGCTTAATTGATTTACTCCAATGTCTCATGTAATAATTAGTTGACAAGATGCATTTAAATTTAAAAAAAAACAAATCAATTTAATATAGAACAATGAATTATAACATATTCATGATATATATATATATTTGATATAAATAAAATGAGTATAGCTAGGTAGCTCTCACAGAAAATGTATTTCAATCATAAATAATTCGTGATTTAATCTAAAAAGAAAAGAACAATGTTAATTTTCACACAATACGCATGAATAGCTTATTCAACGTTTCACATGTTTTTTGCATTACGGGTTATGAACATGTCTTTTCCTTGTGCTAAGATAATAATTCGGGCTATTTAATTTATCAATTTGCACTGATGTTCAAATTTATTTTGTCTAAAAATATTAATTACAGCAAATTTTTTTGATGGGTCCGGTGTAGGTTTGTCAACTTTGTTTCATTAATTTATGGCGAAAATGTTGATTCCGCATTATTCCAGTAAGAAAAACGAATTGCATAATTTTTCAATCTCAGTCAATTATCAAGTCAAAAGTTGATGGCGTTAAAGAATTGATGCAAGTGTATATCTATAATAACGTAATTATTAAATGCTTAGAGCATCAGCATCTCTGAAACTCTTGGAATTTCTAAATAACTGTTAACATAATTTTAGAAATTTTAGACTCTCCGAATTTCTAAATCTCTGCATCCCCGAAACTAAAATTAGTTTCTTAATTGCCACATAGCGTTTAATTAAAACAATATTAAAAATTCAGCGAATAAGGGTCGATTATTTCGCCACGTCAGAGTTTTGAAACAATTTCATATTTAAAAACTATAAAAAAAATTTGCTAAATATGAAATCCATCTACATCCCTGAAATTAGTTTAGAAACTACCAAATCAGCTTTGAAACTCCAAGAGTCACGTCCATTCTAACTTGTAAAATTCTTATTTTGATCTAAGTCGCTCAACATGATATTCATATTAAAAAGTTTTACTATTTGTTTAAATAAGTTACAAAATCATTGTTTTTGGATGGTTTAGAAGCAGTAATTTTGTATCTATTTAAAAATAGTAAAAAAAAATCTAAAAAATATAAAATTTGACTCTAAACACATTTTAATATATAGATAATGTTGAGCGGTTTGAATTAACTGTTTGAACTTTGAAAATAGAGATAAAGATGTGGTGTATGGTTCGAGAACGGAACTAGTGTTATTTTTATATGGAATTAATTACTAGCCGCTTATTTTGTGAAAATTAAAATCCACTTCGCAAAGGGTGGAGCTAAAGTGAAACGGCCTTAAAAAAATAACTAATTATGACTGTCTTAGTTAACTAGGAAAAAGATATTGAGTTATTGGCTTGGTGCATTGTCCAAGTTATTTGTATTTTTTTTCATTTTGATTTTATTATTTATGTGTTGCATAGAATTAAAACAATAACGTTAATATCTTTCCCCGTTAACTAAGATGTGTTGTTAATATTCAATACCAAAAAGTTTGAATGCGTCCAATAGTCTTGTATATCTTTTAATATTGTACTCACAGAATTAAATCAAATAAAAAAATATAGAATAATTTCATATTAAACAGCAATATCAGAACTACGTATGGACATTTTCTTTACTGAAAATATTGAATAATCCTAGCATAATTTCTATGTTGATGTTAAATTGACAATGAAGTAATAAATGAGTAGAACTAGGGTGTTCTTAAGCTCACCAATGTGTTCGGTGAGTTTAACTACAAAATATATTACATCGGTTTCAAACAACAAATTTAAGTTGGTGAAATCTATTTACTTCACAAGTGATGAATTTATATGCAAAAAATTTAAGTTTTCGAGTTATTTTAGTATAAAATCAAGCGTCAAAATTAGAAAATTTTGGAGTTGAAATTCATCTACTTCAACAGTTTGAATTTATTGTTTGAAGCCAATATAATGTGTTTCGCCTTTTTGGAGTTTAGCTCACCAAACATCTTAGTGAGCTTAAAATCATCCTAGTTCTACTCATAATACAATATACCATTTGTTCCTCGAGTATAGTATAAGAATTCATATCATCTAAGGTACCTCATCGTTTGAGTTTAAATCCGGTCTATTCATTGTATATTAACGCAAATTTTTAAACGACTCTATGCATTACAGATTTGAATCAGATTGGTCCATATTTTGATCGGACGGTTCGGATTCAAACTCAAATAGTGTGATAATGCAAGAATCCAGACCCAATATAGGCCGACATCACTAACCTTTGCCTTTTATTTGAAAAATAGTATCATAAAAAATGTCCTGCTTCATTGAAATATATAAAAATTATTACAATGATCTTTGCTATCTGAGAGCAAAGCATGTAAAATTATTACAGTGATCTTTGCTATCTGGAAACAAAAATGTTCTAAAATATCTGATGCATATATATATATATAGGCGCAATTGGAAGAAAATATCTCAGCCAGCAGTAATGCTGCAGCAATAATTCCCCAAAATATCAATAATAAAATAGTCTAAAAAAAACATGGCGTACAATTTGTTGGAAATAACAGTGGATATCTTCTCATCAAGTCCGTCACATATGCAAATTAAAAGGTCCGTTATCTCATTCTAACAGTTAAATTGATCAGATCAAATAATGTTCCCAAATCTCAACTTGATCGAACTATAGCGTTGTCAACAAAAATAAATGTCACTGATGGAAGCCCATAATTGAGCCCAACACCAATTTACTGGCCCACAATTGTTCTCTCTAGTGATTAAATTGGACAATCTTTGGTATGTCCTTCTGTTAACATGCTAAATGCACAACAATACAGACGTGGCTAAACTAAACAAGGGCACCATTTTTATGCGGCGGAAATAATATTATCAACGTGAAGCAGCCGACAAAAATCAATGCCAACCTTGAAAGTTTTATCCGCTACATTGTTTAATACATATGATCATTTTTGGAAAAGTTTAAAATTCGGTATAAATTCACCAGGAATTCCTTGGATATGCATACAAAATCGTTCCTTAACTTAAATAGATTGTGAAAACAAAAAAAAACTTGGATCACGTTGTTTATGTGACGTAGATTGTTTCCATATATGTATAAACAAATATTAGAAAGATGAAGGTTCCTTAACATAAATAGATAAATTGATTAAAAATAATCACATTTTTTTTTTAAAAACTGACTCTTCCCAAAGTGATTATTGTTAAAGTGATTTTTGTTTTTTAAATGATTACAAGTTACTTTTAGTTAGACAAACGAGCACGCATGCAGTTAAAATTTCAATTCAAGAGAATTTTTACAAGTCTTCATTGATATTGACGTTAAAAGGAAATTTGCATGTGGAGATTGAAAAGAGAGAAATAAATTTAGTATGATCTATCATGCAAATATTATTTGAATCTTTCTTTAAATATCTCATCGTTTTGGTGAATGAAACTAATTATCTATGTGGAAAAAGTTGCAAAGTTATTGGCAAATATTTGTATTTTTTTAAATATATAATTTGATAGAAAAAACAAATGTTAAGTTATTTTAATTAATAAGTTAATAAGAGATCAGAGGAAAATCAATGAAAACATTATATATATATATATATTCATATTTTGTTTTAAATGATTAGTTCGTAAGTCATGATATTAATGAGTCAAGGCATAACCTGTCGGCTAAGATTTTAGAATAATATTTTGATACCATTATATAACATCCTCCAAATAAGAAGTGAGTTATACAGCAAATGAAGAGCAAACTCGTGTTGTTTATGACTCTTCATCTATTCTTTCAAATTTTATTATTTTAAAATAATTCTTTTTTTTTTGCTTGATTTGAGAAAGCAATATTAAGATTGTCAATTTAGTCCATTGTTAATGGATCCTAATACTATTTCTAATAAAGAAACAAAAATAATCAATGTAGTTTATTCTGTTTTTTTTTTCTTTTCTTCAAAACAACTAGAAGCGGAAATTTCAATAAATATCAACGATTGAGATTGAAATAACATATTCGTGTTATTACCTTAGAATAACAGCATATTTATTTCTCTTGTGGAGTGAGTATTCCTGAAGGTATTTGCCACGTAAAATATTCACAGTCAAACTAAAATTTATTCAATGTTTATTTAAAATATGAGGGAGGGGAGCGCTTTAATATTAGTGCTAGATAAAAACAGGTGACTCAAATCTCATTTTACATAGTCAGGTATTACACTAGATCTTAATTCGACCTCGTGTAACTCTTTTCTCTGGAGAAGTAGTTAATGAAACTAGGATGTACAATTTTTTCTAATTACAATTAATTAAGTTAAACTAAGATTGATCTAAAAAAAATAACTTGACATTAATTAAGTAAAAGTTACAGTCAGTGGATTTTTTCTACTTTCTTTTTTAATAAGAAAATTTTCTTGTCTTACAGCTATTTGTTCACTCAAATTTTATTTGGGACCAACATGCTTTTCAACTTTCGAAAAGAAAAAAGAAAAAAAAACAATTGTCACTTCTTACATCAACATGCTATATCAAAATTAGTTTCCTCTAAAGTAGCTATAAAGGTCACATTTTTCCTCAATCAAATCATTAGACCAATAATAGGGCTGGAACCGACTCCGCTCCTCTGCAAATAAAAGAGCAGAACTCTATTATTCCAATCTCAGTTTTTGAATTATTTTATGCACGAATCTCAACACAAATGAACGGTTGAGATTTAAATAACAGAGTCCTCCTTGTTACTCTTCTAAAAGAGCATGCACTTATTTAATTTTCTTTCAAAAATTTAAAGTGTCTCGATTCTTGTTGAGACCCTTCTAACATCAACTGGTTCAGTTTAACAATTAATTTGATCAGAGCCAGCTATTCTACGATTCAGATCCCTAATTAAGTAGCCTGAATTTTGATTTTGGATCCCGACCATCCAATATGTTTTGCCCGTTACATTCCACGACCCAAATTCTGATTGGATGGTTCTGATCTAAACTCAATATTTGAGTTCCTTTAGGGGATCAGAACCAGCATCATCTCCCAAATACAAACTTGGTCCAGATTTTATTTGAAATGAAATTTGTCGCTTATCTTTTGTCAGGTTTTCCTCATTTGACCGATCGTTGATTTTCGTTGAAATTTGCGCATAAAAAATTTTGAACAAGAAAAATTTCATAAGAAAAGCAGCATATTCAG
Source organism: Carex scoparia (assembly GCA_024447655.1). NCBI lineage: Eukaryota > Viridiplantae > Streptophyta > Magnoliopsida > Poales > Cyperaceae > Carex > Carex scoparia. The sequence goes on from JAJHPE010000001.1 coordinate 3,579,180, forward strand.
ACTCAATTTATTTGCATCAATTATGGCGCTGATCAACAAAAGAAATGTCAAATCTCATGCCAACGGGCCACTATCTTAGCCCATAAACTGAGCCTAGCCTCGATTTCGTGGCCCACTTACCACAAGCGTAAAAGGCTATCTGCTCCTTTTCTCTTTTGCGTTCATTCATATTAGCCCATAAACTATTTAAGGACTTTTAAGTCTCTAAGGCATCCATGTATCCTTGGTGTCGATCGTAGTTAATTTGATAAATCAAAATGATAACAAATTCTTTCTAAACAATATCGTCTATGAAAGGCCAGTGTTTGTAATCAGCTACTTTCATTTATGCAATTATATTTAAATTAAAATAAAATTAATGAATAAGTTCAATAATATGTCATTTTATATTTTTTAAATGTTTTAAAACTAATTTTAAAATAAAAAGTCAAAATTGTTACACGATACTTATACCCAATGTTTTGTATTTTGAGTAAAAAGTGTGTTGGTTTCTCTTTTTCTTAGTTACACAAATTAATAGGCGTAACAGTTTTATCTTTTGCACAACCCCAGCTGTTGTCCTTAAATATAAGTTTTATTATTTTATTATTAACAAACTCCTTTTTGTACTTTTCACGGCAAATAAACAAATTAATAATACAAATTAAATAAAAATATTATTCTTTCAAAATTAAAAAAAATCATTTTCTGTATTTAATATTTCATAATTGGTCACATATTCTGCTAGATGTGGTATAATTTTTTTCCAAACAAAGTGTGTTTAAATCCACTGATTTCATTAGAAATCAAGATGGCGACATGAAAACAGAAGTATATTAACATATTACGTTAATCACATAATATATTATATTTCACCAAAGTTTATGGAGTTAAAGAATAATGAAATCAATTACTCTGACATATATGTAAATATTACATTAATTAGACGAATTGAGACAAATGAAATCAAAACAGAAAACTCAATCAAAATGGTGGGATAAATACTAATATCTAAATTATTAAAACATTTGATCTCAATTAAGATATCGAAACAGTCCTAAAAACAACTAAAGCCCATTTACCCCAATGACTTAACTCTTACTTTCTCTAAGAACTCGGCTTCTTAGAAAAAATATATAAATATGGAATATGAAAATTTAATATTAATTTCATAATTTAGGTGGGTTTTTTAACCATAAGTTACTGTGTCTTAATTGATTTACTCCAATGTCTCTAATAATTTGTTGCAAATATAAGATATCAAATGCCAATATTTTTTTTTATTTTCACTTTATTTAAGGACTACTAAGTACTAACGAAGTAACGATAGCATATTCATGTTATACATTTGTAGAAATGAAATGGATATATTACTAGTTAGCTATCACAAAAAATGTATTTCGATCATACATGATTCGTGATAGAGCAATAATCATTTTCACAACAGGCATGAATAGCTTATTCGGCGTTTCCCATGCCTTCTGCATTATTGGTTATGGATCCATGTCTTTTTCCTTATACTATAATTCACGCTATTTATTTTACCAAACAAGTCATATTCATATTTTGTACCAAAAATTAGTTTGTACCAATAATTTGTCAGAGAAATACAAATATAATATAATATTTAAAGAGACATTACATCTGAGATATGAAATACATTTTAATTCGTTAAGAGCATGAAAAAGTTTCCTTATCGAGATATGTGAATGAAAATTTTTGAATAGTTAGGATTGAAAAAACAGGATCCTGTTTTTCTTATAAAAAAACAGCAGAGTCAGATCCAGAAAGGCCGGGGTGAACTTCCGTGACATCATATACCAATAATCGGGAACGAAATCCGCTTATTTTTGGAAGAAAAAGAGGACCCTAACACTAAACCCTAATCTCTCCTACTCTCTCTTTCTCTCTTCTTTCTCTCCCTCCTCTTTTTTCTCTCTATCTCACTTTAAAAGGAGGACTCTTCTATTCTAAAGAATAAGAGCGGATTTTGATCCAGTAATCCGAAAGATGAGGGACTCGCCATTTTTAAGATTAAGGAATATTGAAGTGCCATTTTACTTTTATATGTTCTTTTATTAATATGTATCTATATTATAATTGATTGAATTAAAAAAATCAAAGTATTAACAAAATAAATGAGTTCAGATGGAGAAATAGCTCATATTAAATTTTGATGAGAAAAATATACAAATGATGAAGTTATGATGATTCAACCGTGACAATACTATATCACTTTATTTTCTATTTATTTTGCATAAGATCAAGAGGCAAATAAAAATGAAATGAATGTATTGTATATTATACTAAACTTGATGTATTCATTTTTGGGATCTTTGGAAGAATCAAGAAATAAAGCTAACTTCAAAATTGAGTATAGTAATTCAATATTTTGTTGGATTAGTAAAATAGTGAGAATATTCTCAAAAGACAAACAAAGAATAATTCATATTTACTAATTCAAATGCACCCAAACGTAGAATAGCAGCTTGGAATAGTACTAATCCGGATTAGTGACTATTCTTCACCCATCCAAACGCATCCAAATAAGAACTCTTCATATTATGTGAATGAGCCACTATATAAAAGTAGAGTGATGAGTCTATGGTACTGTCAGTGTTGTAAAATGCGGTTTTGTTTATGCATGCGGAAGGCCACTGCATACCGCATATGTCGAATTTTATGCGTTCTTATATATGCGTATTGTAAACTATATATTAATTTATTTTCACTCAAAACATGGAATATATTCTCATTAAAATCATTCAAACAATAAATTCGCATATATGCGGACCAATATGCAGACATATGCGGCCCAATCGCACATATGCGGACCAATATGCGAACATATGCGGCCCAATATGCGGCCGCATATGCGAAACCGCATATTTGAGATTGCATGAAAAACTTTATGCGGAATCGGACTGCATACGCATATGCGGCAGCATGAACCGCATTTTACAACACTAGGTACTGTGCATAATACAGATTGATCTGTAATACCAATCAATATTCTCATTTTCAAAATTTTAATGGTCAATCTGAACCGTTCAACTTGATTCAAATATGAATATGTATTTGCAGACTGAATTTTATATTATTTTTTAAGATAGGTAGAAAATCACTTGATTTGTAAAAAAAAAAACTAATTTTCTACTTATCTTAAAAAAAGTAAAATTAAAAGTAAAAGAAGCTACTTATTTTAATTGTTTCCTTTAATAATAAAAAAATTAATTTTTAAATAAATATAGAAAATATTTATTAAAAATAAGATTGATATTCACTAAATATAAGCTTTAATGAGATGGGTCATGTGTAGGTAGATATAAGTCATATAAGTATATAACAAACCACAAGCATAATAATTAAGATTGTTTCAATCACAAGTAAAACAATACGAAGAATATAGACATGATCATACAAATGACAAAATTCCGACCCGCACGTGTTGTGACTTGTGAGTATAATTTACAAAATTTGCCGGCTACACAATGTGTGGAAAAAAATAGGTAGAACTGTACTCTGTTGATGCAATTTTTAGACTCCCTGTCGAGTTGGAATCGCACTATTAAATTACAGAAAAATTGTACTAATTTACAAAAGTGCAAATTAATTTAAAATATTTGAAATATCTCATAATAGAAGTACGAATAAATTACAAACGTACAAATTAATTTAAAAACTTAAAATGAAGATGATTTGAAAGTGATGTGCTAAATAGAAATAACATGACCGGCCATAATAGAAGTAAATTATTTTTATTTTTTAAATCACATAGTAATTTGTTGACAACTAATTTATTTTGATAAAAAAATATTAATTTGTAGGCCAAAGAAATTCAACAAAAAAAAAATGCAAATGCAAATTCAAACTTCAGGGGTGGGGGAATTTCGATTGGAAACTTCGATTTCAGCATATTATTAGAAGTTTAAATATTTGTAAAGAGATCACAATATTTCAGTAGATTTATCCCAGATTTCCCACTTTTTAGATTAAATATTTTTTTTTTTAAGTTTTAAAATTTGAGTTGAAGTTTATGATTTTCGATAGTTTGTTTTTATTGCATATTGCTTATTTCTACTAATTAAATTTGTATTGTGATAATTTTAATCTTTATGTCTGTTATATATGTTGTATGTTTTATTTAGGGTGTGTTTTAGACGAGGGTACGAGGGGAAGGGCGAATTCACTGTGTGGAGGTGAGAAGTCGCCAAACCGGATTTGATTAGGCGAGTTCACTTGCTCCAAAAAGAGAGAATAAGAGAGAGCAGAGGAGAAAAAACACTGTTCGGATGTGAGTGAAGCTGAGCTCTGTATCCAATTTTAGAGAAGTTGTTCACCCCCAAATCGGAGTGCACAGATTATTGTTCAGATGGGAGCTATCGTCAGCGTTATCTTCCTCCTCTTTCCTTTCCCTTCCTCTACACGCTGAAAAGCACACTCTTAAGCACAAGGGATTCAAACAATGAATTATGGGATATAATAAAAGGAAATATGAAAAACAATTGAATAAGAATATAAACAAATCTGTTGAATTGCAAATTGAAAATTGTGGATTTTCTGAAATCTGGCGCTGTAATCATCTTTCGGTGTAACCGCACCGTTAATACAGTTTCATTTATTTAAAAAAAAGTACTCATTCATAAGTTTATTTTCTCAACAAAAAAATAAATTTCTCTAAAGGGATTGGGTTGTAAACTTGTAATTGTGGAAATGAAACGATTTGGTCATTTTTTTTTTAATTCTAAAAAAAAAACACTCCTCCAGACTCCAGTAAATGAAACGATTTGGATTCTTTTTAAAATCGCTTTCTACCTATAGTCCTATAATCATAAATGAACTTAAATTTCATTGAAAGCTCTATACAGCCTTTTGGGTTCCCAAAATCTCTACAATAAAACCCTTCAGCAACCTTCCGTCTCCTCCCTCTCCGTCCTCCTTCACCAGCGCGTGGTGCATTTGATTTCAGCTCCAAAATGGAAGATTCAGCAACTGCATTTCCCGACTGGGCCCATCTCCCACTAGCAGCGGTGCTTTTGATTTCACAAAAGATTAAATATATCACCGACTATGTTCGATTTCGCGCCGTTTGCTCCCCATGGCGCTCTGCATCACTTCCGAAGCCGCACCACCTGCCTCCCCAACTCCCATGGCTGATGATTCCGTACATGGTAAGTAGATGCACAGTTGATGACGGAATCCGATTATTCTACGACCTCTGGGAAACTAAGATGCACAAGATCCCCCTTCCAGAGACCATCGGCAAGACGTGTTGTGCCACCTACCGTGGCTGGCTCCTGATTGTGGCCTCTGGTGGATCAGAGTTTTTCTTGTTGAACCCGTTAACCCGTGCGCGGGTCCCGCTCCCTCCTTTTAATATTCCAGTTAAACATATCTGGGATGGGGATGAGGAAGATAAGCGGCGCTGGGGAGAAAGGCCACCCCGCATGGTAGATCATCTGTTTAAGTCTATGTCTACAACTTATGCAATCACCAAGATAACTTTTTCTACTGATCTGACCGATCCGAACTGCATCATAATGGTTTTCTTTCAGAGAGCCCGTGGAATCTTTTATTGTAAAGTTGGGGATCCTTCCTGGACACAGGTCGCCCGACCTCCGTACCCAAATGCTGAACTGGCCGATGCAGCTTACAATAATGGAAGTTTTTATTTGTACTACGAGGGAGCGATGGCCATTTATAACCTAAACAAACACAAGGAGCAGGGTATTTACTTTTTCCAGCCAGAGTTGAAATCTCTTCCCAAGTTTTTTTTGGTAGGAAAATCTGGAGTTTACATGGTTGTTGTTCATCCCACTGAAGAAGAGTACAGAAGAGGTGAGGAACCAGAGAGGGCCACCAGGAAGGTTCCTAAGCAAAAAATTGACCTGTACCAAGTCATAGGGGAAGAGCTGTGGATGGATGTAAAACGGGTTGTTGACACAAGCGATACCATTATTTTCTATGGAGATAATTACCACTACCTGGCTGTCTGTGCTGATAACTTGGACTTGCTTGATGGGGGTTGTATTTACATGGAGTGTGTTTGTTCGTCATCGGTAGTGAATGAAGTTATGCTGAATCCTGTGGATCTCACGCATTGGAGGAATCATGAACCATGTTATGGCATTTTTTTTGCCACGCTGGATGATGGCAACCCTGAGCTGCTGGTGCTTGGCGTTGAAAAGATGCCACAGATTTTCACACCCCCACCATCTATGTGGTTTCAGCCAAGCTTTGTGTAGCTGTTTGGAAATGACACTAACCGAACTTGCGTTTTAATTAGGTAAAAACTTCAGTCTCTTTTGGTTCCTAATTGCAGCTAATTACTGTTATGAAATAGTGCAGTATATCAGTTTTTTGAGTCGCTTGAGCTAGCTGCTTTGGTGCTGTTTTATCAGAATTTAGCCTTTCTCTAATATGTTGGTGCTTAGGCTTTTGTTTATGTTATCCCAGATGTTTAATAGATAGATGATATTATTATGTGCTATCAGAATTTGTGTTACTTTTGAATGTTGGTGTTATTGTTTTTGTGTTGTGCTATCTGCATTCTTCAATGTTTAACGTCTCTAATTAACTAGGATTGTTTGATAATAAGCAACCTAACATAATTTAGAATTAACTATTGGCATGGAATAAGCATTAAAATAAATACAAGAATTTATTTGCACTTTTCCTAGATCTCACCTTCTTCCTTCTTGTCAGACCTTCATACCAGACTTTGCCATTTATAGATAATTAGATAAAGTGCATTCATCACTTATCTCTTTACTTAATAATTTCTTATTTGTTATTCAGATTTCAACATGATTATTATTGAATGTCTCATATTTTCTAATACGACTATAAAGATCCTTTAGGATTCTTATTCGCCATGTCCTATGCACAACAATATAAGCATTTCTAGTATGGTTCTCTTAGGAATATAGACGGAGTGTATTAGGAAATTGTTGAGTTTCTAAAAAAGAACATGCTTTCTATTTTGAGTATTTTCTGAATGTCCATTGTTGCTTTGATGATATTTGTAAATACAAGATGTTTTAGGGACTTGTTTGAATATTTGTTGTTCCTTTGTCAGATCTTCTTTCCTGTTCCTGCCATATGATCTATGGAGCTTATAAGTTCAAATCCAGTATTATGACTTCATGAAGCATTCACCACACATTATCTTTCTTGCTTCTGTGATTCTTTGATGTTTTGTACACAATGTTTAGATGTTTCCTTCTTCCATCTGATCTCAAAGTTGTTCATATAAAATCTGTATTTCTTTTTTAGCAAGGTCTTAGGTGTTTATCCTCAATTTACAATTACTGCATCACTTTATTTTCTCTGATATCATTTTGCTTATTGATAAAGCTTTCATGTTAAAGGGTTATTTTAAGCATCGATTAGTCTAATACTATTCATGCACAATTATTCAGTGTAGCATGATAATGAAGCTTGTTCTCAATTAATGAAGAACTCATTATTTGGTATTACTTAAAATTTTTAAATACAAACTAATATTAGCTTAAAAGTGTTAAAGGCAACAAAATGAGACGAGAACTTCTGAGATGGATAATATTCAAAATTGATACAAAAGGACAGGTACCGTAACCGGGGTATGATGCGGGAAAGAACAATTTCACTTGAACTCAACGATACCTCATTTTGATAAGGATCTTAAAATGTTGGACAAACTCTAGCAGGATTAATTTAAGCTTCAATTAAAATTAAAATATGACAATTCAATTGATTAGTGGATATCAAAGAATGACAAAATTGGTACAGCCCGCTTCATAATTATGTTCAAATGAGATGTTAAAATATCAAATTAATGAATAAAACATGTTTAAAACACAAAGACTATGGTGATTGGTTAGAACTTAGATGTGTCAATGATCTATATATAGAAAGGTTCTACAAAAGTTAAAAATAAACCCAATAAAAAAATCAAACCCGATATTGTAGAGAGAGAGAGCACAATAAATTTAAAATTTTGAAAACCAGCGCGAGGAGTCCTATAAGACTGATGGTCGGGACCCATCATATCAGAATGGCCGAGTTAAAACCGAAGGGGCCATCTTTGCATAATATGTTAATAACTCGGCCCCTTGAAGGTTAGAAAATGAAAGACCACATAGGTGGTGGCAAGTATTACTATCAACCTGAAAATATAAGGGATAATTTACCCATGTTTGTTTCGTTACGTTGAAGGAAATATGGAAATGTGAAGAAGCCTACCATTGGCATTGACTGATGAAGCCCCAGGGACAACTAATTAAAAACTACTAATTTTTCTTTTTAATCACACTTTTAATATATTTGCTGAACTTGGGCAGAAATCCAGTCTCTTTTGGTTCCTAATTGCTACTCAAGTATTGTTAGGAAATAGTGCAGTAGATCCATTTTTTAAAGTCGCTTGAGCTGCTTTGGTGCTGTTTTATCGGAATTTTATTAGGCTTTTTTTCTAACATGTTGGTGTTTATGCTTTTATTTATGTTACCCTAGATGTTTAATTCTAGATATTATTATGAGTTATCAGAATTTGTGGTACTTTTGAATGTTGGCGTTTATGCTTTTGTGCTGTGCTATCTATGATGTTCAAACTTCAAAGTCACTTATTAACTAGGATTGTTGAGCATGTTTTCAGTTCTCATGTATTGTTTTATAGTAAGCAACCTACAAAAATTTAGAATTAGCTAACTATTAAAATAAATACTATGAATACAAGAATATTTTTGCATTCTTCCTGATTTCACTTTATCACTTATAAGACCTTCATACCAGACTTTGCCCTTTATAGAGAATTAGATCAGGTGCATTCATTACTTATCTCCTTGGTATTCTCTTATTTGTTATTAAGATTTCAACATGAATATTATTGAATGTCTCATATTTTATAAAATGACTATAAAGATCCTTTAGGTTTCTTATTCGCATTGTTCTGTGCACAACAATAGAAGCATTTCTAGTCTGATTCTCTTGTGAATATAGATGGAGTGTATTAGAAACTTGTTGAGTTTCTCAAAAAGATCATGCTTCCTATTTTCTGAATGTCTGCTTTGATGATATTTTTAAATACAAGATGCTTTAGGGACTTGTCTAAATATCTGTTGTTCCTTTGTCAGACCTTTCCTGTTCCTCCTGCCATAGGAATATATGATCATGTAGCTTTTAAATTGAAATCCAGTATTATGACTTCATGCTTTTGTGATTCTTTGATGTTATAATTTGTACAATATTTATATGTTTCCTTCTTCCATCTCATCTCAAGGTGGTTCGTATAAAATCTGTTTATCTTTTTGAGATATATAGGTCTTAGGTGCAAGGGCAGATTTAGGATTTTTGTCTAGGGGACAAAAAAAAAATATTGAATCGGATTTAAATAGATAATTGGATTTAAACTCATTAATTAATTGGTTATTCGATAAAAAAATAGTGTTTTAACTTGTACTTTATAATGTTTTGATTTGTAATTTCTAATGTTCTAACTTATAATTATACTTACTAATCACAATCACAATTTAAGAAATTTATTTTAATTTTAACTATAAAATTAACCTGAATTGTCAATTAAACATCGAGAGGGGGCAAAAATAATTTCAGAAGCTAGGGGGCAATTAATCCTAAATTAAGAGTTCAAAATAGTAGAATGCTTTGCCAATTCTACTATTTAATACTCCCAATAGATCAGATCCCATTGTTTAGGGTTTAGAATTTAGAGTTTAGGGTTTAAAAATTAAAAATAATCTACTTTAAAATAATCTGAACATACCAGAGTCGTAACAAAAATGTATCAGGACGTATCGGAGGCCGTATCGTCTAGTCAAATATATTAAAATAATCTAATATGTCATGTGAAATATCGAATACGTATCGGGAGCGTATTAGTGGCATATCGACATCTGATGGGTACAAGACCATATATGAAGTGTTAGATTAACATAAATATCATAGGAAATATGTAAACTTAGAGAATATGCAAACACAAATTACTCAGAAATTAAAAAGGCTATTAATACTATTTTGAAAGTGCATCTCATTATAACATCTTAGAAACATATTCATGTGATCAAGTATCATCATTATTAACATCCGCATACTTTTCAAAGCAAGTCCGAACCTGTATCCAAGTCCGACTCAAATTGATTCGCGTCAGACATCCTCATACTCCGTTGCGCTTCAAATAGAATAACATGATCCTCTTATTTCAAATCTGATCATTTATCTATATTGAGGTTCGCGCATGAAAAATTTTAACAGTTAAACATGATCCCTTCCTATGTCCTTAGTATTGATCATAGTGATAAAATTCTCGAATAATTCGTGAATTATTTAGTTCTTTGGTGATGCCGAACCGAACGCCGAATTATTCAGTTGACCGAATTTTGACTAAATAATTTGCGAATAATTCGTGAATTTTACGAATTATTCTCGAAATTTTCTCAGAATTTTATTTTTTTGTCATTTTTTTTATTTTTTTTCTCCCTTATAAAACTGAGATCTTAGATCCGAATAATATTGAATCATTATCGAATTATATCCGAATTATTCTCAAATCACGAAGTTTTGATCTCATCGAACCGAATTCGAATAATTAATTTGTCACTGTGATATTGACTATTGAGTGCGTATCTTTTCCCTGACTCGGCTTAAGACTGGAGCAGAGAGAACAGAAGCGAAATTTCACACAAGTAGGTCACCTAACCTAATCCAGGCTCAGAGAAAGGTCACGTAGAGGTTTGCCTCGCCAATTAATGGAGACAGGACAAATCTTCAGATCTAAGCCTAGGCAAAGGATACTAGCTTTCTTAAATATAATGCACTTTACATAGTATTTTTATTTTAATAATTATATTTAACATTACTTCATTATTGACATTTATTTAAATTTCACTTTAGGTCAGAACAGTTTTTGCCTTTTTACACTTCTAAGTCTGAACACATTAATATACTCATTAGATCTTATTATTCACACTTTACATTAGTTTTTTTTTTCATTTTAGTATAATTCTGCACCCAACAAACACAACCAAAGAATTTTTTTTTTTTTTCATTTTAGTATACTTCTGCACCCAACACACACAACCAAAGAAACGAGCTTTATATCAATTGAAGCAGGGGAGATTACTTTTGACGATTTTTTTTTTTATCTCTACCATTAAAGTAAATTAAATTTATATCATATTTTATTGTAAAATCTATGTCATATTCTACACAGTAAAGAGACCAGACGAAGGGAGCAGCGAATCCCCTGGTACATGAGGAGCAAGTGACACCGGATTAGTTTAATCCGCCTGGAATTAATTTGAGTTGTCAGATTTTTCTGTGCACGAATTTCGAAACAATTGAACAGTTGGATTATAAATTGTAGGTACTCACAGCACATTTGATTCAAACCGTTCAACATGATAAGCTAAATCAAATGTACTTCCAGATCAAATTTTATATTTTTTTTTTAATTTTTTTTACTATTTATTAAGTATTCTACAAAAACTAGTCAAATTCAAACAATTGAATTTTGTACCCATCTTAATAAATAGTAAAAAAAATTTTAAAAAAATGTAAAATTTGATCTGAAAGCACATTTTATTTAGATAATCATGTTGCATGGTTTGGATCGATGATTTGGACTTTGAAAATAAAAAAAAAAAACCGTTATTGTAACTTTGTTGTAAGTCAAATTTGTTGTAACTTGATCCCTCCTCTATTAATATTATGGATTGATTAGTGTTATGAATCTACATCTCTATTTGTAAAGTTTAAACAATTAATCTGAACAGTTAAACACCATCTCCATGTGAAAATATACTTGAAGAACAAATTATCTTTTTTTTTTTTCTAAAATAAAATTACTATTTTTTTAATAAGTAAAAAAACTATTGTTTTTGGATAGTCTACAATTTTTAAATCATGTGATTTTCTACCTATCTAGAAAGTTAATAGAAATTTTCTAAAAAATAAAAATTTGGTTTGCATGTACATTTTTAGATGGCTATCATGTTAAGCGACTTACATCGACCATTTTAATTTTGAAAATGGAGAAGTATATATTTATTGTACAAGCTGCTCCGATCCGTAATACGTATTTTACCATAGCCTCACTCATATATTGGACTTACCATGCATGACACATATATATACAATATATACTCGCACAAATAAGTACATACACTTAAATTAGAGATACAAGTCTCAGTACTGCATGATTTCTCTTTTTCATATCTGTTTATGGCATTAATTAAGCGTAATGTACGTACCCTCTTTTTCTTTCTATTTTTTTTAGTGACCTGTACCTTAATATATAATTTTCACACAAGCAACATGTTTTGAATGAAATGGAGAGGATACAAATATTTCCAAATTAATTAAGCTCCTGTATGCATGTACCTTAATTCTCTCTGGTTTTTTTTTTCTTCTTTTTTTTTTTTTGGAGAAAAAAATATGTACCTTCTCAATCCACAAAATATTACCTCCTCAGCTACCGCACATATAATGAGGAAATCCAGCCAAAAGATTTTATTTCGGACTTGTTTAAATTTATTTGCATCAATTATAGTGTTGTCACAAATGAATTAATGGCCCACTTACCACAAGCATAAAAATTTATCTGCTTCTTTCCTTTTTTTCTATCATTGCAACCACCCTTTTAATTTGCTATATATCTAATTCTCGCATGGTGCTTACTCATGGACATGGTGGTTTAAGTGTCAAAAAGCGAAGTATTTGGAGGTCAGAGACTCAGAGAGCTTCTATGTTTGACAAAGCGTATTTGAAGGTTATCATGTTTTAGTGCTTTTAATCAGATTTAGTACAAGATGGGACAGAAGTGTTCCATATATTTTATTTACCGATTGAAGTACTTCACCGAAAATTGAAGTATTGTAAATATTCCTAAATGACTTCTGGGTTGTATTCAGAGATCGATTTTAGTGCAACATATATATAATTGCAATTTGGCGTTACTGCTATTGGGTGTCATTCAGTAATTACATGAAACAATATTATTGCTTCATTTCGCATTGCTTAAAAGCGTGTCTTTGATCACTTCAGTGAGCTATCTGTTGGGTTTTCTTGTATTAATGTTCACAATATCAAACTTTTTATAATCAATTTCAGATTATATCTTTTTCTAAATTGAAGCAAAATATGGGGAGCTGAAGTCATCTTAATTTAAATGGACCTAAAATAAATATAAGCCCATTTATTTGTCCATGCATGGGCCTTCAATTTTTTTATCAGCCTAGAAATTTTTAGCCCTGGCATAATTTAAGATAAAAAATGCACCGAGTTATTATCCCTGACTACAAACACCGAGTTATTATCCCTGACTGCCATTTATATTCATGTTACACCGAGTTATATCCAGCAGTACATAATTGTTTAATTGGTACCACATTCCAATTACTTGCCTTATCCAGCCACGTACATATATGTAAACACTATATACGTACGTACATGCGACATTCATATGCATGGTTTGTCAGACAAAGACAAACCATGAACTGAACACAATATATACTACGCGCATATATACGCAAATCCCGCTGAAGAAACGAGCAAGCTAGCTAGCTAGCTAACGAGCTTCATTATTAATAGATAACACTTGTACTTCATGCATACTAACTGATTGGATCTAAACCCTAGCCCAGAGGATGTCATCTTGAGGAAGGATGTGAAAAACTGGCTCACTGCCGGGCACGATACCGAGCTGCTTGTATGCCGCAGGGGGAAAATGTGGAGAAGGGATATGAAATGCTAAATTTGCTATAACCTTTGACCTGTCGGCACCGATCATCGACACAGTGTAGACTGTTGATGTTGATGTTGTCGTGTGGCAGCGGAACACAGCATAGGGGTAACGTTGTGCATGGCAGGCCACCAGCCCAGATGCCTTTACCTGAAAGTGTTTGTGTGTGTATATATATTAGTGTAGAATAAGGCTAGCGTGCAACCTGTAGCATAGTGACATGTCGCAGGGGCGGATCCAGGATTTCTGCCAGGGGGAGCAAAAAAATATCGAATCGGGTTTAAATAGCTAATCGGATTTAAAGTCATTAACTAATTGGGTATTTGATAAAAAATAATGCTTTAACTTCTACTTTATAATGATCTGACTTGTAATTTATGATATTTTGACATATAATTATAATTACCAATAAATTTATTTTATTTTTAACTATAAATTTAACCCAAATTACCAATTAAACATTCAAGGGGGGCAAAAAAATTTTCAGGAGGAGGGGGGCAAAGTCAGTCGGAACCGATAAATCTCCACTAAAACTCGAAATCCAGGGAGGGGCGGCTGCCCCCCTGGAATAAACTGGGTCCGCCCCTGACATGTCGTACTATCTCTTCAAAAACTAATTGAATATGTTTCAATGGCTAATCCAAACCGTTGAAATCAATCTACTATATGCCAAAATTATAATGTTTTGAATTCATTTGGTATAAAGTCAAGCGGTGAAAAAATAAGAATTATAAGTTAATTTTAATACATTCATTTTTCATTATTTTTTGACCGCTTGACTTTATAATAAATGAATGTAAAAATTAGTAAATTTTATATGTAAATACATCACTCGTGAAGTAGATTATCGGTTTCAATGGTTTGGATTTATCATTTAAAGTCTACTCAATAGGTTTTTGAAAAAGTAGTACGATATGTCACTATGCTACAGGTAGTACGCCAGCCTTTTTCATTAGTGTATAAACAATCTCAAACTTTATATATAGAATAGTAAAAATAATTTTTCATACATCGGTAATATACTCTAAAAGCAAGTAGTATTGAAGTAAACATGGTTAAAATAGAAGTTTATTTTATTTTTAATACTATAATCACCTTGTTCCAGCCTGTGATGGTATATTTCTGGTTTGGGGTTTTGTCCTTTGAAACAAAAGTAGACATGGTACGGAGGTTCCTCGAATTGAGACTAGACATAGCGAAGTCAACCATGGACTCGAGTGATGTGGCACAGTGCTTGATCTGACCGGGTATAGCATTGGCCTCACACTCGGCAAGGGTCTTCTTGATGGAGGAAGCCATTTCAGAGCTCGGGTCAATTGAGAGGCGGGAGAGGATGTCAGGCAGTTTTGAAGAAGAGAAAGGGATGGAGTCAGCGACCTGGCGGGGCAGAAACGAGGCACCAGCAGTGGCACGTGTGAAATGAAGTGTCATTGTTGATCCAATTCGGAGGCTCTTCCCCAAGAATACGATGGAGCCAACGCTTTCTTCCGTAGCTGCCGGTAAGGCCTCGTCTTTGGTAGCTGCTGGTAAGGCCTCATTACCTGCGAAGTGAAGCCATATCTTTAGAGAGAAATATACGAGAGAATTGTACGTACGAGAGAATTTGCTGGTTGGATATATGGCACTGGCACTTACGTATGTTCATATATAATGTTTGATTTATTAATTGAATCTTTCTTTTTTCTATAATTTCTCTCTGCTGCAATTTTGAAACTGCTGTTGTTTCATTAAAATAAAATTTATGCCCGGGGGATTAATTAATTAATGAGAATAATAACCTATCATGAACGAAAAAGTCAGTATATTTTGCATTATTGTAATTACATATTTACATGCACAGTCGAGTGCGATATTGTTATATCTTTAATTATATATCAACTGAAGACAAAAAAAAAAAAACTTTAAGATAATTAACAAGGGTTCCCAACTAAAATGTATTTATTTGCATCTGTTGCTTTCATTCTAATTTGTCTCAGTATGATGTCAGTGAGAAACATTTAATTTTAATCTTATATGTACATAGTTAATAATAAGTCTAATTGTTGATCGATGGTTTGTTTCTAAAAGGGAAAGGGAGAAATTAACTGGAATAAGTGAGATCACGAATGACACTTGGCATTGGAGTATTGGGCAGGACGGACCGCCAGTAAACCTCTGCCGGTGAATCAGCATCACTCACTCCAAATACCATACCAACCTGGAAAATAAAGATAGCAAGTCAATTGATCACTTGATCAAAAGTAGCAACATATATATAAACGAAATAGTGATGAAACAAATATTAATTTGCTGGAATGCAATATGCGAACGTATACTGTAAAGCAACAAACCAGTGTTTCAAGCAATGTTAGAACTGAGTAGACTTTGTTAATATCGAACTGCCCATATATATATATATATATAGGAAATTGCTAATATGCTACGCGTAGCATAGAGGGCCTCCGTGCAATTTTTCAAATTCTAAGGTCGACCAAACCGTTAGATGTGTTCTACATATTGAAATGACTTGGAGACCAAATTTTATATTTTTGGAATTTTTACTATTTATTAAGCCACTTTGAAAATCGCTGATCCAACGATTTCACTGTTGGTTAAGCCACCGTTGGATCAGCGATTTTCAAAGTGGCTTAATAAATAAAAAAAATTCCAAAAAAAAATTTGGTCTCCAAGCACATTTCAATATGGAGAACACATCTAACGGTTTGGATCGACCATTGATTTTGAAAATTCAAATTTTGAGCCGTTGCACGGAGGTCTCTATGTACATAGCCCATATATATATATATATATATATATATATATATATATGGGCAGTAGTTGCCTGTTTAAAAATTGGGATATGTTAGATTGTGTGCTCAGTTGCTCACCAAAAGGAAGGAAAGGAGGAGGAGAAAACGAGACATGGCTAGGAATATGAGAGAAGAAAAGATAAACAGACTGTAAAGGTTTTGTGGTGCATGGCAATAGAAAAAACGCTGGCATTTATAGAAGGGGGAGGTACCGAGGTGACTAATGTTCACTCCATAAGAGGGGAGGGGAGCGGAGGGGAAAGGTGACTAGAGAAGGAAAGAGTTTGCATCTTCTGCCTTAATGCATCTCGGCTGTCTGATCAAGATCCGATCCAATTGCGGCCATTTGCATTATACTTGTTTATACTTGTATTTGGATGTAAATCTCATATGGCATGTTTTCTTGTGGAGTAAACTCCTTACTTTTATGGAAGCGGCTAAACAAGTAAAATAGAAAGTGTATAAGATGGTGTAAGATGTGAGTTAATCTATAAGTAGTTACATCACTATTTGGATAAATTAACTTAATCAACACTCTGCATGCAGGATTATTGTCATAAGTTCAATTTTTAATATTTTACTTCTCCAGACAAATTAATTTAAACCATAATTTTAACTACGCACACAAGCAATTTAATCTTTATTACTTCACTTAACAACCAAATATTGACAGAATAAAATAACATGATATCATATTATAAAAGAATGTTTTCAGTTATCCAAAATCAAGATGAATTTTGTCATTTTATTAATATCTTTAATGTAATTTACATGGCTAACTAAGGAGATTTTTTTCTTTTCATTTATTATACGTATACAATTTTATTTTTAATTTTCTAAATTTTATTATATGTTAATTATTATAATTTAGATTATTAAAATTGATAAAACAAAACTGTAATAACTATTATTGATAAAATTATAATTGATAACAATTATTTCAAAAGTAAATATTTTTCTCAAATTAAGATTTCACACAATTATTCTGTACAACTATTTTTTTTTTTCAATACAAGTTCATGACCATTTTTAAGCATACTCAAAGGTATAAATTTTCATAAATAAATTTTTTATTGTCATATACAATAATTTCATCCACATAATTTTTCTTTTCATTTTCTTGCAAAAAATATCAGAAACTTTTAGTTTTAGAAACTAGTAAATATTATTGAAAAGAATAAAAAATACGATCAAATTTTTTCCATGCCATAGAAAACCTAAAAGTTTCACAACGTTGCATGGTGGGTCACAAAAGAAATTGCATTGCAAAAGAATAAAAAATCGGTTGCAGTTCCTTACGGTTATTTCCTACAATTCGACACTTAAATTTTCCACATTCAAATAATTCTAATTTGATATAAAAAATAAAATAAATAATTTGTTGACAATTAATTCAAACTTTTCAATTAATTCGTTGACAATAGAATTTTAACAACAAACTAATTTTAATCAAAATAAATTATTTTGAAGCCCAAAGAAATCCAACAAAAAAAATATATAAGTTAAAATATTTACAAGGTGTAACTTTTGATGAAAAAAATATGATTTTTTTATTATGACCTTAATCCGGAAAGCTGCAAAAAAGATCTATATGAGTTATCGGTCATAGCCCGTAACGGTTTTTTTCAGATAAAATAATCGTCTGAAACCCGAAAAATCTCATTAATTTTCAATACAATAACTTCTAAATTAAAATCACAATAACAAATCAATATAATAAGTTTTTTATTTTCATGCAATTGAACACTTTAAATTTTCACATTATAAAAATTATATTTTAGTTCGGAAAATAATTTGTGAATAAAATAACATAGGATAAATGATCCGCATCAAATATACAAACTCATTTACAGAATGAGATTTAATTTTGTTGCCGAAGGAACAACGCAGTATAACGCTCAGAAACCTTTAAAGGAATTAACTGTAGAACTGATGCGGCTTCTTAGTGATATTGAAAAAAAATATCGTTCTCATTCTGATTCTTTAATAAAAATTTATTATTTCTCTTAAAATAAAATTATGCACAATATGGGCCATTAAAATTTCAAAAACAATAAGGGCCGCAGCATCGCCACCACCCATTACGGACGCCCAATTTCTCTTAAATCCGATTTTATGATGGGGAGGGGGTCAAATAAAGTCCGTTCTAAAAGATAAAAATGATGTGACAAGGTACAAGGATCCTATTTGGAACTGTATTTGTTTTATGCTTCCTATTTCAGAAAACAGGGCCTTAGCTAAGTCACCAGTTTTTACCATTCCATATCCTATGAGGTAACATAATATTTCTATTTAGATCACGACCGTTCAATTAGAATTCGGATCAATCCAACGGAATCACATCACCTGCAGAGCTCCGCAGGTGCGGTTCTTTTTATCTGGTCCGTTCATTTTGATCGGACGGATCAAATAAGATTTTGGCACGAATCTCAAAGCAAAATTAACACCCCTCCATCATCAGAACAAGTTTCTGAGAGTAAATATGAGCCGTCCGATCAGTTGCGTAGGTAAAAATTCGGCAGAGGATACTGGTCCCAATTCAACTTGTGATGGAATGCATATTCGTGTGGATTATGATCGGACGGCCCGAATCTAAACGGAAATATTATGTTACCTTAGGTGATATGAATATTAGTTTTTACTTAATTAGCTACAAACATACAAAGTATTTACACAAAGTCAAATGTAATTTAAATGGAAGTATACGCTATTCATACTAACATCAAATTAACAAGATAAATTTATATTTTTTTTCGAAGTGGTTATTGGTCCTATGGAGGAAAAAGTATGACTATTACTCTACAAACTGTTATTATATATCATAAGGGTTATAGCTCCTGATGCATTTTAAATTTGGTATAATTAATTATTTGAAGAAGATCATGGTCTATAGTCTTAAATTAATGAGTGCTTATTTCGCAAACTTTTCTCATGAAGGAATATAAACCTTATATTTTTTTTTTTTCAAATTAAAGATTTCATACAGTTGTTCTCACAATACAACTAAAAATTCATTTCCAATACAATTTCATGGCTATTCTTATGCATTCTCAAAGGTATAAAATTTTATAAATCAACTTTTATATTTCGTATACCAACAATTTCACCCACTCGTAACAAATCGATACGGACAAATATCTTGTGCGATCAAAATAAAATATGGGCCGTAAAAACTTTTTATCTACGTACTATGGGCCCGTAAAAGCTTTTTATCTATGTACTAGGTGATAGGAACAATTATTAGATGGGCCCAATGTCATATTCGCCGTCGTTATTTTGATAAAGAAATCTACTCTTGCAAAAAATATCAGAAATTTGTATTTTTGGAAACTAGTGAATATTGTTGAAAAGAATAAAAAGTATGATCAAATTAATAAATTGCAACATAACAAATGCAGTTTCGTAACGTTTTACAACGCTGGCAGCACGGTTGGTCACAAAAAAAAAATTGCATTGCAAAAGAATCTCAAATCTGTTGCAGTTCCTTACAGTTATTTCCTACAATTTAACACTTAAATTTTCCACATTCAAATAGTCCTAATTTGATTTAAAGATTAAAATAAAATAATTTGTTGACAATTAATTCGTTGACAATAAATTTTTGACAACAAACTTATTATAATCAAAATAAATTAATTTGCAGGTCAAAAAAATCCAACAAAGATACAAATTCAAATTCAAGTATTTAAAAGTCGTAATTTTTGATGAGAAATATGATTTTTTTTTTTTATGATGACCTAATTCTAGAAAGCTGTAAAAAGATTTATATGAATTATCGGGCTATTCCGTGACGGTTGTTTCCAGATAAAAAAATTGTCTAAAATCCGGAAAATCTCATTTATATTCAATACAATAACAAATCAATAAAATAAGTTTCTTATTTTCATGCAATTGAACACTTTAAATTTTCACATTATAACAATTTTATTTCAGTTTGAAAAAAAGTTCGGAAAATAATTTGTGAATAAAATAACATAGGATAAATGATCCGCATCTAGTATACAGTTCCTTTACATGATGAGATTTTATGTTGTTGTTGAAGGAACAACAGTAAAACGCTAAGGAATAGTCCCAATTCTGCGGTTCATTATTTAGGAACTTTCAAAGGAATTAACTGTAGAACTGATGCGGTTTCTTTCTTGGTGACACTGAAAAAAATTTGTTCACATTCTGATTCTTTACAAAAAATCTATTATTTCTCTTAAAATAATTAAGAATAAATATGGGCTGTTAAAACTACAAAAACAATAAGGGCCGCAGCAGCCCCTTCTCCCTCCACACCACTCATTGCGGACCCCAATTTCTCTTAAATCCAATTTTAAGATGGGGAAGGGCCTGATAAAGTCCATTTATAAAAGACAAAAAAGTGTGATAAGTTTAAGTGGTCCACTCAAAATCTCACCTCTTATATATATATGAGATTCGTATCCTCCCAGGTACTACAGAGGATTATCATTTTATGATTTGAAATTAAATTTTATTGGATTTGGGATTCGAACTATCAGGGGGCAATATTATTGGACTTTGAAATTCATGCCAATTTATAAACAACGGTCCGGGTTTACTAATTGTAAAATATTCCCTTATCAAATAATGGAGAGGATGTAAATATATGTCCACTGAAAATTAGAAGTTAGTAATTTTGTTTCTTTATTTATTATAATTATTTTTAAATACTAATATCTATCAATCCCTCATGACATAAAATCCCTTATGTGTGTGTCCGTACAGCGGTTTTTCAGGAAATATTTTTCTTTGGCCGCTACAAACTTACAATGCCCTCTTCAGCAGCTCATTCGAGCGACCCATTCATTCGCATTTTCTGATCTCTACACGCGCGAACATAGCAACTTTGCCGAAGGAATCACATTCAAAGTGCAGTCCCTATGTCGACACAAATCAACGGTTTAGATCAATTTCCGACAGACCTCTTTACTGCCCGCTAGCATGCGACCGTGACAGGCGAAGGCGACAGCGCGGGAGCGTTAGTGCACGACAAGTGGCATGGGCAGAGTGGTCAATAGGCAGTGGGGGTCCCTCCCAGCAGCATTGGTGGGCGACCAGGTGGCACCCTCACAGTGGCCAATGCGCAGTGGGGCCCGCCTTGGCCACCGGGTAATTGTGCAAGCTCGACGATCGATCCACGCGGCAGCCACCGAATGGACAGAGATTAGCTGAGCGCCACGCGAGATAGTCTGAATGGAGACGACGGACACGCCCGGCGATAAGGACAATTAGTGAATCCGGACTATTCTTTTTATTCGTAACTCTTCTGCACTTTTGTTGGATATCAATCGGACGGTCCGAATCTAAACATAAATATTATGTAGATTTGGGTGATATGAATTCTTGTTTCTCACGAGTTCATCTAGATAAAGAAAAAAGAATCGTTTTCTATATATACTCTTGTTGCTGATTTTCCATTTCTCTCCATGTAGATCTCAGTATTGCACTCAGATTTTATTTGCACCAACTTTTGAACTTTAAAAAAAAAATTCTCTTGTTACATCAACATGCTACACCAAAATTAGTTTTCTCTAAACTAACCATCAAGGTCTCATATCCCCTCAATCAAATCAATAGACCAATAGTAGAGCTCCTTTGTAAAAGTGTATGCACTTGTTTTATTTTCTTTAAAAAAATTCAAGTATCTTCATTATGGTTGGAATATCCCCTCAGCTATCACACATATTTGAGGAAACTCCAGTCAAACAATTTTACTTTGGACTTGCCTTATATGAACAAGAGGCCTTTGAGATTCGTACCAGATTGAAATAAACGGTCCTTATCTCATTCTATTATATACCTGTCTATCCGACTAGATCTGAATTCTTATGGCTGAGACCCAACTAGTTGATCAACTGATTCAACCTAACAGTTAATTAATTTGATCTGGCCCAACTATTCTGAGTGCTCCCAAATTGATCAGAGTTTTACATCAATTATAGTGTTATCAACAAAACAAATATCACTATCTTAGCCTCATAAACTGAGTCCAACATCAATTTAATGTTACATTTACCACAAGCATAAAAAAAAAAATCTGCTTCTTTCATTTTTTTTTTTTTGTGTTTATATTCATACTACACTAGGTAGAATCTGATTATATTTTTTATAATGTGCCTATATATGTACCCGTACGTACATGTACTAAGGCGCAATGAAAACTTAGGATCATATGAAACCAATTATCGATTGGGGATGTTCCAATGGGGATCATACCAACTTCAGTTCAATTAATGCCTGATTGCAGTCATCCAATCCGCATTGAAGTTGTTCAAACGAATCTTAATGTAGATCAGACAACTCTGACCTGACATAGAACCCATCGGGCTGCCTCTAATTCCAATCAATTACTAGTGAGTCCAAGCTACTAATGCATAATATAACTAGATAGATAAGACTAATACAAACTAATGATGCATAACTGCATAAGACACTTGAAAAGTTAAAACTGATACAATTTTAATGGCTGATTCTACATATATGGCCTCAAACAAACACAAACCAAATATGGTCATATATAATATATATAACAGCTAGTGGCGCTTAATTTTGATAAGGAATTCATTGTCACCGATAATTTTAATTAGGTAAAGGTCGCATAAACGAACACCGTTCGCCTCACAAAACTTGCTCCACCCCTTACCAAGATTATTGTAGTTGCCACAGACTTTGTATTTCACACGGTATGCCTCTCGCCTTTCATTCCTCACAGTGGCCATGCATACCTTCTGTGAGTTCATATTGCGAGTCGTCACAGAAGCCTTTTCTTACACCTTGTTTGGATGGAGAGTAGAGGAAGGAAGGGGGTGGGAAGAATAAAAAGGAATAGAATGGAATAGAAATGAAGATTAACATATTTAATTTTTTTTATGTTTGGATTAACATATTTAATTTTTTTTATGTTTGGATGATTAATGAGAGAAAATAAATTTAACTTTCCTTTCCGTCTTATTTATTATTTGGTTGATTAAAATTTAGAAGGTTAATAAGAAATTCGGTAGCTGTTGTAGGTTTGTGACAAAAAAACTTATATAAGAGTTATACAGGTAAAATATAGAAGTGGATATTTGTGTTATTTTTCTAATAATATTTGTAACAAAATTTATTTCCATCTGTTATACTCCAAATCGGGAGGAAAACCGATTCTATTAATTTTAATGATACAAGGTTAAATCTTTCACCTCTTGTACCCTTCACCTCAGACATAATTTTGTCAACCAAAACACAAGTCAATAAAAGTTTTATTTTCTTTCCATTCCCTCCCAAGTTCTTCATAATTGAAACTTGACCTATTACAAATAATCCATATCATTGCAAACCGATAAAGGAAGTAAAATAACTATAAAAAAAAAAAAGGGAACTTTATGTTACCCCTCAAAAATTTTGAAATTACGTATTTCCCCTTTAAAATTCATAATATTATATTTATCCTTCTAAAACTCATCTTAGATTTATAAAATATTTATTTTACCCTTTATTAAAAAATAAAATATATGTACGAATAGTCCATACTGTTGCAAACTGGTAAATGAATTAAAATGACCACCAAAAAGAAACAGAAAAACAATTGAACAAGTAATTTATATATTTTTTCACCAGTAAATTCAGTATCATACGAGTTATGATCGTCTGAACTAGAATAGGAACTTTCAGAGTCGTTTTTTTCTTTGATGTATTCAGAACTTTCATCTTAAGATCTAGTATACGAATCGTCAGAGTTGCTTCCTGTAGCAGGTACCATTAATGCATTAATTAAAAAATACAATGAGACCAAAATGTATTAAATTGGAGCCACAAAATCTTTTGTCTTTTATCGAAAAGATGGCTTAGCCCCAATTTCGCCCGAGTTTAGACCAAGTATTATTTTTTTTAACTGACTGACTAGCATGTCAGAAAAGGTCATATCAATCATTTAGTATTTCATCAAAAATATTGACCAGTTTAGTAGGATACTTAATTTTTCAGTCGAGCATATAAATTTCTAAATTAGTCCTCAGTTTTAATTCAAATTTTGATATAGAAAAAGAAAAATTCGTTGTAAATTGTAATTGCATCAGCCACTAGCTAGCCTATTATAGTAAACTGAAATCTATATGACCATTGGGCATAAAAGGGTGAAATTCCTTTCACCTATGTTTAATTTTGTAACAACAATTAACCAGAACCAAGCCAACAAATACACATACACAACAATAGAACTAACCATCATCAGAACCATCATCGGCCTGGCGACCCTCCGGAACCTGTAAATCTCTCTGAACATCTATTTCACTATATACACTGCCATTGTACGCTTTGAGGCAGGATGTCTGATAAAAAAATATCAATAGAGAAATTTGATTGCCCCTCATAAGAGAACACCATGAAGTAATCAAGTTGAATCTTGTGGGCTTTTAGAAACTCAGGCCATCCCTTCTTGAAGTAGGTATTGGTCTCGTCCCGACTGAGCTCAACATGCCACATTTTCCCCAAGCGACTCGATATCGAGACCTTGTTGACAGAGGTGAGTAGCCTTGCAAACTTGACTTGGATTCTTTGTATTGTAGGACTATTTGTAGTAAGATCTGACTCGAGTTCAATTTATACAAACTTTAGACTTCTTATAGGAATATAAATTGAAAGATAAATTTTTATTTGAAATAATGTTAAGCATTTCAAAGTAGATGATGAAATAATATACTCCTCGTGCAATTTCTATTGATGAAATTTCATAAGCAGAGCAGGTATTTAAAATTTCCAAGGTACAACAATTTTAATTTTTGAAATGCTATTCTGGGAGAAAAACATACATGTATAACATTTTTATTTTCAATCGATATAAAACATACATAAATACAAATATTTCTAACATCTTAAACCGGAAATGATCATCTTTTGAGGAGACTTAGGCTATGCTCCAGAGAGGGGGAGAACCCTTTCATTAAAGGGAAGGAAGGAGAAATACGCGTATCTACGGACGGCCCATCTTGTTTACTTGCTCTAGAAAGGGGGAGCGGAAAAGGAGCGAAGGGGAGAAGTCACTGTTTGGAGGTGAGGTGAGGAGAGGAGGACGCACTGTGAATTTTTCACAAAATCTGTAACCCCCAATTCGAGGTGTAAACTCTACTGTTCGGAGGTAGACACCCCCCACATCTCTTCCTCTCCGTCCCTTCCCCTTCCTCTGCGGCAGCAGTTTTTGGAGTACAGCCTTAAGAACATACATGATAATTTATCAAATGTTCACAGCTAAGTGTTTTCTAAGATATTTCTTGTCTAATCTTATGCAACAGCTGATTTGAAATTTTTTAAATTAATAAAATTACCTACGGGTTTTACTGCCAAAAAAAAAATAGTAAAATAAAATAAACCACCGCATGATCCCAACGTGCAATTAAGAACATCAGACCTGAACCCAAACACAACCATGTGTCCTTATCCCAGGTTCTGTTAGTTTGTAATAATCTAGAAGTCAATAATACGATAAATTATCATAAAGCTTTGTTCATGAATTGAGTGATTAATAAACTGTCATTTTGTTCCTTGAGTATTATTGAATTTATGGATCATTCCTTTATATGAACTAGAGTCAATAGTTGGAATTGTGAAACTCCATAATATTAAATGATATAAATACTCTTAAAAGTCTCTAACCGAGGTAATTAGCAGGAACACTAATTTATCATTACAAGGTTAGAATGTGAATTAAAAGATGGTCAAGTTTTACAGACCATTGACATGAGATGTCATTTTAATCACATGGATATATGTTCTAGAAACATGGTATTTGACAGACCTCGAATGAAACATTAAATGGAATTGTGTACGTGTCATTAATGTTTTCATTCAATGTTAAGTTCTAAAGTATGAGGTATTCATCTTTCCTACTGAGAGATGTGTATGTGTGATTGTTACCTAACGCTGTCGGTAAAACGCAGTCATAACGGTAGCTTTTCGGTATACATAGCTTAGCTGAGGTAGTGATGGTTTACCAAAAGTACTATTGTCCCTCGTATCTCTATACGAGTTACAGTATCACTGGCCCCTTGATAGAGTAGGATTATTTGCATGCAGTATAATTACAAGAGTAATTATATTTGATAATCGCTCAAGATCGGGAAAAGATTAAGTTTGCAAGGATGACACACACCTACCTTGAAACGATCCTTCAGAGACATAAGAATTAACACGACTAAAATAGTTTACTGGATCGTGGTATTGTATAGTACAACATCATCTGTGTAATTGGATAGTCATAGTGTAGATGTCAGATGCCTCCTATGATTATAGAAGTTAAAATGGTTTTAATTCTATTTACCAACATAACACAGATCCTATTGGGTCACACCGCAAAGGAGACTTATCGGAGAATCTTCCGATTAATTATAATTTGATTATAATTAATATTAAGATGGTTATAATTAATTATACGTGTTATAATTAAATTATATATTTGTCATGTAAAATGACAAAGCAAAAACAAATGGATGTAATTAGTTATAACGATATAGTTATAATTAATTATACGTCATTTAGAATGACAAAAGAAACACTGGTTAGTTTATAAACATGTTTGACATGTTGTATAAAAATTACCAAACGAAAACAAGACGAATATAATTGTATATGACAATTATATATATTTGATTTGGATAGTTACTATTTACTATTGCATTGGGTTAATGGGTTCGAAATAAAAATATCATAACCAATATGAAGTAGTAAGATCCAAATTGAATACCTTTTATAAAATGACATTAATGTAATACTTTGAAGTCCGAGGGTATTTCGGTCTTTTGCGAACCTCCTCAAAATGCCTATAAATAGAGGGACATGGAGAGAAAAATCACTAATTCCACTTGTATCGAATCGATCGACCGATCGAATCGATAAATTTATTTTCTCTCTTTGTCGGTTACGGTTGTTTTTACATTGTTGTGAATAGTGTTTACGAATTAGGAAATAATATATTTGCGAAAGTCGCGGTGTATTTATTTTGTCCTTTTCTCGGTGAATAGTGTTTTCACGTCTTCGTGAATAGTGTTTACGGGATTAGGAAATAATATATTTGCGAAAGTCGCGGTATATTTATTTTGTCCTTTCTCGGTGAATAGTGTTTTCACGCCTTCCGTGAATAGTGTTTACGGGATTAGGAAATAATATATTTGCGAAAGTCGCGATATATTTATTTTGTCCTTTCTCGGGAATAGTGTTTTTGCGAATCCCGCCGGTCGCAGGGTAGAAAGCCGGCTCCGGTGGTTCCGGTGGATAACCGATAGAGGCACCATACGTTTGGTGCTCCGAAAGAAGTCATTGCTCGAATCCGGCTTCTCGCTCGGTCTGCATTCCAATTGTAATTTGGAAACAAGGTATAAAACAAGTTATATTAATCTATTTAATTGATAAGTAGATTAACGTTTTAGAAATCAATTATGGAGTAGATCTGTAAATAGGATTAAATCGGGTTTTGATGCCAAAGAATACTGAAGGTGGATCGCCTTGGAAAGTATTCTGACATACCTCGTTTAATCCTTGACTTAAGATAGAAGTAAAATTTTTGTTTTACGTTCTTTCCGCATCTTAAGTTAATCAACGGTTTGGACCGTCCATAACCCAACAGGTTCATCAAACGCAAAAATTCCATGAAAGAGAATGATATTGAACAAAACTCTATTAATAGTATAACAGAGAAATTTATGGGATAAACTTTGAGCAAGTACAGACAGATGATATGCAGGAAAAGAAATTTTTATTTTCTCCTAATGGTCCACTCGATTAATCAATATAATAATGACTAGGTTGTAAGCAAGGGTAGCAATACCTCTGTTCCATCAGATAATCGGGCACTCACCAGAGCAGTTAAAAAAACTTGCAATTATGATATTCTATCCATAAGATTCTCATGGCTATAAGATAAGTATCAAATCATTTATATAGACCATCGAAAAAGCAAGTCTATAAATACTAAATATCCAAAATATCAACCAAACCACACAACCAACAAGTCAATTATTACAATAGCACAAATTCTCCAAACAATAAAGTTCAACAAACAACAGATAAAAATCATAAAGTACTCGGTAAATCAGACTGACAAATAACAAATTCAACACCATGAAACCTCTTGCCTGTTTATCTTGACAATACTAAGTAAATGTAAAACCTTCAGCCCCTCCTTGCTCGACGATTTGATGGTTCTGGTTCGTCATCATGCACAGGCTCAACAGCCGGCTGCTGGATCAGTTCATTGTCTAAGGCAGCAAAGATGTTGTACTCACCATTAACAGGTTGAAGGAGATCCTTTATAGCCTCCTTGCAACTATGCAGTAAATCACGACCAAACGTTCTCATTTCCATATCAGCCACATCTTGGAATCTCTCCACAATACTTGCTGCAATCTGCCTTAGACTTTGGGCCTATCATATAAAAATGAAACTGTTAAGTCCTGACAAAGGAAGTAAAGAGTAAAAGACGAGAGAACTTTAGGGATCTTACTGAGCTGTATGTATTCGGTACACCATTTGGACTTTGGAGATACAAAATGGAAGCGTTAGAAAACCATCGCATGTATTCCTCATGCTGAGATGCATCATATGGCCTTGGGTCAACCAAACACATGTCATCTCGATTTCTCCAGCATCGCAAGTACTCTCGATGTATTTTGGGCCAATTATCACCAGTACCATTCTGCATGTCATGCAGTGATTCTACCGTGTCCCGGAGATCTGGTGGGATTTGTTGGTATCGGCCGAATTGCCGTGCAACTCTTCCTGGATTGTACATCTCAACAATCCAGAAGTGAATTAACGGAGCTGTGGTTCTCCACAAGTAATTACTTTCTGCACATATTGGTGGGAGCAAATGCATCTTGTTCTGATATGGGAGCCATTTCACATTCCCATCATTCAATCCATCAATCTCCACACGATAGGAGTCTTGTACTCGGCAAGTCACATGATCTGCAAACTGCTTGTACCCAGACCAGCCAAAACCAAGTGGAGGTCTTCGGTTTAAATCATCACCAACACCAAGTTGAGGCTCTTCAACATTTCTTCGGTACTTTGGACGCCCCATTGGGAGCCTTTCCCAAGACCAAAGTTGCAGCAATAAAACTGATCCCCCAAATTGCTTCCGTTCTGGCTTAGTTCCTAAGCAAAGTTCTTTGTATAGATATGCCAGCACGCCACTTCCCCAACTATATCTCCCGGCTCTCTCAAAATCAGCAAGAAGCGGGAGGTATATAGCAGAGATGGAGTCCCCTGAATGATCAGTGAACAAAAGGGAGCCAATAAGCATTAGCATATATGCCCTTGCATACTGCTGCACCTCGACATCAGATGCATCTTCAGGACATTCAGAGAAAGACTCACTCAACCACGAAATATTAATGGCCACTTTGCTTCTTAGTCGAAATGTTCTCTTCTCTACTCTCTTTCCGAGCAAGGATTCCACCACAGCTGACCAATCACAATCTGTTCGGAGACAAAGTGGGTCCCCATCAACCCGCAACCCTAAAAGAACAGCAACATCTTCAAGTGTGATTGTCATCTCCCCAACTGGGAAATGAAATGTGTGCGTCTCCTGACGCCATCTCTCCACAAGAGCACTTATAAGTGCATGATCTGCGGGTATGTGCCCGATTTGGTGAACGCCAAACAGACCAGCTTGTATCACATATTCCTCATAACGATTATCATATGGTACCTTTTTTTTTATCATGTGTTTACGGGTCGTTAGCGGCTTAAGGAACTTGTCTTCAAGAACATGTTGAGATCTATGGTCTGGCTGTAATTCAACCAGTTCATCATTTGGTTCACGAGATCGTTTCACCCCAGATGTAGTATTCTCCATTTTGACAATGTTCCTGCAAATGATACAGTGTTTTCTGTTAAAGCTGTCTTACATATTCTTTAGACCAACAATGAAGTACATATCAAATAAGAGATTAGAAGTAAATGAGCTCAGTCAAAGTATTATGAAGCCTTCTTGATGTAAAATTAATGTGTTATTTAATGAAAGTATTATTGGTTTGAAAAGCTGTACAGCTTACACAATTTTTTAGGATTCCTTCTGGGAAAAATGCGTAGTAAATTGAACATTTTATTTACACTATTGGAGCAATACACTAACTGCAAAATGGCCACTGCCACTACTTCAACTAGGCAACCTCAAACATCTTTCATCCTTCCAATTGGCAACTGTATATATTTCCATGTAAATTCTGTCTTTTTTTAAGCAGGATAGTGAAAACTATTCAATTTAGGCAACTTGTTCTGAAAACTACTGAAGATCTATATCTAAGAAAATACTAACTGTAGAGATCTACTAATTACTTTTAACAACTCTACTTAGTTTTGGCAACAACTCATATAGGAAATGATTATCTATGTGACATATTAAAGATATTTGCTTTTTTGGTTCTTAAAGAACCAACAAAAGAACATTTATCAATGTAATCAATTTTAAACATCAATATTTAAGGGCAAGGACACGCAGATTCAATATAATATTGTTCAAGTAAAATTTTCCAAAATTATTTCATTCTATCAACAAATTTAAAGAATATATCTCAACTTCAAAACAAAGCATTAGACTAATTTCATACAAGCCCTTATTTTTGCCAGAATTAACAAACATTTATAGAAATATTTAGAGCTTTCTCAACATAAATTATGCCTTCTCATATGAACTACTATATTTCTGCACTCTCAATATATGTTCTTTTATATGAAAGTAGAAGCTAATAAAGTAACTGTTTCAATCTCACAGTTTATTCAATTAAATTGTTATCTAAGCTCTCCATTATATTGTTATAAATTTTTATACACGCAAAAAGCTGAAAATCTAGCCAAGCTATTGAATTGTTATCTAAGCTCTCCATTGGATATGTAAGATACAGTAGTAGAACATGAATGAATTAATCAATTAAAAGTTTCTTATCAAAATAATGACATCCAGAAATGATAACTCCCATAGAAATGATTTTTATAAAACTTTATGCTATTAAATTGTTATCTAAGCTCTCCATTAGATATGTAAAATTCAGTAGAACATCAATGAAATAATCAATAAAAAGCTTCTTAATTATCAAAATAATGAGGTTCCAAAGACGATAACTCTATAAAAATGAATTACGAAATGTAAGGCTATCAAATCGAAGTGATTGAGGAAAATAACACGACGATTACGATAAAGCCATCAAATCAGTGAGATCTGAATTAAATAACTTCAAAATTAAAGGATAACATCGTCAAATCGATACGATCGAGGAACAAAATATATAATTTATATTAGTCCGTCTGATTTGTAAGATCTAGAACAAAAAAAGTCTACTAACAAATTCTAGTTTAGAGAATATCATCCAAATATGGCTAGATCTAAATAAACAAGGTTGCTTTTTCTAATATAATAACCAAATATGATTAGATCTAAAAGAATATCGGTCATAACTCATAACAGAACTACAAATATACAAATATGCAAAACAACATAACAAAGGGCAGTGAAGTTAAAAAAAAAATACCTCAGAAAGGACATAACAATTCAACAACCATACTAGAGAACCCTAGATCAACATGGAAAAAATGTACCTGAATTTTCAGATTCAACCTAGCGAAGGAGAAAGGGCTCCTTTAAAAGTATTGTAGATCTAGAATTTGAAGATAGAAGAGTGGACAAGTGGAGGAGGAAGGAAATAAGGCGAGAAGGGGTTTGGACAGAATATGATGCAAGAATTAATTGCTTGAAGATATGGTGAATAGAATCCAACGAGAGAGAGAAAAAGGAAATTTCACCCGACGGCCACAATAATTTAATTTGTGCATTTGAGCCGTAGGATTGAAATCTCACTTGATGAATATAAGGTTTCTCTTCCGAGCAATGATTTGCTAAAGATTTTTGTTGTGGACCCCATGTCCAAGTGAGAATGGCAATAGGCCGGGCTAGCATATCCTGCACATAATGATATCGAGTCCAAGAATTCCTATCAAACAGAAAAAATATTAACTTCAAGAGTGAGTCTATGGTAATATGCATATTACGGATCAATCCGTGCTATTGGTCCATATCTTTATTTTTAAAGTTCAAACAATCGATCTGAACCGTTAAACACAATCTTCATATGAAAATGTACTTAGAAACCTGATCCTATTATGGGTTTGAACTGAAATTGGATTGTCAATTAAAGTACATTTTCACCGGCCTGCATGAAGTCTAGGCTCGGTCTGTTGTCTTAAAAATTTACTCCATCTTGCATTAGGCCAACAAGGTGATTTGCCTTATTCATTTTCTTTAACTATGAAGTATGAACCATACAATTAAGCACCAAAAACTGAATACCACTAACTAATAGGATTATAGTTTAGCATGTCTACTTTAATCATACAATGCATAGAACTTGGTACACTCCGCCACTACATTAAACACATTAAAATACATCACAACATTCATATTACTTATTAATGAACTAATACAAAATGAAATAATATGCAAGCAATTTACATAATAATAACGATACCTAATAACAACAACAATAACAATAAAAAAAAGGCAACATTAAATCATTTTACAAGGTGGGATGGGCCAGTGGGCCAAACTCTTAAGCCCAGGTTTCACCCCACCTGTTTATAGGCCCAACAATGGCTGTGTAAGGTTTCAGGCAGAGATACAGTTCAATTGCAATTCAGTCAATTCATCACTATCTGAATCAGGACCCATGTGTAAAATTAAATCTAAGATAGAATTTACCACAAGCAGCGCAGCAAAGACTTCAAGTGCTAGGGTAAGTAGTAACTTCCCAGCAATAGCAACTATATCTCTACCGATATCCACACAAACAAACAGATTCAAAAACAACTGTGAGTCGGAGTGCTAGCACCGATCAAACAACCCCCTCCTCACTTTCTCTGTCTTTTGGAACATGCGAATTCAGATGGATTGATTAAATTCCGAATTGCTACTGCATAATAAAACAATAAGCACCAGTTTGTTTGCACATGTTCGGTCGCACCAATTCAGATGCACCCATTCAGAGATAGTGCAGATAATTCTGGCCCATAATATATGCGGCCCAATATAGTATAATCCATATTTAATTTCAGAAATTAAACTTATTAATTTCAGTCCAAAATAACTTGGCATGTATGACAATTCCATCACTTTGCCCAATGAATATTGAGCCAGACTATCTGTCAGGCTGAGTAGGCTGAGTGTACTTAACTGGGCCTAGGCTTAATTGTCTTCTCTAATCACAATGATGATTGATAAAAATAAACTTGAAAACGAAAACTATGTGATTATAAGTAGTATATTTTGACCGCAGAAACTTTTTGTTTGTGTTTTATGGATCCATGTCATGATGATGCTGCTATTGTATTAAATTGGTAGCACATATTACTTTTAGCACACTGATATTTTAAGTTTAACAACAAACTTATGTTTTTGTTAAAACAATAAATTCTAAATTCTACGAACCAAGTCTTGACCATAATATAAGAATCTGAGCTAGCAATTGGATTTGATGCAGAGATGCTTATTGTAAAAGTATGGTTCTATAATTATGTAATCCATACTCTCCAATATAATCTCATGGTTCAAATTCAAAGTTCCATTTTTTGAGGCACAATATCACCAAACCATGCATTAATAGCAGGCACTTAACATGCTATCCTAATTTTGGTATTTTCCATTAGATCAAGAAGGCATTGTTACTGAAATTTACATGAAAATATTTATGTGGCATTTAATTTTGGATATTAGTAAAAAGAAGATATGATACTTCGTAGATTTGGAAGAACAAATACCTGCAAAGAAAGCATGTGATAGATTTCTTTATAAGCATTTGTTCATAGATCAAAGTGTGAATAAACAACTTCTTACATACCTCTCCCGTCCCGCACCATGTGTATACCAACCAAAGCAAACCCTCAATAGAACTACCCCGTCTCCACCTCACCTCTCTCCATGATCTCCAAGCCCAACACCATTTCCTTGTTGTACAACCCAGCGCATAAAACAAGTATATTGGTGATATTGCGGTAAATCCCTCTCTCAGACATTTCATCGAACAGGCAACGTGCAGAGATTCTTACACAAGTATAATCAGAAATACAAACAAACATTGTAAGTGAGTAGTGGTATATGAGACTGAGGAGAGTGTGGGCCAAGATGAAGCAGAGTAAGGCCTTTCTAGTGGGTTGATGGGTGGTAAGCTCTCGATGGAAGTCGAAGCGTTCCATAGCGAATGGGAAAGAGCAGTACAGATGGTGTTGCAACTTGCAAAGTGAACCAAGGAAAGACTATAAAATTAGGCTCTGTTGCTCGAGTTAACTGTGGCGTTGTTTGGTTTTGGCGAAGATGAACGGAGAGGAGGGAAATGTTGTCGGTAGAGGCGCAATGAGAAGGTGAAACTTTTTGGGAAGGTACTCCGGCTTTTGCTGTACCACAGGTTAAGTCAATTTTGTTGACTATGTCTATGTAGATGTAGGTACTGAATTGCGTAATTTGTTTTTCCTACGTGTCACAGTCACAGGTACTATAAAGAATAATGTTCGGAGCCTAGGGTCATGTTTGGTTGGAGTAAAGTTATCGTGGAATAAAGTTACTCCAAATTAAATTTTTTATTTTAAATTAAAGTGAATTAAAATAATTATATTTGGTTGAATTTTGGTTAGAATTTGGTGGAGTAAGCTAATGAAAAAAGAGAAATTATAAAATGATATTACTCTAATTGTAGGACCCACAAGTGGAGTAAATTATTCCACCTAGAGAGATAGAATAACTTAATTCAGATTAACTCAAATGCTACTCTACCTTACTCCAAATTTACTTCTCGTTTGACTCCTTAAAGGTGGATTAAAGGGTTTACTCAACTACTTACTCCACAACCAAACATGACCTTAGAGGACTAGAGATCAGGAGAAAAATCAAAATTTGGTTCTTTGATTAATAAAACATACAAAATGAAAATCGAATGGATGAGAGTTGGTGCGAACTGTAGATGATACTGTAACCGCGACATCCCAGATTATATATCTATCTATAATGTAACTTATTTTTTTAGAGCAATGCTGTAACTTAGGGGTGTAAACGGAGCAGATTCGGAGCTGATAATGCTGATATTAAATTCATATATGCGAATACGGATGTAGATATGGATGCAAATAGTAAACAGATGTAGATATGGATGCAGATATGTGAGATGTTTTAAAAAAATGCTTGGAGGAGATAATAAAGAAGCGACTAAAATCAGATATTTGCTTTTAGAAATTGTATAAACTCTAAATTAATTGAAAAATACTGTACTATGCAAATATAAACACTAAAAATAATATCACCAAAAAGTTGGGAGTTCTAATAACAATGAATTGATACAAGAAGCTTGTAGGATTAATTGAATATTAGCTTGTAATTTGATACAAGCAGATTCTAAAATCTAACATATGTTTTTAAGCTTTTAAATTAACTGGTATTTTGGTAGAAATCAATGAAATTGTAAGTAAAGTGATTAATCGGTGGGTTCTGATATTCTAATTTGATATAAGCAGCTTGTAATATCTTTCTTGGATCATATGTTAGATGTGAGGTATATTTTTTTGATACTTTAATTGTAGTAAAGTGGATTTTAATTTTGTCATATATTTATACTAAGAGTAAGGCTATGATATTAAGTAGAACAGATTGGTCAGTACTATGAATTTATATTTATATTTTTGAATTTCAATCAAGCAATCTGAACCATTCAACATATCCTCCATTTGATAGATCAAATTTTACATTTCTTCATATTTTTTGTTTGTTTAGATATGTAGAAAATAAAAAAAATAGAATAACGTCAATCATTTGGGAAGAATATATAATAATATTTTGATGCTACTCATTAGGAGTTAATCATGGTTCATTATTAATCACGTAAAAATATAAAATCCGACGCAACATAACCTGGCTCTGATATGGAGTTGCTTTTACAATTTTAACCCACAGGATTAATTGTGGCGATTTCGCAGAAGATATTGTGCTGTGGGCCCAACACAATCAAAATAGAACGGCCCAAAAATTCGTTTTGTAAGAAGTTTATCAAAATCCGCATCTTTTTTTTATGCTCACCGATCTGCACTAAGATAAGTGTACACGACTTTTGATGAGATCAGACGGTTTAGACAGGCAGTAGACAGTGTAGACAGACGCCCATCGGATCGCTCTTATTGCTTCTCTGAGGTAACAGAATATTTAAGTTTAGGTCCAAACCGTCGCATCACAATCGGATAATAGAATATTCTGATCGGACAGCTCACATCTAAACATAAATATTATGTTACACCAGTTGATATAAATTCTTAGCCTCTTTTGAAGAAAGCTACACACTCGCCGAGTCGCCTTTCGCCGCTACTTCACCACCAGTGAGTGACCATTCCCTTTGTTGAATCCACTAAATGAGTACTCCAATTCGTTCCTTGTCTCTCTCTACACCTGTATCTTCTCCTCATACTCTTCTTCGCAAAACCCTAGTTAAACCTGAATCGCTTCATTTTCCTTACATACCTTGCTTTCGAGATTCTAAGCTGAAATCAAGGCTGATTCTCACGTCAATGGCTTCTCTCAATGCTCATATGACTGAAGCAAACAGCGTTGCCGCTGTCCCTCCTCAGCAATCTCCATGTAAGTTAAATTTGCTGGTAATTTGGTAGAAATTTAATGAAATTGTAATCCAATGAATCGATTCTGAAATTCTAATTTGGTATAAGCATCAGCAATCTTCATGTAAGTTAAATTTGCTGGTAATGTGGTAGAAATTTAATGAAATTGTAATCCAATGAATCTGTTCTGAAATTATAATTTGGTATAGGCAGCTTGGATTGGTTTATATTTTTTTTCTAAGCTTTTAAATTTGCTGGTAATTTGGTAGGAATTAATGAAATTGTAAGAAAAGTGATTACTTGATCTGTTATAAAATTCTAATTTGGTAGAAATCAATGAAATTGTAAGTATTTGATTTATAAGTAGCTTGTACTAAAATTCTAATTTGATATATAATTTGGTATATATGTAAATTAAAACATTCTATTTGAATTAATTGATTGAATATTGGTGTATAAGTTTTTTTTATGCTTTTAAATTTACTGGTAATTTGGGTAGAAATAAAAAAAAATTGTAAGAGAAATGATTACTTGATCTGTTCTAAAATTGTAATTTCATATTAGCAGCTTGTAGGATTGGCGAAGTAAGGAGAGTAACAAAGGAAACCAATGTGCATGTTAAGATAAACCTTGATAGTTCTGGAATTTCAGATTCAAGCACGGGAATACCTTTCTTGGATCATATGTTAGATGTGAGCATATTAATTTTGTGAAAAATTTATATTAATAATGAGGTTATGATACTATGATAGCGCGGATTAATCTGAACAATGGATCAATATCTCCATTTTCAAAGTTCAAACCATCAATCTGAACTATTCAACATGATCTCCATATGAAACTGTACTTGTAGATCATATTTTACATTTTTGTAGAATATTTTTACTATTTTTTTAGATGGGTAGATTATCACTTGATCTAAAAATTCTAGACCAGTTTAGATCGACTATTCAAACTTTGGAAACGAAAATATTGATCCATAGTACGAACCAATCTGCGCTATGCATAGTATCATAGCCTCACTCTTTATTATTTTCTGATTATTCTTAACTTGACTTAAATGTTCTTTTTATGTTCTCTCTAGCAACTTGCTTCACACGGGTTATTTGATGTCTATGTAAGAGCATCAGGTGATATCCACATTGATGATCACCATACAAATGAAGATGTTGCACTTGCTATTGGCACGGTAATTATACATACATACATGTTACTTTCAGAGTTTTGCCAATAAAACCCAAATTTGCAAAAAAAGAACCTCTGTGTTAAAAATATGCTTGCTTATTTGTTGATAGGGTTAATTTGTATAATTGTAAGTTTTTCATTATAGTTAATAACTTTACGTATGAAGGTGTTTTATTATAATGGCAACTAAGGTTTCTTATTTTCTATCAAAAATATGTATTACATACTGTTTCATTATATTGGTTAATTCACTCATCACAACTGTTAACACCTTCATTAAAGAATAAGAGTTTCAGTAGGACCATTTTTGTTTACAAACTATATATCAAAATCGCACTGCATTTTTCCAATATGTGATTAATACAGTGCTGCTTTGCAAATTTTCTCCTCATTTTAACATGGAATTCAGATATAGTTTGACTTGTGGTTTGAATTGCTCTCTGTGCAGGCATTACTTCAGGCACTAGGAGATAGGAAAGGAATAAACAGATTTGGCCATTTTTCAGCTCCACTTGATGAAGCCGCAATTGAAGTTATACTGGTAAAACCTATTATCTATTTACAGTCTTAATATCTTTTAACTTGTTGATAGTGTATATCACTATTAAAAGTGAGTCTATAGTACTATGCATAGTGTGGATTGGATTGTACTATGGATCAATATCTTTATTTTCAAAGTTCAAACAGTCAATCTGAACCATTCAACATGATCTCCATACATAAATATACTTGCAGACTAAATTTTACATATTTTAGATTTTTTTTTACTCTTTTTTTAGATATGTCGAAAATCACTTGATATAAAATTTCTACCTATCTAAAAAAATAGTAAAAAAATTGTAGAAAATATAAAATTTGATTTACAAGTGTATTTTCATATGGAGATCATGTTGAATAGTTCAGATCGACTGTTTGAACTTTAATAACGGAGATATTGATCCCTAGTACCATAGCCTCACTCCAGTATGTGCTATTCATAGTACTGTAGTCTCATTTCAAAATTAATATGCATGTTATCTTTGCAAAATGCATATTTATCCTCGATAATTTATTTGTTATATACTTTCAGGATTTATCAGGGAGGCCCCATTTGAGTTGTGATCTGTGTATACCAACTGAAAGAGTTGGTACATACGACACCCAGGTACAGTACCACCCTTTTCTTTTGCTAAAAATGATATCCGTCAGATGATTAGTTAGATTATTTATTTATTGACTTGTTTTTTGTTTCAGCTAGTGGAGCACTTTTTCCAGTCTTTGGTTAACACATCTGGCATGACACTTCACATCCGTCAGGTAATGATCTCACCTTAATATATGAAGATTGTGCATTGCAAATTAAAGAGGCCGTTTTAATTTGCGCACATATCTCCATTTTAGAAGTTTAAACAGTCAATCTGAACCATTCAACATGATCTCCATATGAAAATGTGCTTCGAGACCAAAATTTACATTTTTTTGGAAATTTTTTACTATTTTTTCAGATAGGTAGAAAATGTTTGTTTTTCAAAAAATTCTGGACTATCAGAAAATGATATTCTACCCTGAAAAAATAGTAAACAATTTCAAAAAAATGTAAAATTTGGTCTCCAAGCACATTTTCATATGGAGATCATGTTAAATGGTTCGGATTGACTATTTGGACTTTGAAATTGCAAAATATGGGCGCAAATTAAAATAAAGGCTTTAATTTGCAAAGCACAATAGCCCATCTCTCACCCTAATATATAAAGATGGCAGAACTAACCATGTATGACCATTTTTTATTGGTTAAATATGTGTATTATATATAATGAACCAAGATTTTGCCCTCAATTCTGTGCAAACAGATATAGTGCTTTTAGTAAAAAAGTTTGAATGAGGCTACGGTACTATGCATAGCACGGTGCGTTCCGTACTATGGATTCAGTATCATATTGATATAGTATGAAAATGGTTCAGAATCACTTAA
Source organism: Carex scoparia (assembly GCA_024447655.1). Lineage (NCBI taxonomy): Eukaryota > Viridiplantae > Streptophyta > Magnoliopsida > Poales > Cyperaceae > Carex > Carex scoparia. The sequence continues at coordinate 3,619,432 of JAJHPE010000001.1, forward strand.
CATAGTTCAGAATGGTTCAGAGTCACTACTTTCAAATGGTTCAAAATCACTATTTTTTTAGATAGGTGCAAAATCACTACTCTCGGATGGCTCAGAATCTTTAGATCCAAGTGATATTCTACTTCTCTAAAAAAATAGTAAACAAAATCTGAAAAATGTAAAATTTGGTCTCCAAATACATTTTCATATAGAGATCATGTTGAGGGGGCTTGGATCGACTTATTGGACTTTAAAAATAAAGATGTAGAGCCATGTTACAGACCGGTGTGTGCTATGGCCATGTATTTTTTCTTCTCTCTCTTTTCAGTGATTGGTAATTAAGTCAACATAGGTACAAGTTTTTGTCATTGCAATGTATTAAGGTAGGGCTTGCTTGTGAGATGTGGTCCGATACTTACTATATAGGAGTGTCTTTCTTTAACTGTGTAATCTTACTTTTGTACCCCTACCGATCATAAATTATGCATAGTACCATAGCCTCACGCAAAAAGTTCAAATTATTTTCAAATTGAAGAGCAACATATCGAGACTACAATTAAGAAATCAATAGGCATAGTTCAAAAACATATTTTGAATTATACCAAACTGGAATTGGTACTGGTATTTGGTCTAGCAACCCATAGTTTCAAAAAGTTATAATTCTAAGTTCTTAAATGTTTAAATTTCAAAAGCTTGCTGGGAAGAACTCGCATCATATAATTGAGGCAACTTTCAAGGCATTTGCAAGGGCCCTTCGTCAGGCCACTGAATTTGACTTGCGGCGCCACGGTTCTATCCCTAGGTTTGACTACTATTTATTTATTTTTTTCAAAATTCATATTTTTACTAAGTTGAGTTCCAAAATTTTTTTTTTTGCATGTTTCTACTACCACAATTGCAGCTCTAAAGGTGTTCTGTCACGGTCATAGCCTGTTTATACCGCTATTCGATTGCCTTCTAAATGAGGTATTCCCAAGGGAGAGAGAAATTTGTTTTTATTTTTGAGTAGATTTATGCATCTTTCTAGTGCTTAAATAATGTTAATGGGTCTTGTTTAGTGCTTTAATGATGGTAGTGGGCCTCTTTTGTCTTACTTTAATTTACTGTGAATACTCTTTGGTATAATTGAGCAAGCACTATCAATTAAGTTTGTCTAAAATAAATGTGCACATTATCTCTAGACTCTATAATGTTTGTTTTGGTGAACATTTTTGTCTCAGTTTTGGTCTTTGGTAATTTTCATAGGTCTTTGAGTTCTTTTGTTTTGTTTTTTTCTTAATAAACATTGTAATGTAAGGATTTAATATCTTAGTTTATCACCTACTCTATCATCTTCAATTTTTTAAGTAGTTGATTGGTTCACATATATGATAATGAGTGTTTTAATTGATATGTGATCTAGTTGCTAAGAAAATATCTTTCATAAGGGAAATTGCAAGTTTAAATCTGATTTGAAAAAAAAAAAGATCGTTCAAAATTGTAAGTTTAAGGCATGCGTGTTGAGTTTTGGACTTGAATCTAAAAATTTAAGCTAGGTTATATTGACAATAAAGATTATATGATGATCGTATTAAAAATTAACAATTTAACAATCATTGTTTAATTGGACGATTTAAAAATTAATAATTTAACACTGTCAGCAGTTTATAACCGATTAAACATATTTCCTTTTCTGTAAGATTAACATTCTTTGTTGATTTTTTTTTCTTTATTAACTTTTGTATTAATTATGACATAATTAATTGTAAATTTGTAATGAATAAGGAAGAGAGAGCACAAGGACAAAATTGGAATTGAGAGAATTTAGAGAGAAAAAATTCTCTCAGCTCTCAAAATTTGAAATGATATATGCCTCAGTATAGCACTCCCCTTAATTAAAGGCTTTCACACTTTTATTGAGCTTTATGCCTTTATATGGAATTTAATTAAAGGCTTTCTATTTTGATTTGCACAACCAAATTAGAAAGGGATTCATATATTTGGTTGGTTAATTAATTTCCAATTTGATTGGCTGGAAGGCAGCGCTTTAAAATTTCCAATTGTTTGAAACAATAAATCCGTCTCAACAATTTATTTTTCTCTCCTCTCTCGCTCTCAATCAATTATGCCGCATTCAACTTTGCTTTGGCGTTTGCTTTGAGATTAGTGTGTACTCGTCATGGGCCCTATTCAGCATGATCGGTAATTAATTTCCTTTTTCCATTAATTAATTTTCAATAGTATTAGTTTTTGTTTTTGTGCTTTTTGTTGGAGTTCAATTATCTCATGTTCTTTGAGTTGAATTTGCAGCACATTAATCCAAGAATATTGTATGCTATTCAATTTTCAAAATATAATTTTAACTAATAATTAAGAGATTCCGCTATGTATATATACTCTTGAATTTTAAGATAATATGAATAATTGTTTGATTAATTGTTGTTGTTATTTTCTCTGTTGAGACAATAAATCAGTATATATAGTGAAACATCTATTTTATCGTTTAACTATTTCCTAAATCGCTGAATACAAAATCTGACTAATTATGAAATATTTATTTAAAATTGGGTACAAATTTAGCATTATTCATTTTAATTAATTATGCTTATGCTTTATTCATTTTAATTAATTAGTGGAAAATACAGGAGGGAAAGCAACGATGCACGGGAGTACATGAAAGAAGTTAAAAAAAACATTTTACCAAACACCGTATACAGAATTCCTTGATATTATGATGAATTTCAAACAATCCAAGTACGTTTTTTTATCCTTAATGTCTTGCTCTTTATTGTTATAAATTAAATGACTATTTTGTTCGATAGAGATTTTAATGCAATTAATGCTTTTTTATTTGTAGAATCTGTGCGCATGATGAGGTGAAGGAAAAAATGGAGACTTTATTGGGTCGCCATGATGATTTATTGCAAGGTTTTTATAAGTTCCTTCCTGATGAACTTGTACCTATCAAGCCGGTACCGGTATCGTCACCAGTACACTCACCACTTCAATTAAGACCTAGGTTTTAATTAGTATGTAATTTGATCAAAACTGATCACATGCCAATTTAAAATATATAATGTTTTAATAGGTGATTCCCCATTTTTTTCATATCATTTTAATTTGTTTTTATTTATTGGCATGTCAAAAAAATATGTTAATGGTGAGATTATCAGGCTCTTTCTACCTTTTGTTTTATCAGCAGCATAAAATGAATATCAAAATTTCGCTAATACTGTTGATTTCGGACAATTTCATTTTATACCACATATTCAGCTCTTGATATTTTTTTTCTTTTTGAAAAACTAGCTCTTTTATAACATATATATATTTCAACCGCTGAATTATTAAGTGAATGGAGTAGTTTTGACAGCTAAATAATTCAACGATTATGGAATTAAAATGAAATTGTTTGAAATCGATAGTATAGGTTTATTTAGGTTTATTTCTTTTTCTTTTGGCTATGAATAAAAAATTCGTCTCTTTCTGCTCTCCCAAATTTACCAATTTTTATATACTTTTATGTTGTTGAATTGTTCTTTTTAAAGAGTTATTTAATTTGCGTCATTCATAAAAATGGGAAATAAATCTGCTGTTATTCCAATCTCAACCGTTCAAACTTGTCCATCTTCATTGAGATCAGTGCATGAAGAAACTTACTTTTTCATGCATAGAAAAATTTGAACTATTGAGCTCTTAATAACAGGTTCCTGTTATTCTTTGTGAATAACAGCAGATTTATTTCCATAAACAAGAGACCTTGACCTCCACAAATACATGCCATAGCCCAAGGAAGATACAATATCATAATTACAAACAAGTTGACATGACGTGGGAATAACAACAAAGAGAGGGAGTGATCTTCCTCGGCAGTTGCTCTATCAAATGGATGATCATCCTCCTCACTTTTACTGGATCTGTACCAAATGTATGAGAGCCCAGCATTTTACTGCTTGATTTGGTACTGGTTTGGCCATGATTGAGGTGAGTATGTGAATTTTCTACAGATATGTGACATGTATTAGAAGCTTAGCCGTCAAAAACTTCTGCTAGAAGCGAGAATATCTCTTAGGGACATTGTCACAAACACTTGACATGCTATTATATAAGATATTGAAAAAGGAATAGTGGAGAGTTGAGAGAAGAGTTGTACGGAGGTAGGCGTCCGAAGAAGATATTGAGGCGGCGATGGTGCGCTTAAATCAACTATATTTGTATAACCAAGAGGATTTGATCAACTGTTTGTTCCAAGCTCCAATGGAAGTAGTGTCCATCTGCATAGATACAGATCAATATATATATATATGTTTCCCCTTCATCAATCAATTTCTTAAATTTTCTTGTATTATTTACTATGATACAGTAATTTTGATGAAGAAAAGGTGTTACCTGTATTTGTAAGACTTCAATGTGTGCATCATACTCTTGAATAAATCATAGCTTCAATATATAGGTTAATTTCAACTTACAAATTTTGTTGTCGATCGCTACCAGTACAGTGTAAAAATATGGAGACTGAACTATAATTTAACATAAATAACATGATATTGACCTTACACAATTGGTTCAGCACAAAGGAACGCACAATCAGTTTTAAACGGCACGTAAGTTGAGAGGTGAATAAGATAAATGAGAAAAGGTTGTAAGAGTTCAGAGGTGAATAAGATAAATTCAAGTCCTTAAAGATAAATAAGAAACTACATAAGTTGTGAGTTGTGTGTTTTATTACTAGTTGATTATATTATGAGTGTGTAAAAATATTATGTAAATATTCCTTTTAATAAATCTATTGTCCGGCGGCTAGTGGTCAGTTGTCCTTCAAAAAAAAAAAAAAAAAAGAATTTGTGAGTTGTGAGGGGAATATAAGTATATAACATATCTAATCGAAACTTGTGAGCTTATCTTATAAAATCTCACTATATATAGATGATAACTAAATTATAGAAAGAGTGGAAGAGAAATTTCCGGATTTTTTTTTGTACCACTCTGGAAAAGAGTTTAAAAATAAATACCACCCGGAACAACTTTTTTTTTATCAAAAATACCACTCCCACGGACTGAATCCGCGTATCCAGAGGAACCAGATCCGGATCTGCAGGTTGAGTATGTGGAACTACGGATCCACGGACTAAGTCCACGTATCCGAATTTTAAATTTAATTTTAAATTATTTTTAATTTGTTGTAAATTTATTAATTATTTTTAATTTGTTGACAAAATTTGGATACGCGGACTCAATCCGCAGATCCACAGATCCGCATGCTCAGTCCGCGGATCCGGATCCGCGTGCTCAATCTACGAATCTGGTCCCTTTGGATACACAGATTCAGTCCGCGAAAGTGGTATTTTTGATAAAAAGTTGTTTCGGATGGTTTTTATTTTTAAATCTTTTTGAGGGTGGTACAAAAAAAATCCGGAGAAATTTAGAGAAATAGCGGGAAAATGGAGAAGAGAGACTTGTCACCTGTCAGAGAAAGGATGCCTGCCTTTCTGAACACCTAGTGCAACGGCTTATATATAGGTTGTTTCTGAGTTTCTCGCAGGGGTAAAATGGGGATTTCATTTCTATAAATTTTATTTTGGTTTTTCTAAGAAGAAGATTTTCTTAAAATTTGACTAGTCTACAGTACTTGGCGATATTAACTTTGTAAGTAGTATTTTAGATAAACCCTCGCGAAGTTTGTAATTTGAAATGTTGCTAATATTGCGAATTATGTTTTTTGACACTCAGAATATTGGAGGACCTACTTTAAACGGAATTTGGAGTTTGAAAAAAGAACAGTTATATCGTATGTTTTTTGGTAAATTCATTTGAAATATTTGATAATATTAACCAAAGTAAAAAAAAAAAAAAAAAAAAAGCTTGAAGATATGTTATCTATTTATTAAATAAAACTAAGAAATTAATTTTTTTTAAAGAGTTTAAATTTAACTTAAGTTGATTTAAAAGTTTTTTAACTGTATTAAATGATTTAAAATATTAATTAAATGGTTGAGTTTCAACAGTCCATTTATGAATGTTTTAACAACTTTTAAATTACAAAAAATAATGTACACTGTATTTAAAAAATAAACAACGTTATTCACATCTTTTTTTTAATATAAACAATTATGAAAATGGAATATGTTTTATTCACAACAGAACACGTCAAAAATATTAAATTGATGTATCATAATATATCATGATACAGACTAGAACTATCATTTGAGAAACATAATATGTAACATCACAACAATTAATGCTTATATCCATTTTTTTTTAAAAGAAAAGAAATTGTTGCTGATCGATAGGGTATATATGCAAATTTCCATTATATATAAGGTCTACCAAGAGTAGATTTCGTCTGACCTTGTTGCTGGCGGGAGAGGGAGGTGTCCGATGCGCATCAGACTAGGTTCGATGGGTGGTTTCTATGTCCGATCCACTTCAAGATCTGCTCGTATCATTTTAATATCCGTGCTGTTTGCTTTAATATTTGTGCGCACAGATCTTGAAGCACTACAACAGAAACGAGCATCAGAGACCGGTGAAACCGGTCTCTGAAAGTCAAGGCGCCGGTCTCTGATAGTAGATTTGGTCGCTGATGCTAATATTTGGTCGCTGATAACCCGGTCGCTGAAAGTATCGTCCCTGATGCTTTTCGGATGACGTCACCGGCCGCCGAATGACGTCATCCCGGTCTCGATAGGTTATCAGAGACCAAAATGTTTTGGTCGCTGAAATTAATTGGTGACGTCATTTTAAGATATCAGCGACCAAATGTTTGGTCGCAGATACTATAAACCGGTTGCTGATGATATTTTGTATTTTTTTTTTTTTTAAAAAAAAATTATTTTGTTTTTTGTATTGCTTTTATTCACTACAGCACAATGCACTATCAAATATAGTACAAATTACAATTCTGTTTTGAGATACAACAGTAATAACATTGACATACAACAATTATAATTTTGCCATAGTACCAAATTATAATTTCCTTAAAATTCTCAAGTCATGAAATAAAATAAGCAAAAACTAACTGACAAATTTATCCTGCATATTTAGAACTTCATATTAGAAAATATAAATTGAAACCAAATTCCAAAATTATAGTCTTTCACGTCATGACCGGTATTGTTATTCCTACATTAATACAAATCAAAATTATTAGTTATTCCTAGATAAACATATAAATAGAAACAAGTATAAGGTCATTCATGCAAAAAAAAAACTATAAATTTCTAACTCTTTATGATTTCATTATACTGGTGCAAATACCACTTCAATAAAACAGTCCCAATAAAACTAAAATTTTACACTTAGCTACAAGTCATGGAATGACCTCAAATTGCATACATAGTTATGATTAACCCATGACACATGACCCATTAACAAAGTGTGATGTTCATCTATATATTACTTAGAATGTGGGTTTACTTAGCAAAGTGTGATGTTCATCTATAGAAAACTAATATTAACATAGATTTACACAATTCAATCCCAATTTAATTCCAAATATTTTCAATATATTTCAATTCTAATTGAATACTTATGGTGCGAGCGAGTGGCAACGAGTGGCAGCGGGTGAATATCTTGATCTTCTCCTAAAAAAAGAGCAAACATCAACAATTTTACTAAAAACGGAAAAAAAAATCAATTCTATAGGAAAAAAAAAGGGAAAAAAAAAACAGAAAAGAAAAAAAAATGAAAAACAGCAAAACAGAAAAAATAAAATAAAAACAGCAAAAGGGAGAAAAAACACAAGAAAATAACAAAAACAGAAAAAAAAAACGAAAAAAAAACAGAAATAAAAAGGGATTAAAAACAGAAATTAAAAAAAGCAAAAAAAAAGAGAAAAACAGTAAACAAAACAAAAAAACTGAAATAATGCAAAAAAAGAAACTAAAAAAGAAACTAAAAACAACAATAAAAAACTAAAAACTAAAAACTAAACTAAAAACTAAAAATAAAAAACGAAACTAAAAATGAAAGAAAATCGGTGTAAGGACAACATCATACCGACAGAGAAGATAGGCGACAGTTGAACGGCGGGACGGCAGCAGAATCGGTGGAGTCGGTGCAGGGAATCGGCGGAGTCGGCGGAATCGGCAGAATCGGCGGAATCGGCGGAATCGGCGGAGCTTTTAAACCTAAAATTTGGAAACGCGCGGCAGAGAAACGAAAAAGGAAGGGTTTCGCGGTTTTTAGCGAAAAGTTTCAGCGACCGGGTTAATGTCGTCTCTGATAGTATTGTCGCCGGTCTCTGAAAGTGTTTCAGAGACCACTAATTTCGTCTCTGATAGTATTTGTCGCCGGTCTCTGAAAGTGTTTCAGAGATCACTAATGGTGCCGGTCGCTGATAGTCGTCGCTGAAAAAGCTGGTCGCTTTTTTTTGGCTGATTTTCTTTTTTTTTTAAGAAAAAAGGGAATCAGCGACCAAATAAAGTGCCGGTCGCTGATAACGGTCGCTGATACCCAAATCTGCTGTAGTGAAGTGAATCAAACGATAGAAACCACCCATCGAACCGAGTTTGGTCCGATGGGCATCGGACAACCCCCTCTCTTGTTGCTGGCGTGCTTAGATAGGACAAAAACGAGAAGAATCAGGTCGTTATGATAAAAACGAGAAGAATCAGTCAATGGACAATCTCGCGGTAAAAATAGGGAGTTACTGGACTTTTAGTGTGTATATATAATTTATTTTTCTTTGATTGTGTAAATAAACTTTTTTATCAATACAATTTGTTGCCGATTTTCACCAACCATAACAAAAAAAAAAAAAAAATACAAGGTGAAAAGTCAATTTTAATTTACCATTTTTTTTTTCGTTTTGAGAATGTCTTAAACTGATCAAAAGAAGTATCCATCTTCTGACCATATTCTTTGACAAAGACGTAACAGGGTTTCTGACAAGTGTTTTTTTTAAAGTGAATGTTAGAAGTCAAGCTATTTAATTATTTAAATCCACAAAAAAAAAAAATTCATCTAAGTTTCGAACCTGTGATCTCTCACACGAGGGTATTACCTTTGCCACTAAATCAATAACTAGTTCTTATATTAAATAATAAAGTTATTTTTATCAATTGTTTAGATATCATTAAAAAGTGTAAAACTAGTGTGCACAACTTCAAAAATCTATGGGATGCCTCTTGGTGAGTACAACTTTAAAAATCTGTCGAATTTGTTTCAAATGACGAATTCAAACTGTTGAAACTCCAAACCTTCTCTTTGCTCCAATAACAATACTTAATTGTTAATTAACTGCACTCTCTATTAGACATGGACTGACTCTTACCCAAGCTGGTAGTGGGTTTGGCCCATATGAACTGTCTAATATATCAACAAATTAATCTGCCTTCATCATACTCTGAAATTGGCACTTTTCATAAATCTTACTACCACACCAACATATATGCCGACATAACATATATACGGGCATTAGGGTATATGATATTAAATTAACAAATCACTACTCTTGACATTGCTCTTTTACGAAATATATAGAAAAGAACAGCAATTGACAGTGCAAGATCGACCAGTGGGTCCTAACTTAATTTTCATCACGAACACATATATATTATCTGTGGTTATTGCTGCCAACTCTTCCTTTCATAGTTTTAGGGGTGTCAATGGTACCTTTTTAGCCGTTTATCCGACCTGTATCGTATTCAATAAGGTGGATATGTGTAAAAAAAAAATTTCGTTAGTTTATTGGTTATGGATGGGTAAGAATTTTTTTTCGTTAACCAAATGGGTATGGGTATGGATAATGACTATTTCGTACCCGTTACCCTATAGGGTAATTATAAAATCTAAAATTATATATATTCAAATTCAATATTTATTTACTCTTCCATAATTCTATTTTGGTGCCTCTATAATAAAGTTTGAGTAATAATTAGTGATGTGTTTTTGTTATTTAATAGTGTATGTCTTTTGTTATTAGAAAAATGTTAAACATATTATTTTATTTGCATGGTTTGTTATTTTGTTAAATAATTGAATTTTTTTCAAATATATATTCATGCTTTTGAATTTTCTTGCTTTATAAAAAATAATTTAGTTGGAATTGATTGCATATATATTTATTTTTATTAGTAATGCAATTATATATGTGTGAAATGAATTAGTTTTTGATATTCTATTTGTAAAATATAATAAAATTAATTATTATATTAGTATTATCCGTTATTCATCCGCTACCGTTTCGTTACCCAATAATATTAACAGATAAGGGTAGGGTAGGGTACGGTCAATTTTTAATGGATAAGAGTAGGATATGGATAAGATCAGTTTTAATGGATATGGATATGAAAATGTCTCCACCCGACCCGTACCGTACCCATTGACACCCCTACATAGTTTCATCTATCTTAATTTTCCCCTTTGTTTCAATCCAAAGATGCTATTCCACGCACCATTAATTGACAGATCTTAATTTTATAGTCCAAGCCCATTTCTCAGTGCTGATGAAATGGACCGGAGTTTCATCTCGGCCCAAAAGTCTAGACATAGAAAACCCAGTGTTGATCTTGCCCGAAAGAACTCGATCGTGCAGGTTCATCATAGATCGTCGTTGAAATGAATTCTAATCGGACGGTCCGGATCTAAACAGAAAGATTTTGTTGCATGCCTCTGAGGATATCGACTCCGTTGAAATTGGGTTTAGCTTATTTCAGCGTGTATTTTATCCGGATTGTTCAAAACTGTTATTTTTAGACGTCTGTTATGTAGTTTTATACTTCATTAGATATATATTATTCTTACGCGTCTCTTTCTCTGCTTTTCATTTACATTTCAAATATGTTTATACCTAATACTAAAGTTGTACATATCTATATTAATATATAAGTATTTATATCTAGTATACAAAAATTAATGTTCAGAAAAATTTTCATAGTCTAAATTTTATTAATAAAAATGAGTGAAGTGCAACTTTCAAATATTTTTTATAAATATTAACATTTTCCAAAAAAAAAAAAAAAACCTCAATAATGTAAGAAGTGTGCATTAGGAGATATATTGCATTTATTATCACTCAACTTTTAATTTATTTAGATATTGATCTAACTTGTTTAAATATAGTTTATAAATAAATACGTCTTAAGAGAGTGTTAATTAAATTTGTGAAATGTGCCAATCAATTTTTACAGAAGTTCATATATAGATAAAAATTATTTTATTTTCTCCTTAAATCTTTATAAGAGAAAAGATAGACAAGGATTGTTGTCCCCAATCTTTCAAACGAGACAAATGTCATAAGCCGAAATTTTTATTAATATACAAATTAATAAATTAATTTAACAATCTATACAATTTTTATAAAGAATTTGAAAAGTATCCAAATCAATGACAGTGTAATCGGTTTCAGAAGATCAAACTGATCACAAACTCGTTGGTCACAGGAAATTGAAACCGCTGACAATGTCACCCATCCCAGAACCGAGTCATCGGTTTCAAAAGCTATAACCGATGACAATGCCATCGGTTTAAATTTAAAATAATTTTTCATTTAATTAATTTATTTAATTAGGAAATATTAAAAAAAAGTATTTTTTATTAAAATATTAGAAATATTTTTATATATTTTTTAAATTAGAAGAATACCATATAATTTGATTTATTAGAAAGACTTAAACAAATAGCCCGGATCAATATTTTTCAGATCAGATTTTTCGCGACTGTAAGAAAAATTAAAATATTTCTTTGTGTATTATTGAAAAAAATAAAAATGCTTTGAATCAGAATTATTGATCCCAGTTCAAAAGTCACTTCTAGATAAATATAAAAAATATTATGGTCTTTCTATTTTTGAAAAAATAAAAAAATTTCCTCAACTCAGTAATCATTACAAAATGTGTTTTAATCTGAGTCGTTCATTATTTTAATCTGATATAATTCTTGCATCAAAAGTGTGCATTATGCATCAAAAATCGTGCATAAATATATTTTGCAAATTTTTTTGGCAGAATTTTGCTGAAACCGATGACAATGTCATCGGTTATAGTTTCTGAAACCAATGACATTGTCATCGGTTCTAGCTTTTGAAAAGTTTCGATAGATTTTGAATTCTATCAGAATATTGTATAGATTGTTAAATTTATTATTTCTTTTGTATATTAATAAAAATTTTGAAATCATAATAAGTTACAAATATTTTTTTTTGAAATGTACATGTGAATCAATCATATAAAATTTTCTTATTGCAAATGAGATTATTTTACACTATTAGTAATATTTTACTATAAATTACATAGATAATAAGTTACATAGATATCCTCTAGTTATGGATATCAAACATGCATGTGAATCAATCATATAAAATTTTCTTATTGCAAATGAAATTATTCTACACTATTAGTAATATTTTATTATAAATTACATAGATAATAAGTTACAAATAATTTTTTTTAAAAAAAATAGAGATCAATTGAACCCATTCTTATACCATGGCTCCGCCACTGCTATAGGAGATATATATCTAAGCAGAACATAGCAGTAGAAAAGCATAAGAGTTTGCTAGGCCTAGTTATTACAAACACATATACAAGGGCGGAGCCAGACTTTTAAGGTATGGGGGTCAACCATATAAAATTTTTGTATTGCAAATGGGGGTCAATTTTATAGTTTTGTAGTATTTTACTCTAAAATATACATAAATTTATGTATAATTATAAAAAATTTAAAAATAAATGGAGGTCAATTGACCCCATTACTTGTTACTGGATCCGCCTCTGCACATATACAAATTTACCTTGTATTAAATTGTCGTAGAACAAGTTTATTGTGAAATTAAAAAAAATGCAAAATAAGTACAACAAAAAATTCATACAAAAAATTCAAAGATGTATGGCTTAAGACTTCGGCTCTACGATCCATAATGTAGCATAATATATAGTTAGCATTATTGATAGTATTATTACTATTATTATTGGTACCATTATCATTATTAGTATTATTATAGTTACTATTAGTTTTATTATTATTTATTATTATCTACCTTCACTTTGTAGTTCTGAATGGGTTTCATTTCTAGCTTACTCCAACTTGTTTGCGACTAAAAGTTTGGTTGTTGTGCCATGACAATGAGATGAGTTTGGGTCTGATGCCTATCAGACTCAAACTGAGTTCGATGGGTTCCATAGCCGTTCAATCATCTTTAAAAACTGCAGCACTTTAATATCCGTGAGCATTTGTTTTAATATCCATGCACACGAATTTTAAAGCGGATCGAACTGTTATGGAGCCCATCGGGCGCAAATTTAAGTCTGATGGGCATCAGACCCAAATTGAAGTCCATGACAATACATATCATTTGGGGATGCAATTGTTCAAAACTAATTAAGATGTTAATTTTGGTTTGTATCTACTTTTTCATTTGTAATTTTTTTTCATTAAAGGGTCCTGGTACACCCCAACATCATTTAGATACTATTCTCGATAATTAAATTTGCATCATCTAGAAAGCGAGACGAGGACTCGTGCCACTATATTAAGTCTGCAGTTCATTTGTAAATATTGACCAGCTTAATTGCCTTGTTTGACACTACATCTGATATTTTTCGAGCATGTCATCTCCTCTTTTCTTTTTCTCTTTCTAAATAAAAGGAAATGAAGAAACAGAATAAAGCAAGAAGCAATCAAATTTTCTCTCATTGCAAGTAAGGAATAACAACAATAAGAGACCCTTTTACAGGAAAATTCGAAAAATATATGTTGGATTGCACAAATTTTCACATTAGTTGCATCATTGTAAAGTCCTCACATTTGCCTGCACTAGATTATTAATAGATATCAAATAAAAAACAATCAACATAATAAAAAAAATAAAAATAGTATACTCTTACATAATAAAACAACAACAAAATAGCATCATTTTATATATTAAAAAACAACAAAGTTAATCCAGACTCATAAATTTCTATAAAACTTTTTATAAAAAAAAAAACAACAAAATTTCTTATTAATAGTGCTTTTAGACTGACTTAGTGGACTTTCCAGTTCCAAAGAAGAACAAATAATTAATTTCCAAGAAGAAATAAAGTAGTACCGAACTCGTATGTTTTCCACTTAATTTTGAAAATCCAGGTCACCCTGACTGTGTGTGAGTCCGCTCTCGAAGGTGGGAGAGGGACAGTTAGGTACTGCCAAGTACAATACTTGCAGCCGTCAGAACTCACAAGTTGATAGGGTAGCTAGCTATTTAGAAAGAGAGAGGGGGTTGTCCAATGCCCATCGGACCAGAACAGTGTTCGATGGTGTCCGATACCATCCGATCTACTTTAAGATCTGTGCACACGTATATTAAAGCAAACATCACGGATATTAAAATGACGCACACATATTTTGAAGTGAATAGGACGGTATCGGATACCCATCGAACAGACTCTGGTCCGATGGGCATCGGACACACTCCTCTCCCATTTAGAAATAGGGGTTCTGTTTTGAGATTTATGCCGGATTAAAACTGACGATTTATATCTCATTAACTCAATCAGGTATTGAACTGGATTCAGAGAGAGGGGGAGGGCAATTCGGATCACCCAAGGTACCTGATTCAAGCAAATTACAAACGGACTATATTAGTTCCTTTAACTTGAACGAATCTCAAAACGCTCCTATATTTTTTATAGGCACCGAATTGACTTGGACCTGACTGGAGTTAATCTGAGTCGTCTGTTTGTAATTTGCTTGAATCCGGTACTTGGAGATACGGATTCGGGGGAGGGACAGACAGAATCAGAAAGGGGGTCGGATACTCTGATCAAATCAAATTTTGTTATTTTGATGTCTAATTTTGCTGTTGCACTGAGTACGTAGAGAGCGAGCAATAGAGAAATAAATCTGCTGTTATTCCAAAGAGATAACAGTATCCTGTATTCCGATCTTAACTGTTGAACTTTATGAGATTCGCACATAAATAAATAATTTTTTTGAAATTTGTACGTGGAAAATTTTAAATAGTTGGAATACGAATAATAGGGTCTGTTATCCCTTTGGAATAACAGCAGATTTATTTCCGAGAAATAGAAAGAAGATACAAATATTGTATATGCTTAATTAATATTTGACAAATGATTTTATTTTTCTTTTTGACAGGTCTTTGGTTCACAAGAAATTAAATTGACATCGTGTCATTTCGATCTAAATAACACCAACTCCAAAACCTATCAAATCGGTTTCAAATGACGAATTCAAACCATTCAAACCAATCTACTTCATTAATTGTACATTTACATACAAAATTTATAATTTTTCAAATTTATTTAGTATCAAGTAAAGTGGTCAAATGTAGTTTTTAAGTTAATTTTAATATATTTATTTTTCAACATTTTTGACCGCTTGATTTGATGTTAAAATAACTCGAAAAAAATATAAATTTTACATTTAACACATCATCATACAATAAATCGGTTTGAACGGTTTGAATTCACCGTTTGAAGCTGATTCAATAGATTTTGAAGTTAGTGTTATATAAACTGAAATGACACTAATGTCATGCTAGCCAGATTCTTGACACAAGAATTATGTATTTTGGATATTCATGACTCGACTAACCCCACGCATATATAGCATAACAAAATAGTTTTAGAAGACTTTGGGTTTTGACTTTTTGATGCCGTAGGTTTAGTTTGAGATCGGAATTAATATCACTTAATTTTCTAGTTGGGATAATAAAAAATAGCACTCTTGTAGTTAGTTCCACTGAAATGACAACTTAAAGTTCATAATTTTTTATGAGTTGAGTAGTTATATGTATTTAACAGTCAACTGTCATTTAATTATTTATATTGCGTGTCGTAAAATATATATTTTCCAAAAATATATCTCTCAAAATTTTTTTTGAAAAAAATATTATATGTACAATTTTTATTGTTGTTGAGAAAAGTGGATGGTCCCACATGTTTCATTAGAAACATGTTAATTATTCATACAAAAACAGTGGAAGGTAACCACTGTACATATCCAAAAACTAAAACAGGCAATAAAATATCACTAAGTTATTACAAACTCATGTACAAATTTATCTAGTATTAAATTGTCGTAGAACAAGTTTATTGTGAAATAAAAAAAAATATTGCAAAATAAATACAACAAAAAAGTCAAGGATGTATTGCTTAGGACTTCGGCCTCTACGATCTATAATATAGGCATAATATATATAGTTAGTATTATTGCTAGTATTATTACTATTTTATTGGTACCATTATCATTATTAGTATTATTATATTTATTATTAGTTTTATTATTTATTGCTATCTACTTTGACTTTGTGATTCCATTAATTGGGTTCATTTCTAGCTTACTCTAACTTGTTTGAGACTAAAAACTTGGTTGTTGTGCCATGACAATACATAACATTTGGAGATGCAATTATTCAAAACTAACTAAGATGTTAATTTTGATTTGTATTTACTTTTTCATTTGTAATTTTTTTTTATTAAAGGGCTCGGAACACCCCAACATCTTTTAGATGCTATTCTCTATAATTGAATTTGCTTCATCTAGAAGGCGATACAAGGACTCGTGCCACTATATTAAACCTGCAGCTCATTTGTAAATATTGATCAGCTTACCTTGTCAGACACTACATTTGGCATATTTCAAAGCATGTCCTCTCCTCCCTTTTTCTTTTTCTCTTTCTAAAAGAAAAGAAAATAAAGAAACAGAACAAAGCAATAAGCAATCAAATTTTCTCTCACTGCAAGCAAGGAATGAAAGCAATAAGAGACCTCCTTTTGTAGGAAAATCTGAAACATATATGTTGGATTGTACAAATTTTCACATTAGTTGCATCATTGTAAAGTTCTCACATTTGCCTGCACCAGATTATAGGTTATCAAAAATATAAACGAGAATAGAACTTCATATAATATTATGGTTCAATGGCATGAATGAAATGGTCATAGTAAGAAATTACGTACTAGGAGAAATAATGGTATTTTTTTAGTATTAGAACGGATTGTTATATTAATTGTTTCTTAATTTGTAGCATGCATGTACATATTCTTCAAAATAACCCTCACGGTAAACTCTACACTCCAATCCAACTCAAACCTACTAAAATTTCAAAATCAAATAATCCTCCCCGGTATAATCAAATTCGAAAAAAATAATTCAAGCCTAAATAAACTAACAAATATTAAGCATTCGAACATAAAATTATCTAAATCCAAATGATAAATAACCCGAAAAAAACTCCAAATCAGAAGCGACCAAAACCAATTAATGTTACCCAAACAACAATTGTACTAATTTGTGTTAATTTGAACCGCGTACAAGCGATTGAAACCTGATGAAAGATATTCATATTTAGTTGTGGAGTCCTTTTTACAAGTGTTAAGGTTGATTCTTTACATTTTGTTGGTATATAGGTAATAATGAAATATCATGTAAGAATATTTTTTGCAGATGTATTTTGCTTTAATATATCAATTTTTTTTTCTAAGGGATATTGCCGTATTGCTTTTATTAAAAGTTGGATAATATTTTTGTATTAAATAAGAAAGTACGTCTTTGAGAGTTTTTTTTTTTGACATAAATCTCAAATTACACAATATTATAATTACATATAGTTTAATCATAATTTATTCCATAATACTGAACTTCTTTTTTAGTTTAATTTGACTCTATTCATCAAAACATTTATGAAGTTATATATATATATATATAGGGAAAGGCTACGGTGCTATCCATAGCACCTTAGACTCTATGCAACGGCTCAAAATTTGAATTTTTAAAATCCTAACGGTCAATCCGAACAGTTAGATGTGTTCTCCATATTGAAATATGCTTGGAGACCAAATTTTATATTTTTTGGAATTTTTTTTACTATTTATTAAGCCACTTTGAAAATTGCTAAAAACGGGTGAACAGTAAAAATTTCTGGACGGTTCGGATCAGCGATTTTCAAAGTGGCTTAATAAATAGTAAAAAAATTCCAATGTAAAATTTGGTCTCCAAGCACATTTCAATATGGAGAACACATCTAACGTTCGGATCGACCGTTTGGATTTTAAAAATCCAAATTTTGAGCCGTTGCATAGAGTCCATGGTGCTATGGATAGCATCGTAGCCTTTCCCCATATATATATATATATATATATATATATATATATATATATATAGAGTAGAACTAGGGTGCTCCTAAGTTCACCAAGCCTCTTGTGAACTTGACTCTAAAGTTTACTGAATCGACTTTAAACGATGAATCAAAACCGTTGAAATCCTTCTACCTAATGATTGATGCGTCTACATGTGAAAATTTTAAAGTTTCGAATTAATTTGATATAGAGTCAAGTGGTCAAAGGTATCCAAAAAATGAAGGCATTAAAATTTATTTATAAATCTTAAATTTTTGACCACTTGACTCTATATTAAATTAATTCGAAACTTTAAAATTTTCACATGTAGACGCATCACTCATTTGATAGAAGGATTTTAATAGTTTGGATTCATCGTTTAAAGTCGATTCAATATATTTTAGAGTCAAGTTCACAAGAGATTTGGTGAACTTAGGAGCACCCTAGTTCTAATATATATATATATATATATATATATAATGTACTTTCGGTAGCATATGGGCCGAAATGCTACCGGTCCAAATTTGAAATTTCAAAATCCAAAAAGTCGATCTGAACCGTTAGATATGTTCTCTATATTAAAATATGCTTGGAGACCAAATTTTACATTTTTTAGAATTTTTTTACTATTTATTAAGCCACTTTGAAAATCGCTGATCCAACGGTTTCACTGTTGGGTTAAGCCACCGTGGAATCAGCGATTTTCAAAGTGGCTTAATAAATAGTAAAAAAATTCCAAAAAATATAAAATTTGGTCTCCAAGCACATTTTAATATAGAGAACACATCTAACGGTTCAGATCGACTTTTTGGATTTCGAAATTTCAAATTTGGACCGATAGCACTTCGGCCCATATGCTACCGAAAGCACATTAGCCGGACTCATAATATATATATATTAAATACGATAATTAAAAACAATTCTTTGTTAAATCCAAAAATATATTTATACCAAAACTTACGGCACACATACGTGAATTAGACATTTGATTTTTTAGTTGGTTGGATAGATCCAAAATCCATTGAGATTAATAAGAACGCGGATGATCCGAGTTATAGTTATTCAAATATATAATCTGAAACAAATCAAATCTAATACTTATCGAAATATTACTTCTTGTTGAGTCTGACTACTAAGACATCAGTATTATTTTAGCCATAGTAATATTGACTCCAAAATCCATCAAATAGGTTTCAAACAACAAATTCAAACCGATCTACCTTACGAGCGATACATTTACAAGTAAAATTTATAAATTTTCAAATTCATTTCGTATGAAGTCAAGCGGTCAAAATTGATGTTGAAGTTAATGAATTTGAAAATATTAAAGACTTCAAACTAAATAAATTCAAAAATTTACAAATTTTGTTTGTCACTTGTGATGTAAATTGGTTTGCTCATATATATAGAAGGTCTACTAATGTTGCTCATATAGAAGCATGTAAGCTATTAATTTTTTTTTAGTATAAAAAATAAGAGGTCTACTAGTCATTTTAAAATTGATTTTATTCAATTACACATAATAATTAAGTTGTACGTACTTTTTTTTAATCAGATGTTATAATTTGGATGGTGGTAATTGAGAGACTATTGATATCTTAATTTGTTCTACACTTGGATAAAATTTAAAAAAAAGAAGAAAATATATCGGCTTTACTCCTATTAATTTATTCTGAAGTATTAATTAAAGACTTACTGAGAAAAAACTATAATCATTTTATTTTAAAGAGACAACTCTAAAGCTACACTTCAACATGTAATTTACGTTCTTTATTCCTGGCCAAGTAGCTTTCTCTTTTCCTTTTTGTAAGGACACACGATATGATAAAGCTAGCTACTGTACGTAAATGAGCATTGAAGAGCAGTGAATCACACAACTACAAGCTCTCCTTGCTAGTTTGTTCCTTATAAAAGGGATCATAATATCTCTGGTACTCTCTACCTATCAAGCAAAATTCACATACAACTTAATTTGACTCTGATAAAAAAGGGAGTAATAACAATGTCCATATCTTCTGTTGAATCGCAACACATCACAACACCACAACCTTCTGATGACGCCTCGTTGAACAATCGGGTGAAGCAGCTCTTCAAAGCAGCCATGAATAATAAATGGAAAATGGTGGCTGAGATCTACAGTGAAGAGCAAATCCAAGGCCAGCGCATTAATTCTGCCCGTGAGACCTTGCTTCATGTTGCAATTTCTGGTGCCCCGGAAAATGTAGTTTTAGATCTCCTCCAAATTGTTGAAACAAACAGAGGTATTACCGTTGATCAAAACCTTACATTTTTCTTACGAGCTGTACTGGTTATGTAATGTGAAAGTGAAAATGTTACTACTTTCTTATTAAAAAAAAAAGCAATATGTGCTATGTAATGGACAATTGATCACCTTGACATGCTTCTTTCTAAAAATTATGTTAAATATAATTAATTATGATTCAATTAATACATAAACATG
This sequence comes from Carex scoparia, assembly GCA_024447655.1. Lineage (NCBI taxonomy): Eukaryota > Viridiplantae > Streptophyta > Magnoliopsida > Poales > Cyperaceae > Carex > Carex scoparia. The sequence continues at coordinate 3,639,910 of JAJHPE010000001.1, forward strand.
TAGACCACAATTGAATTTTCAGTTTGAGTTCTAAGAATATTTGATGCAATTCTCGCAGAGATGGGTGAAATCTTGAGCTTAAAAAATAACACTGGGGATACCCCACTTCATCTAGCGGCGGCTCTCGGACTGGAGAAGGTTTGCAGGAGGATAACAAAAATGTGTCCAGAAATGGTAACTGATGCACGTAACAACCTTCAGGAGACTCCTCTCTTTTTGGCCGTGCGTCACGGAAAGAAGAAAGCCTTCTTTGTGCTTGAGTCTGCCATCCATATGATTCAAAACCTGACAATTGATGATGGAGACTGCTTATTCAGGAGAGACATCACTCACTGTAGGAGATATGATGGTAACAATATCCTTCACTACGCCATCAGAGTAGAAAATTTTGGTATGCGCTTTCACCAAAAAATAAAAGTAAAATAAAAAGTGCATGAATAATATAATCATTCAAATTTATTATTGACTGTAGATTTGGCCTATGATATCATTCACCTTTATCCACTGTTGGTGAACTATTTCAATTCAAACGGAGAAACTGCACTTCACACTCTGTCTAACATGCCCTCTGTTTTCAAGAGTGGAGCTCGCTTTGGCCTATATGATACAATTCTATATTACTGTACTTAACTCTGTCACTCTCTCTCTGCCCCCCCATTTAAATCTAAATATTAATTGTGATTTTTACCATAATAATAATTGCTATATGGTGTTTAACAATCTGATTACATTTTTCCATAGATTACTTTAATACTAAGGGCAGTGCTATTCTGAGAGCAACAATTAGAATATTGAGCGTTGAGAGAAACTTTTCCCTCTTCATACTCAATTTATTCTACTTTAAAATCTCTTAATTATGGTAGAAAGTTAATAAAATTTGGTATCAAATATATAAATGAAAACTATTAAATGCTATTGAAAGATAATGCAAGAATGTCTTATCTTATTGATTTTAATTTTTATTTTAATGGTGACCCTGCTACTTTGAAAGCTAGATGCTCAACTCAAAGAAATTTTTATATTTTTATATCAAATTTAGTAGTCACTGCACATTCTTAAGGTTAATTTTTATACAAAATTTAAAAAAGGTTCCAACAAATTAAAAACATTTCTGTTAAAGTCAAATATTAGAAAATACTTTACTTCATATACCATACTTTATCTTCTTCTTTTTTAGCAATACACTGAAGCACAAAGACTTATATAAATATAAAAATGTCTCACTAGTAAACTATTTATAGTATAAGAACTAATAAAATTCATTATGTGAGGCTAAACTCTGATATTTAAATTTTATAGATAAAGTCACATTTTTAACATAGACAATTTTTTTAAAATACTTGCAGAAAAATTGGTTCAATTTATTCTTTCGTTCAAATTATTTATTATTTTTTGTGTAATTCATGTCTAGATCTGATTATACGTTTACATAATTTTAAAATTAATTCAACAAAATATATTAGGTTCGTTTATTCTAATTTATCTATATTTTCCAGTGTTCTAAATAGCTAGCTATAATAGCACAATAGTGATTTCGGACCTTAAAAGCTATAGCGCAATAAGCTATTTTCGGCACAATAATTGAGTTATAGCATTTTTTTAAGACTTTCCACTGATGACACAATAATCGCTATTTTGAATCTTGACATTTTCAAAACAAACAATAGAGGAAACCAATTAAAATTGAACAAAAATTCTAAATAACTTCAAAGAAACAATAAATTGAATGAATTGTGCTGCAAATACGAAAAAATTGTTTATGTAAAAAATGCAAGTTTATCTATGAAAATTAGATGTCAAAGTTTAACCTCACATAATGAATTTTTTTTATATCTTATTGTATAAATAGTTATCTTTTCAAGCTAGTGAGACATTTTTCTCTTGAATTTTTGTAGTCACCACCAACATATAGTCTTAAGGTATATTTTTAATAAAAAAATAGTTAGGTTTTCACAAATTAAAATCTCTCTGTTACTATCCCAAAAAGATGATAATACCGTTTTCATATATCATATTTTATCTTCTTCTTTTTTAAACAATGCACTGATGCAAACAAAAGAAAAATCCAATTCGAAAAATATTAATATAAATTAAGGATAAATTTGTTATAAAAATATAAAAGTATTTTGAGTTGAGCATCCAGTTTTGAAAATAGCAGTGTCACTATAAAAATAAAATAAAATAAGACAATAACTTTTTATTTTGATTTTTACAGTAATAATAATTGCTATGTGGTGCTTATTCGCAATTTGACTTGAGAATGTTTAATACTTTGATAGTAGGTACATCTACATCCCCAGTCGAGTTTCAATTTGCTGATTGGTTGGAGAGGGAAAAATATTCTTTTGACCGAAAAGGTATTCAGATGTATGAAAGAGAAAGTATACGTACTACCGATATACAATGTTTGCGTTGACCTATTTTCTTTGATCGTCAGATACATATATAATCCTGTCGGTATGAGAAAAAAAGAACTCAATATAATTAATCAAAATAAGAACAAATTGTTCATATAGATCATTTCTTTTGTCTACTAAACTTTCTTATTTCCACTATTGCAGCTTATTGTTGCTTAAAATCTGCTATCTGTCAGGCTTGCTGCGGTGATGAAGAAAATCAATGTATAGTATACAAATTATTATATATGTTATAATTATATCAATATATCAGTTTTTTCCTTAGAATTTAGTAACACTTGGCTAGATTCTCAAGGTTAACTAATGGTATAAAACTGATAATCTAATGAAAATAGACTTTCATATTTCTCTACTAAACATCAAAAACAAAGAAAATAGACTTTCATATAACTAATTGTACGAAAGATCAAGACCCTATAAAAATGTAAAAACAAAATGTTTTTACTTTATTTACCTCACAGTATTTAATCAGGAGAAATCCAATGTCAATATTTTTGGTGTTCCCATGAACACAATTCCATTTTTTATGAATAATTTAAAATATATATTCAGATATACATGTGAACTGTTGATCTTGATTTATTTTTGAAGTAATTGATTCTCGTTAAAGATTGTAATTTTAAACTTGTGTTTTACTAAGGATCAAAAAAATAAACGGTGCAAATGAATCACCATAAACCATTGATTTCTTGGCTTCTTGATATGTACCAAAGTCAAATTCTGATATCATTACTTTCCTCTACAAACAAAAGAAAGATCATCTGTTTGGTTTTAAATTTTGTACGAGAAACTATTTAATTTTAGTTTTGTACGATATATTTAAATTAAGATATACTTTTGTCAATTAAATCTTCGATTAGACTGATATGTTGTTAATAAGGATCATAATCATCTAGAATCTCTTTCTGTTGGGTTACGGATTAGTTTTGGCAGTATGACAAGCTAATATTTAAAAGCATAAAATGATTCATTAAGGACCTAAATAATAATACAGGACAAAGGTTTTGGAAAAAGATAACATGATATGGTAATTTTTAATGAAGCCTTATATGTGTTCATAATTTTTTTTTTTTGTTTCCCTTCATTTTTATCCTGCATGAAAGCTGGAGCACGAAAGGAAGATGAAGATAGGCCATCTAAAATTCAGAAACAAAGATACCCACAGAACTATGATACGATGATTTCCTTTTTCAAGATTATCGCTAACCTCCTATTATTTGTTACTGGGATAGGTACGTGCATGTATCTATGTTTGCATAATTTCTTCAAGAAAAATGTCAAGTTACTCTTCGACACCAATTAACTGCTGAAAGTTCTTGTGATAGGTATACCCTAATTGAAAAAAAGTAATTTTATAATTATATGTAAAAAGCTCCTCTCATTTAAAATATGAATAATATGAACTAGCTCGTTCTTATAGAAGGTATAACTTATAGAAGGTATATGATAAATTAACTAATTATAAGCTCAATATGCACAGTTCATTTTTAATTTCTAGATAAAGTAATTGACCGTTCTTTTCGAAATTCTTACTAATTAGACAACAGTCGGTATTCATTTTAGATACTTGCTTAAAGAGGTTATCTGGTTTATGATGATGTACAAACTTTATTTAGGCAATAGAAAACAAGTATTTACAAATAGAGAAGAAACAAAAAAATAAACATAGTATACCAACAATAATATAATTTCCCGGCGCATGACCAGAGAAAGAAGGAAAAGAGTATGATTCATTATATGGCTTGGAACAATTAATTTAGATTTTATTGAAATGTGAAAGAAAAGTTGCCAATTATTATCGACCTTTTGCTCAGTTGTTTACAATATTTAGTACATCACTCCATGAATAACTTCCTAAAGGGTGGATTATTCAACGGAGACTGCACATACTTACAATAATTAAAGGACAGCACAGAAATGCACTGAAAATAATGAAGAAACTGGTGGATCATTCAACACTCTGGGAGTATGAGGAAGCCAGCGGTGGAAAGAAACCAGTTGGCGGCTTCTCTTGCTCTGAAATACCTTTTATTGGATTAGAACACCCTTCAATGGAAACATCAAAAGAACCTCTTTATCAGGGCTTAGATGAAAACATAATACTGAACTCAAGTGAAGGTATGTTGATTAGAAAATAAATTTTCTCGATTTTGAATTTTTTTTTGCCATTTATTTCAGTAAATGAATCAGAATCTACTTTACTTATGTTGGCTTACATATATGAAAATAATTTTAATTGATTTTCTACGCATATAATTAACTTCTAATGCTTTTATTTTAAGTATTATTTGTAATGAACAGTGAGGTGATTTGTTTTTTTTTTTGGATAAACAGTATGATTGGGTTGTAAAATATTCTATACCATCTACAAATTATTATTTTTTTTTTTAAATCGGGCAGGGGCTGCCAGATGTAGTTTTTTTGAAAAATAAGAAGAATAGGGTTACAGCCAGCACAAGTTTACAAGCTAACACTCATCACACAACAGAACCCCTATTTGCTATGCCTATCTGGTACTGAAAATTAAATTAACCAAGTTACTGTAACTGGAATTTACAGAACTTTTCCGACAGCGTTGCCTCATGTACAATCCATGCCCCTATCATACCAACCGGCACTCTCTTATCTTCAAAGATCCTCAGATTTCAATTCTTCCAAATGGCCCAGCAGGTACAAGAAAATAGTATCCTCCAATATATATCCATGGATATATTGGATATATATTATGGTGTTTTCATGAGGATATTGGCTATTTTGAAAGTTTGTATGGGCACACTATAAATTCTCCCAAATATTATTTAGGTGTTGCTAAATTTCTCTTTTTCTATTCTTCTAACACAAATAATTTTATATACAATTAAGAATAAGCTAAATTTTCAGTTTCAGCAGCAATACTTGCCCAAAAACAGCTAATCAGGTACCTTGCTAGTAAGATGCTACTATAGCACTAGCAACATCTCAAGCATAAATTAAAGAACAAAAATTTATTACAGAGTCAAGATAGAAAACTTCCTATTGGCTTATACTGTTAGAAAAGAGATGACGAATCCAAAGCATGTTGCAACACGTTTTGTTAACATTTATTACAATTTTGTCAGAATATGCTACAGAAAGCCCTGTTTTGGTAGCTGCAAAGAATGGAATAACAGAGATGGTGAAAAGAATCCTTAAGAAGTATCCAGTGGCAGTCATGGACAAAGACAAGGATAAGAAAAATATTGTTTTATTGGCCGTGGAGCATCGCCAAGTCCATGTTTACACCTACATGCTGGGTGTTCAAACTGTGGAGAGCATATTTCGGAAAGTAGATAAAGATGATAATAGTGCTCTACATCTTGCAGCCAAGCTCAGTCATAGCCGCCCATGGAGCACTGGACCGGCACTTCAGATGCAATGGGAGTATACTTGGTACAAGGTAAGGTGATCTCTCTCCTTCCTTATTCTCTGTAAAAAATGGAATTAAATAAAATAAACTGAACATAAGTAATATTTAGTTATTTACGGTGTGCAGTATGTGCGTAGTACAATGAACCTAGAAATATTATCAACAATCAACAAAGATGGAAAGAGACCAAAGGAGGTATTTGAAGAGAGTCATGATACACTGATTAAAGACGGAATCAGTTGGCTGACATCCATTTCCCAGTCTTGCTCCACGGTGGCTGCTCTGTTCGGAACGGTAGCCTTTGCATCTGTCAGCACAGTTCCAGGAGGTCTAGATCAGCAATCTGGGTTTCCAATCCTCAGTAACAGACCAACTTTTCAGACATTTGCCATCTCATCCCTCGTTGCTCTTTGCTTCTCTGTTACATCTATTGTGATGTTCCTTGCAATACTCACCTCAAGTTTCAAGGTATTGCAAAACCCTTATTTAAATATTTTCCCCAGATGTCTTAATTGGAAGTTGTTTTGGGTTAATTAGGATGTGAGATTTCTTCGTTTTTCCTTTCTTTAACCTTTTGCATGCAGAATTTTACAATGCATAATATAGATTGCTTGATAGACATAAGATAAATTTTGGTGGAATATATGAAAGCAAGTACTCAACAAAAAATTTAAAGTTTTTATATTCGAACTATAATTTCTCTCTTACTATTATTATAAAATTACTTTATCATGCATACCCAAGATAACTTCTAAGCTTTCCAACAGACTATTACACTTGTTTTTTTTCCTAAGCAATATATATAATTCCAAATTTAAGTTTTTTTTTTTTAAAGCCAATAAACCTTTAGAAGTCCCCAAAAAACTTCTAGAACTCTCTTCATAAATTATTATAATTTAATTAACACCCCTCTTTAAACTTAATTTGATTTTCATCTTTCATCCCAAGAATTATTTTGAATTTCTTAAATATCTTGATTGGCATTGACTTTGTAAAAATGTCGGCAACTTGATCTCCACTATTAACATGTGTCAATTTCATATTCTTCTTCTTCACATGCATGCTCATTAATAAAATGAAATATTACATCAATATGCTCGTTCCTTAATATATGATGAACCAAATTCTTTACCAACTTAATTGCTGACATGCTATCAAAATAATTGAGTACCGCATCCTGAACAAAATTAATTTCTTCAAATAATTAACCCCCTTAACCAAATCGTGTGACACACACATGCCGCTGCTATAACATATTCTACCTCACATGTCGAAAGTGTCACGATTGGTTCCTTCTTTGAAAGCCAAGTGAAAGCTGTATTGGCCATATAAAATAAAAATCTCAAGGTGCCCTTTCTATGCATCTGTGTCTCAACCTCAATCACTATTGAAAGAACATAAAAATGAACCAAGAGAGAGAGTACCTCGTAATTAACAAAGAATTCCTTTGATGGTTTTCTCTTCTTTTAGTGGTATATTGGCTTGCAACGCTTCATTTTCCTTTCCTCATGAGTCTCGATCTCCAAGAAACTTGAAAGGTCGCCAATGGTCATAAACTCCAAATTTTTGGACACTTCAATTGCACAACATATTTTCAAAATCATCCATCAAAGAATGAAGTATTTTATCCACCACTTTTACATTGATTAGAGTATCACAATTTCTCTCTAATTGATTGACAATAATTTGTATTCTTGTGATGTAATTGGATATGCCTTCCACCTCTTTCATGTTCATTGATTCAAACTCATCATCAACCATTTTTAGACGCACTTGTTCAACTCACACATTGCCCTTGTATGCCTTCTTGAGTATATATATATCCCAAGCATCGATTGAGTATTTTGCACTGACTATTTTCTCTAAGCTGGATTCATCAACCGCTTGATATAAAGAAGACAAAGAGTGGTTTTATCCTTTTGACGTGACACCTTCAAGGTTTTTATTGATTAACCGACAAATTTTCTTTCAGATCATTCTCATCATAGCTATTCTCAACTACTCATGTGTCTTGTTTAATGATGAGTAGAGCCTTCATTTGTATGCACCAATTGTCATAGTAATTCTTTGTGAGACAAGGAAAGTAGGAAACAATACTTGTCTAAGTGATGCTAAACCAGTTCTTGTTAGGGCTTTGATACCAACTTTCATAGAAATAAGATCAAATTTGTGCAGTATTTAGAGACAAGTTCAATACAAATATTGAAATTTCTCATTCAATATACATCATATTTCTCTCTTACTAATACAATAACTTTATCATGCATATATAGACCTAAGAAAACGTTTTAAGATTCCAAAAAAGACAATAACAGACTACCATTAATTTCACCCATTTTTTCCTAAACAATACATAGAATTGAATTCTGAATTTTATTAGTTTTTAAAATCCAAAAAACCTTTAGAACTCCCTAAGAAACTTGAATGCGTTTCATAGATTATTCTTTTGACCATACATATTCCTAAAAATTAATTTTATAATTTAACATTGCTAAAATAAAATAACAAAATTAACCAAGAAAATATGATTTGTTAATCTTTTAGTATGATGACTTGTTAGGTAATATATATATTAGGCATTCAATCAATACTATGTACTCATGACCTTTCTTTGTTAGAGACTCAGCAGGTAAATGAACGTACTGTCAACAGAAAAGGAATTCAAATTACAAAACATGTTAATTATAGGGCAAGAACACAAACTTTTCTCTCACCTTTTGACGTTTTTTTTTTAAAAAATAAAATTTTTTACTTAAACCTCAATCTTTCTTTCTATACAACATTGCAAACTGAAATTCTTATCAGCTTTGCAACATTGGAACCTTATCAGGAGCAAAGTTTTGTTGGTCACTTTCGGTAGCAGACTATAGGAAGGATTCCCAATAAGCTCATCCTGGGTTTGACCTCCCTCTTCATCGCAATTGCTTCTACGCTTGTCTCATTCTGTGTAGGAGACTATTTTCTTGTTGCAGAAAATCTCAAATTTTCCGTGTACCCTATATATGCTGTCATGTGCTATGCTGTCGCTTTCTTTGCCGTTGCACACTACCCATTATACATTAGCCTCATCAAATTAACATTTATGAAAATTCTGGAGCCTGATCATAAGGTGATAAGAATACGCTAAACATACATAATTACATATATTATTGTATCTCGTTTTATGTTTTTTTTCTACCTAATAATTCAAGACTAAGAATTTTGATTTGATGTGGTGTTTGTTTGACCATGTGTGTCATACAGAGAATAATTATTCAGGATTTCTTGTCACTCTGGTATGTTTTAAATTTGTTGCATTGGAAGCTACTTTTTTTCTACTTTTAGGGTTTCTGAATTGCTTCAAGTTTTGGTTTGGTGTGGAAATTTAAAGAAAAGAGAAAAACTTTTTTTTTTTTTTTTTTTTTTTTTTTTTTTTTTTTTTTTTTTTTTTTTTTTTTTTTTTTTTTTTTTTTTTTTTTTTTTTTTTTTTGTTTGGTTTTTTTTTTTTTTTTATTTTTTTTTTTTTTTTTTTTTTTTTTCTTTATTTTTTTTTTATTTATAATTATTAAGTTTTTTATTTTTTTTGGTTTTTTGTTTTTTTTTTTCTTATAAAAATTTTTTGAAATTTATTTTTTTATTTTTCAACCCCCCCCCTAAAGTGGGCTCCAAACAAATTGATTGAGCCCAACTTGCTAAGTATATCATTGAATGTTGTTTTGTCGAGAGCCTTGGTGAAGATATCCGCAAGTTGCTCTTGGCTTTTGACAAATGGTGTCTCAATTTCTCCTGATTGCACCTTGTCTCGAACAAAATGGCAATCAACTTCAATATGCTTTGTTCTTTCATGGAAGACGGAATTGGATGCAATGTGCCGTGCTGCTTGATTGTCACAGTACATCTGCATAGCTCCTTTGCACTCTATCTTCATATCGTGAAGTAAGTGTTTGATCCAGGTAAGCTCGCTTGCTGTGGATGCCATGGCTCGATATTCTGCCTCTGCGCTTGATCGTGCCACAACATTCTGCTTCTTGCTTTTCCATGTTACTAGGTTTCCACCTACAAATGTACAAAACCATGTGGTTGATTTTCTGTTACAGCTTCCAGCCCAATCTGCATCAGAATAACCAACCACATTGTTAGTAATGTTTTTCTTCATCCATATTCCTTGACTTGGAGTACCTTTGAGATATCTCAGTATTCTATCAATGGTACTCAAGTGACTGGTATGCGGAGCATGCATAAATTGACTTACAACACTAACTGCAAATACAATATCAGGTCTGGTAACTGTAAGATATATTAATTTTCCTACCAACCTCTGATATTGTCCTATGTCAGTTAATGGTTCACCATCTTCTAGCCCAAGTTTAATATTGGTTTCCATTGGGGTACCGGCTGGTTTTGCTCCTAACTTACCAGTCTCTTTTAACAAGTCAAGGACATATTTTCTTTGGGATAGAAATAATTCTTTGCTTGAGTGAGCTATTTCTATTCCAAGAAAATATGAAAGTGTTCCAAGATCCTTGATATCAAACTCATTTTTCAATGATTGCTTAATTTTTTTATTTCTTCATTATCATTTCCAATAATGATAATGTCATCTACATAGACAAGGATAATGGTGGTTGATTTTTCAGAGTGTTTAATAAACATGGAATAATCAGCTGTGCTTTTAACAAAATTATTTTTTAGAAGAAAAAAGCTTAGCTTGGCATACCATGCTCTTGGAGATTGTTTTAGCCCATAGATTGCCTTCCTGAGCTTACACACCAACGATGGACCTGATATAATCTTATAACCTGGAGGAAGAGTCATATAGACTTCTTCTTCCAGATTGCCTTGAAGAAATGCATTTTTTACATCCATTTGGAATAGATTCCATCCTAAGTTGGTAGCTACTGATAACAGGATTCTAACTGTACTCATCTTAGCTACTGGTGCAAAAGTTTATTTGTAGTTAATAATAGCATAAGTTTGGGTGTATCCCTTGGCCACTAACCTAGCCTTATACCTTTCTACCGTACCATCACTATTGTATTTAATCTTCTATACCCATTTACAACCTACAAGTTTTTTTTTTCCTTTTGGTAAATGGACAATGTCCCACGTGTCATTTTTTTCCAAGGCATGAAGTTCTTCTTTCATGGCCTTACACCAGAGTGGGTCCAAATTGGCTTCATCAAAACTGGTTGGTTCGGTTTGGCTGGTTATGTTAGTCAAATAGGCCCGATATTCAGGAGATACCTTGCATAACAAATAAAATCTTGAATTGGATACGTTACCTGATGTGATACATAATCCCTCAATTTTGTAGGAGGCCGAGTTTGTCGTGTGGACCTTCTCAAGGCAATTTCTTCTTGAGTTGGCTGACCAGGCTCTTCATTTGATTCTCTTTCTTCTTCTCCCCCCGAAGAAATTACGCTTGATTCACCAATCTGTTCTTCCACTATAGTCTCAACATGTTCTTGATTGGTTACTTCAGGAAACAAAAAATTATTTGGAGGTAATATGGTTGTTTGGTTGTTGTCTTGTCTGTTTGGTTGGTAATATGGTTCGTTTTCAATGAATGACACATCTCTTGAGATGTAAAGTTTGTGATTTTTTGGATCATAACATTTGTAACCTTTCTTTTATGAAGAATACCCTAGAAATATAGTTTTAACTGAATTTCTATCTAATTTGTCAATTCTTTTTTGTGTACAAAGCATGTACATCCAAAAACTCGAATATGGTCTAGGTCTATTTTTCTTCCTTTGAGAATTTCTAAGGGACTCATGTTTTTTTGTTTTATACTTGGTAACCTGTTTATAAGATAAGTTGTTGTTAACACTGCATCTGACCAATAAATCTTTGGGACATTATTTTGAAAAAGTAGTGATCTAGTGACTTCAAGGAGATGCCGATTTTTTCTTTCTGAGACTCCGTTTTGTTGAGGAGTATTAACACATGTGGTTTGATGTAGAATACCTTTTTGTTTGAAAAAATCGACAAAATTTTTGTTAACATATTCTGTCCCATTATCTGATCGAAAAATCTTTACTTTGGCATTATACTGATTTTCAATAAAATTAAAAAATTCTAGAAAACAAGAAAATACTTCACTTTTTGCTTTTAAAAGATAAATCCAAGTAGTTCGAGAATAATCATCAATAAAGGTGACAAAATACTTAAAATTATTATACGAATCAATGGGGGCCGGTCTCCAAACATCAGAGTGAATTAAATCAAAGCATTTTTCTGATACGCTAGTAGAAGAGGAAAAAGGTAATCTAGTTTGTTTAGCAAACTTACAAATGTCACAATTACTTGAGTCTAATTTATAACAAAAAAGTTTGTTTAAAACTTGATCAGATGGATGGCCAAATCTCCAATATAGTAACTTGTCACGATCTATTGGACTCATTGACACTAAGCATTTATTAATAGTGTCTTCAAGATAATATAGACCATTTTTAAAAATGCCTTCACCAATCTTCTTCCCTGTGACTCGGTCCTGAAATGTCACTTTATTTGGTGAGAAAATAACATCACAATTTAGATCTTGAGTTATTTTTCTTACCGATAATAAATTGGAATTAAAGTCTGGTAAGTACAGAACATCCTTAATATTCTCATTAAGGAGACTAGTGGTGCCAGTTCCAAGAATTTGAGTTTCATTGCTATTAGCAAGAACTACATATTGAGGTTCCTTTAATTTGGTAAAATTTTGTAATTTATTTGGATCCCAAGTCATATGATCGGTGGCACCGGAATCTACAATCCAACTTTTTTTTAGTTTGACTGAAATTGGCAAATTTTGGCACATAATTTTTCAACAGTTTTAAAATTTCACAAAAATTAGTACAAAAATTAGGAAGTTTAGATGATCCTGCAGCGTGCTGCTGTAATAAAGTGCTCAATTGGTTCATGAGACTTGCTAGCTGTACAGTTGGCGCCACATTTGATCCAGGAGGTGAAGGATCGGCACAATTAAACTTTGTTGCTTCGGATCCAGAAAAAATCTGTTCAACCCCTTCATTAATTGTCTCTGGACCCTTGCTCAAGCCACCAAAGTTTTTCTCCTTTTTTCCGCCGGCCCACCCTCCCTTGTTTCGCACCGGCCGGAGATGAGGGTGTAGCACCCAGCATCCTTCTCGGTTGTGCCCTGCGCGCTTGCAGTGGTCGCACCAGTCGGTTGCTGCGGTTCCCCTTTTCTTGGCCGGCCCTCTAGGGTTGGTGTTAGGGTGGTGGTATGTCTTAAAGGCTTTGTTCTCGGTGGTTTCGAACTGATGCGAGTTCATGAGTGACCGCCTAGACTGCTCTTGCTCGATTCTCGCAACCACATCGTCAAAGCTTGGCATTTCGGCTGATGCCAAGACTTGAGATCGGATTGCTTCGTAGCTGGGGTCAAGGGCTCCGAGATAGGTAAAAATCAAGTCTTGCTCGGCTCTTTTTTGGGTTTCATTCGGATCAGTGGTTGGTGGGAGGTATATGTTAAGTTCCTCCCATTTTGACATGATTTCGGTTACTAGTTCATTGTTGCTGAGATTACCTTGTCTGATTTTGGAGAGTTCTTGTTTGAGACTAAAAATGTGAGCAAAGTTTTTGGTTTGGCCGTACCTTTTTCTTGCTTTGTCCCATATTTCTTTGGATGATTTGGAATACATTAGCACATTTGAGATTTTCGGATCCATTGTACTGAGGAGCCAGGACATAATCATTTGATCGTTGGTGTCCCGTTCTTCAATTTGTGCTGTTTTTGCAGCTGTTGCCTCGTTTGCTTTTGCTGGTTTGGGTCTTTCTTTGGTTCCAGTGACAAAGTAGAGTTTCCCTTTGCCACCAAGACCGATTGTAACTGATCTGGACCAAGGTATGTAATTCTTGTTGCCATTGAGGATTATGGTTGTAAGTTTGGTGTTATCAAACTGTTGTGACATGGTTTTATGTGTACTGGTACAGATTTTCAGGTTGCTGGTTTCTGTCTGAATTTTTGCTGTTTTCTGGTACAGATTTTTCTGAAACCAGATATTTTTCTAATTTCCCCTTTTTTGATTTTTCTGATAAGAACAGATACTTACTTGAGATTTTTGCTCAATGATGTGGATTTAAATGCACCAGGTAACACGTCAATTTGATTGGCTGTAGATACCGTTGCAAAAAATCTGAGAGCTTTGATGGAGGGAAAAATTGGAGCTGTTGTGGTTTGCTTGCAGTTAGGGCTGAAAACGGAGCCGGATAATCCGCTCCGAATCCGCTCCGAATCCGAGCAAAATCCGTATCCGGATTAAACGGATTCGGATAATTCCGGATACGGATTCGGATAATTTCTGTGTATGGCAAATTGTTCCGGATACGGATTCGGATAATATCCGCGAACCCTAAACGGAGCGGATATCCGCATGTATCCGGATTAAACGGATTCGGATAATTCTGGATACGGATTCGGATAATTTCTGTGTATGGCAAATTGAATCCGGATTAAACGGATTCGGATAATTCCGGATACGGATTCGGATAATTTCTGTGTATGGCAAATTGAATCCGGATTAAACGGATTCGGATAATTCGGATACGGATTCGGATAATTTACGTATGGCAAATTGAATCCGGATTAAACGGATTCGGATAATTCCGGATATGGATTCGGATAATTTCTGTGTATGACAAATTGAATCCGGATTAAACGGATTCGGATAATTCCGGATACTCGGATCCTTGCCCTATGAATAGAATATTATATGTACTACTTTTTTATTTTCTTTATATATTATATGAATAGAATATCTTATATCTCTCATATTTTCAATGTCTTATATCTCCCATGTTTCCAATATCAATCTCTCCATCAACTTACAATTATTCATTTATTTTCATATTTAAGCTTTATTAATTATTATTATATCTTAAAGACTTAAAGTTCATATAACTAAATTATCCGACAATTATTCGTTCAGAATCCGTATTCGTATCCGCTCTGTATCCGTATCCGTTTAACGTGGATTTGGTTTTACATTTTGACATCCATTTGCTATCCGTATCCGTATCCGTATCCGTATCCGCTCATTGAAATGTGGATGTGGATATGGTATCAGCATTATCCGCTCCGAATCCGCTCCGTTTACACCCCTACTTGCAGTTTGTTATCTGCAGCTGGATTTTGTTGAGTCAGGGCTTGTCTCGCTCTGATACCATGTGGAAATTTAAAGAAAAGAGAAAAATTCTGATTATTTGCTTGTTCTGTATTTTTTACATAGTCTGTACATGTATATTTATAGCTTAAAATTGCTATGCATTCCTACTAGCCGTTGGGCTCATTCCTATTTTACAATAGCTGGATCTGTTGCCTAATTATACCCTAATCATATCCTAATTACAGATATCAAGCTAGGTACCATATTTGGATGCTAGCTGATTTGTTGCCTATGATGAATATTCTGAGACTAATATTCTAATTTCTCAACAGGTATCTAATAGTATTGATCAATTTACTTCAGGTAATAACATTTTTTTGGTAAGAAATACAAAGGAAAGCAATTTCTGAATGCATTCGTATTTAACTTATTTGAATTTCTGAACAAGGCATGCTTCATCATCCAATTTTATTAAACGGACAAGAAGAATAATTGCTTATTGTATTTTACAATGACAGTATGTAAAGAGCGATATTTTATTAACTAAGTTTGAAAGCAAAGACAGACCCCTTAATCAACAGCATGGGGACAAAAATCCGTCTAGCTGTAATCCAAATTTCAACTAATTATTACATATAATATTTATGAGGGATCAAGTTATAACAATTTTGAGTTACCACAAAGTTATAACAACAGTTTTTTTATTTTCAAAGTCCAAATCGTCGATCCAAACCGCTCAACATGATTATCTAAATAAAATGTGCTTCCAGATCAAATTTTACATTTTTTTGAGTTTTTAAGATGGGTACAAAATTCAATAGTCTGAATTTGACTAGTTTTTATACCCATCTTAATAAATAGTAAAAATTCAAAAAAATATAAAATTTGATCTGGAGGCACATTTTATTTAGATAATCATGTTAAACGGTTTGGATCGATAATTTGGATTTTGAAAATGGAAAAAACCATTGTTGTAACTTTGTGGTAACTCAAAATTGTTGTAACTTGATCCCTCCTCAACATTTATATATAGCCCAAATTTGTTATAGTTTCAAGAATTTTTATATTATCATTTACTATTTCATAAATTATTTTGTGAGGTCAGCGCTGTTATGGGTTAGCGTACTATTTTTCAGCACTATATATTCAATGTTTGGATCACAAGAAAACAATACGATTTTTGTAGTTTAGCTCTATTCTTGCCAACTTAATTAATTATCATTTTGACAGATTAGCAAGAATAGAGCTAAACTACAAAAATCTATCACTATCCGCGAGAGTAAAAGTATTTTTTTTACTAACAGTATCTTTACAGATACTCCTGTCAACAATATTGATACGCTCAGAAATAGTAATTTATGTCGATGTACACTCAGCAATAGTCACATTTTATAGTTAACTCCAAATTAGCACTCTTTCCGCTATTCCGGTCATTCATCCAAACATACCCATAGTATATAAAATGGATCATCTTAGTCTAACAAATGCTGTATATAATCTCCTAAAAATTCCGTTTACGACTTTATACAATTTTGCAACGGAAAATACGCATGCTGCTTCGAATTTCAATTAGTGATTAGAGGTTTTGAGTGACCTACAGTAAATTAAAAAGGTTGGTACTCTCAAGGGTGGATCTAAAGTTTAATTAGAGGTGGCTTAAAAATTAGAAGTCTTATTCTTTGTATTTTATAATTTTTACAAGTTGTTATACTTTTTAGCTCCTCTTATAAAATACAACTATGCTACAACAACTTATTCAGCATCCCCAGTCTCAATGTTCTACTTTCGTCTATGGATGCACTTGCCATAGATTGAGTGTCCGTAACTCGTAAACATAAGATATCCCAAGAGCCCATGTAGGATAACCGAGTCCGCAAACAGCAAAGCTCCGAGAACATGATGTCAGTCAAACAGCCGAGAGCACAAAGATAGTATTTTGGGTGCTACAGTAACAGTTTCCTTGAAATTTTAAATCTAACAGTCCATCCTTGCAATAACAAAGTTTTCCATACCAGCATATGGTGTAATTTTTTTGAAGCAGTTGATGAATTCAAAGATACTAAACTTTTCACTTGAACAGTGATCTATCAATTGAATTAGTGCAATGACAATACAACACATTTGAGGGATGTAATTGTTCAAAATTAAAATATTAATTTTGGCTTGTATTGTTTTACCTTTTCGTTTTGAAAATATTGACCAGCTTCCCTTGTCAGACACTACATTTGACATCTTTCATAGCATGTTCTCTTTTGTCTTTTTTCTTTTCTTTCACCTTGTTTGGATGGAGAGTAGAGAAAGGAAGGGAATGGAAAGAAAAGAAAAGAAAAGAAAAGAAAACTTTTCGTTGAATCGTATTTGATTGACAAAATTATGTCAGAGGTGAAGGATACAGGAGGTGAAAGGTTTAACTTTGTATTATTATAATTAATAGAATTGGGTTTCCTTCCGATTTGAGATGTTACAAATGGAAAGAAATTTAGTTGCAAATATTTTTAGAAAAAATAACTCAAATGTCCAACTCTATATTTTATATATATAATTTTCATACAAGTTTTTTATCATAAACCTATAACAGCCACTGAATTTCTCATTAACCTTCTAAATTTTAATTAACTAAACAAGAAATAAGATGGAAAGGAAAGTTAAATTTATTTTTCCTCATTAAACATCCAAACAGGAAGAGGTTAATTATGTTAATCTTCATTTTTCTTCCTTTCCATTCCCTTCTAGTCTTCACCTCCCCTTCGTTCCTCTACTCTCCATCCAAACAAGGTGTTTGTAAATAAAGGAAGTGAAATAAAGAAAAAGATAAAGCAAGAAGCATTCAATTTTTCTCTCACTACAAGCAAGGAATAAGAGCAATAAGACATCCCCTTTTGTAGGAAAATCCTAAAATATATGTTGGGTGGTGCGTTGATCACATTAGTTGCATTGATTATAAAAAAGAAGTAAGAGAATAGAACTCAATATATATCATTGATAAAACTAGAGCCAACCGGAATAACTCTCTTGATAAAATCAACATTCCAAAAGGAAAGAGATCACTTGCTCCTTAGGGGGCAGGATTTTCCTACCTCCAGTGAAACTTACATGTGGGTCTAGACAGGTTTATAAATTTAAATATTGATTTTTAGTTTTGGTGTAGCCTTACGTGTTTGTGACTCAAGGGCAGGAAAATCCTGCCCCCTGGGATGCAGAGAATTTGATCCCATTCCAAAATCCTACTTGGACCTACTAAATATGTAAAAAATAAATGTTCCGAATTTGTAATAATTAATCGGATCGAATAATTTCTGAACCTAAATAAATCTACAAATATTAAGTATCCGAATATAAAATTATATAAACCCAAATGATCCATGAACCGAAAAATCTCCAAATCCAAAGCGATCAAACTAAATGGTACCCAAACGACAAATTATACCAAATCTGAGTTAATATGAACCAGAAAAGTTTGAAACTCGATAAAATATATATATATATATATTTTTTAGAGAAAGATGGAGGTCACCGGTCACGCCTCCAAATTCCTAATAACATTGGACACCAAATGTGTCTTTTTACAAGAAAGGAAAATCTAATTTAAAATAAAATAAAAGGAAAACTAGAAAGAAAGACGTACACATATTGTTCGTACAAAAATGTACTACAAAGTTTCAGTACAGCAAACTGTACTTTTTAAACCTTGATTCTACTTTTAATTCGGACTGCAAGTGCACAATCCTATCGCTGGTAATATCGGGTATCGATCCACAGGACGGTTCAATAACTTAACTAGATTTTTACTCATATTATCTTAAGACTAGAAGTGTTTGAAAATGTTGAGTTGGTTGTTCAAGGTTCAATAACAATTTAACAGGATTGCAAGTAAATTAAACTGGACTTTAAAACTGATTTAAAACAAGCGTTTCCTGGGTTTCTTGATTTCGTCTGCAACTCTGCCTCTTGCTTGACACGACCCGTGTACTCTCGTACACGACCCCTGTCACACGGCCCGTGTAGTATCCTACACGGTCCGTGTCAGACTCGAGTGAAACTGTAGTTGTCTGGTTTCTGTCTGATTGATCCTGCATAGGATGAACTGACCATACCTGATATTTCTAAATCTCAACTCTCGTTTGTTGGCTTAATAAACTCGGTAATGGAAATACAATTCAATCCTCTTAGGGTTCTAACCTAAACTCTCGTTCATTGGTTTGAATGACCTAAGTTACTCGTTTGGTTTACTAAAGGTATTCACAATCTCTCGATTGCTGAAAAGTTCACCTCTCAGTTACTAATTAGTCTTCCCTCTCGGTTCATTGACTTACCTCAAATACTTAGTCTGGTTGAAAGATCAAATTGGACGCAGTACCTTGTTAGACGTGGCCAAGCCTAATGGTAATAACCAAATGATAATCAAACAACGCAGATAAGCAATAAATATCATACACAAACAAGCAAACACAGAATATCAAACATAATCAAACAACTAACAGTAAACAAAGTATTCGACTACATCATATCCCAAGAAACTAAAGAAATTACTCAAACATGATTTCTAAAACAGAAAAATAAACAATTCATGACAAAAATCGCAAATGCAAAGAAGATTCGTCGGAATTCTCTCGATTTCCTCCTCTCTACTTCGTCTCCTAGTCGGTTGTTGTAAAACTCTCTTAGGATTTGTGTTCTGTCCGAATTGATGCCTTTCTGGCCCCAGGGGTCGTCCTTTTATTCTCCATAACCGTCCTTCTTTAATTAGGCAATAATCTGTAAATTTAGATTAACTGCCGGATTTGTCTGACACGGTACGTGTGAGATGTTGTACGGACCGTGTGCCTGTGTCTTCTGTCCGGGTCGTGCAGCGCTCGTGTAGGGGGTCGAGTAGGGTCTTGCACGGTCCGTGTGATATGTTGCACGGCCCGTGTGGCATGTCCAGATTGCCACATTTCACCCTTTCTTCGCCCGTTTCCTACAATAAACAAACAAAAGCGCATCAGTACCGTATTCTATAGATAATCAATGCAATAGACATGACTTTACTGTTTTGGACACAGGTTTTGGTACAGAATTCGGTCGGAAATGTAACTAAAATAACGAGATATCACATATCCGTCCAGCCGTAATCCAAATTTCAACCAATTGTTACATATAATATTTATATCCCAAATCTGTTATAGTTTCAAGAATTTTTATATTATCATTTACTATTTCATAAACTATTTTGTGAGGTCAGCACTGTTATGGGTTAGCGTACTATTTTCTAGCACTATTCAACGTTTGGATCACAAGGAAACAATATGATTTTTGTAGTTTAGCTCTATTCTTGCCAACTTAATTATCGTTTTGACAGGTTAGCAAGAATAGAGCTAAATTGCAAAAATCTATCACTATCCATGAGGGTAAAAGTATTTTTTTTTACTTGCAGATTCTCCTGTCAACAATATTGATACGCTCGGAAATAGTAATTTATGTCGATGTACACTCAACAATAGTCACTTTTTACCTTGCAAAAATTTAATGGACATCTCCATTTTAATAGAAGGGTATAGTAGTCAATACAAATTCTAAAATAATAATATAAAAGATAAAATAAATGATAGGGGATAAAAGAAAAAAAAGTTAAGTTTATATGGGGATATTGGATATTATGATGTATTCATGGAGAAATTGGCTATTTTGAAAATTTGAATGGGCACACTAGAAATTTTCCCTTTAAAATAAAATAAAAGAAAAACTAGAAAGAAAGACATATAGAAAATAAAACGATCACAGATTATTCCCTTAATTAGGTTTACTCTTTTTTAATATGTTATCTTTATCGCTCCTGAGTGAACAAAGAATCCCAATAAAAAATATTCTGATTTAGTTGTGGAGTCCTTTTTGCCATTGCTAAGTTGACTCTTCACATTTTGTTTGGTAAACGAAATATCATATATAAGAATATCTTATAGTGATGCATTATGCTATTTCATTCATTTTGTCAATTTCTTTGTATAGGGTTTCCGTGTTGCTTTCAAAAGTGGGATATTATTTTTAACAGAAAAGTTTTTTCAGAATCTGTTTTGACATAAATAAATTATAATTCATTCATTTTGTGTTTTGTCTCTATTCATCCAAAAATTTGTGAGGTTATCTTTATTCCATAATACACAGTTAACTTCCGGCGGATTCAAGCACCTGCTGCTATTTATCTCAAGGGCCAGTATGGTTCTCGAATAGCTCGTTCATTTCAGAATTTATTTGACGCCTATATATAGAACCAAATACTAGCTAGGGCTAGGTCTCATGCATATGCAAATTAAGAACTTTGATATCCTAGTCTGCTTATGCACAGGCGTACTAAGTCCTTCACCGTTGATTTCAAAGTTTCAAAGGCCTGAAAGGAAGATCTATTCCATTCATACAGGGGGACCAGGTTCAGCTAAAGTGGCTCTAACTATTTAAGTCCTTCAGATGCAACCTAGATGAGAGAGGTTTCCAAGTTTAAAGTCCAAATTAGGACACCATTCAGAATTTCAGACTATGTCCAGAACTTAATTAGTTCTGGACGGGGAAATTCGAGGATTAATTGTCTCAAGTTAAAATGGGCCAGCAGACTCTTTTAATTGGTTGTAAGGTAACCATATCCAATTTCAAGATTTGTGGTTTCAGGCTTGATGATTATTGGTTCAAGTCAAAATGGGCCAATCGGGTTCAAGATTAAAGTGAAAGTGGTTGTAATTGAGGTGACCATTCAGTATCAAGGAAGTGTTCATTTGGGAACTCTTCGGGGTGGAGCCGAAAGGCATCCTTTAGTTGTTGTAAGGGTCCGACCGTTTGTGAAATATAATTGACATCAGGCAATGTAATTTATCTCAAGAATTTTTGCTTAACGTTTCTAAGTACTGATATGTGAAATTTGCAGATTGCGCTGAGATGGTTGCTGGAGCAAGGAGTGAGTATTGTTGTAAAGAGCTTCAGTAAGGAATGACCAGTGTTGTAAAATGCGGTCTATGCGGCCGCATATGCGTATGCAGTCCGATTCCGCATAAAAATTTTCATGCGGTCTCAAATATGCAATTTTGCATATGCGGCCGCATATTGGGCCGCATATTTC
The DNA here is from genome assembly GCA_024447655.1 of Carex scoparia. Taxonomy (NCBI): domain Eukaryota; kingdom Viridiplantae; phylum Streptophyta; class Magnoliopsida; order Poales; family Cyperaceae; genus Carex; species Carex scoparia. Next base: position 3,661,885 of record JAJHPE010000001.1, read on the forward strand.
TTGCATATTGGTCTGCATATGTGCAATTGAGCCGCATATGTCCGCATATTGGTCTGCATATGTGCAAATTTATTGTTTGAATGATTTTAATGGGAATATATTGTATGTTTTGAATGGAAATAAATTAATATATAGTTTAAAATCCGCATATATGAGTCCGCATGAAATTCCACATATGCGGCCGCATACTGCATATGCGGTATGCAGTGGTCTTCCGCATGCATGAACAAAACCGCATTTTACAACATTGAGAATGACCATCATTTGATTCTAGTGATGGGCTCCACATTGTAGTGGAGGCATTTCTAAAAACATGTGTTCAAAGATAAAAAAAAATAGGTTATCAAAGATCTCTCTACTTACACTTCCTTGCTTAAAGCGTATGCTAAGAAGAGAAAAGTAGACGAGGCTATGTGTGTGCTGAATAGAATGAAGCAAAAAGGGGTAAACCCGATTTAGCTGCCTCTGCACCAGTATTCTCTACAACAAAATATGGCATTAGCGATCGTATCAGCGACCGGCTGGTCACTGATCGCTGAAAGTCTTTTTCTCTAAAAAAATAAAAGTACATAACTGGTTTTGGAGACCAATATATTCAGCGACCATTTTTCTCCCGTCGCCGAAAGTGCTGGGTAAAAAAAAAAAATTCGACTTCGCACGTCAATACTAAAATCACGCGTCACCTGTTTTCACTCCACGCGCGGTTCCACCAAATCCTTTTTTTTTTTTTTGAAAAGGGGTTCCGCCAAATCCAAAAAACCCTATTCTCTCCTCCGTGCAAACGAAATTTTGACGAGCGAGGAGCTCTGCCAATCCGGCGATCCACCTCCGTTGCTCTCCACCACGTGCGCCCCAAACCCAGACCCAACCCGCATGCCGCGCCCCAGACCCAGGCCCCACCGATCCACCTCCGTCGCTCTCCGCCGATCTGCCACTACCTCCTCGCCTCGCAGCTCAACCACCTCTTTGCCTACTCCCCTCTTCCTGTCAAGGTATTGCCTCCACCTTTCCAAATCCCCTGATGCTTTGATCTCTTTGACCTCTCCCGTGCCAGTTGGAGCAGATATGTAGCTACCGAGTTTTTTGCATTTTTTTTTCTATACCAGAACTTGTGCAAATCTGTTACCAGAATAAGTGCTTTCAAATCTGTAAATTTATGTTCTATACTTGTTGATGCTTCCGTCTCCAATTTACATTTTACACACAAATATACCTCAAAATCAATTGAAATACGGTAATCTTTTGAGCTCAATTGGGCATATTGAAATACGGTAATCTTTCAATTGGGCATATTGACCTAATACAGGTACTGTATCTGTATGATATTGATAGGTAATGAGGACAAATTGAGGTTTTAGAGTTTAATTTCAAAGTGTAAGAAGAGTCAGTGATTGCATGTTTCTTCCTTCTTTTGTAGTTAGTAGTTACACTTACAGAGATAGCATAGCATGCCCAACTCCAAGTCAGCCGCCACGTCAGAGGAATTGAACTGAGGAGGCCAAAAGGGTCATCAGAGACCATCTTCAAGCCTATGCAAAGAAGAAATCAGAGAGGGCTGTGGGACACAGTACTTTCCTATTTTTTATCAATCAAAATTACCCAAATTGTTGTGCTCTTTTCAGTGCAGATAACGCTTGATACTCTTTCCCTTGTATTAGTAAATTATATTGACATTAATGTTGGTATCGATAGTACTATTGGACAAGTTTATAAATTATGTGGACATTTATGTAGTTACTAAGAAAAATACACGCAATGAATTTGCAATTAGTAGCATGATTTGATGAAATATGCAAGTAGATATGCAAATTTTAAGTAGCTTGCTATTAAGTCATTAAGGATTGTTTTATTTTGCTTTGGGTCATATTTAGAATTGTTTGGCACTGACCATCGAGTAGGGGTGAGTAAATCACTCATAACTCGCTCACTAACAACTCGTTAATCATTAACGACTCGCTCATTAACAACTCGCTAACTTAATGAGTGAGCATGAGCATACCCCAACTCGCTCATAACTCGCTCATTAAGAATTTGCCACATCTAATCCCGCCACATCTAATTCCAATTTATTAAATTAAAATTAAATTGAATAGATAAAAAAAATCAACTAACGTTACTAACCCAAATTGACTAAGGTTGAAATTAAAATTGAAAAAAATGAAGCTCCAAAGTCCAGTGATCCAGTCCACTACTATACTCCAGCCTTAAATAATTGACGCTAAAAAAGAAGTCCAGTGATCTATTTTTGGACTTGCTATATTTGGACTGACATGTTAGTATGTTTCAATTATGCATGTAGTGTTTGACACAGTTGGCTTTTTTCTAGGGCAGAAGCGTTAAGACTTGTTTAGTGATGTATGATTCTGCTGTTTAATACTTATTTTTTTATTATTGTTTTGATTTTGTTAAATTTGCTTATGGGCAATTTTTTTGTTAAATTATGTAATATTTAATTCGGGACTCGCTCAGTTGCTCATAACTCGCTCATTAACAGCCTGCTCATTAACAACTCGCTCATTAACAACTCACTCATTAACGACTCGCTCATTAATGACTCGCTAACTTAATGAGCGGGCATGAGCATATCCCAACTCGCTCATGCTCGCTCATTAATCAACCCTACCATCGAGGTCCAGATTTAGCTCATTTCGGACACAGATTGTTTTTTTATTTTCTGAGAAGTGGGGGATTTAAGAAAAGTTCTCCTGTTTTACAATGGGGTATTTTAGATCTTTGTCTAGTCAGATGTGGTTTTCAGGTCATGTCGTTTCTAGTTGTGATATTAGTCGAGTTCCAGTCAATCAGTTTTGGGTTGGGTCATGTTTCATGGGTTAATTGGTTTTAGGATGCCAAATGAAATACGGTAATCTTTTAAGTTCAATTGGTACTGAGTTGTTAATTGGGGTAAATTTAGAGTATTACATGCTTGGTTTGTTATTTTTGTCTCTCTTTCTCATTTTTGATATTGACCTAATATTTTGATATTTGGATGGAGCAATTCTCTTGCTCTGAAGCAGTTTATGCCTTAAGATATGTTAAAATGTCAAATCTGACATAAGCAATTGATATGCTTAGGAAATAAATCTCATTTTAGTTTTATTGGGATTGTTTTTTTGAAGTGGTATTTGCACTAGTATAATGAAACCACATCGAGTTAGAAATTTATAGTTTTTTTTGCACGAATGACCTCGTACTATTGATTCTATTTATATGTTTATCTGGGAATAACTAATAATTTTGATTTGTATTAATGTAGGTATATGACTTGATGCAATCCTTAACAATGCCGGTCATGACGTGAAAGACTATAATTTTGGAATTGTGTTTCAATTTACATTTTCTAATTTGAAGTTCTAAATATGCAGAATAACTTTGTCGGTTAGTTTTTGCTTATTTTATTTCATGACTTGAGAATTTTGAGGAAATTGTAATTTGGTACTATGCCAAAATTAGAATTGTTGTATGCCAATGTTGTTACTGTTGTATCTCAAAAGAGAATTGTAATTTGTACGATATTTGATATTACAATCAAATTGATCTATTGTGTGTAGGGCTGCACAAAAATTCGTAGTTCGTAATTCGATTCGAGTTTGATTCGGAAAAATTCGAAAAAAAATCGATTCGGGAAAAATTCGATTCGAAATCAATTCAAACCAGTTCGATTCGAATTAAATTCGAACCAAATTCGAACCTGACCTGATTCGTTCGATAAGGGTTCGCGAATATATCAGGTTCGAAACTCCGATATTAATCCAGACCGTGAAAACTCCGATATTAATCCAGATCGTCCATTCTTCATTGAGAAAGACATAACCCTAGCGACAATTACATGAACTCCGCCTCCCAGGCTCCTACTGTCCCACATTCTCTCTCTCAGCCTCTCCTCAGCCGATAACCCTAGCGACATTCGCTCTCAGCCGATAACTCTAGCGATAAACCCCGGCCGCCTCTCCTCCGACCCTCCGATCTGTCACCTCCGATCTCAGTAACCCTCTGATCGGAACCGGCGAAGTCACGAGAAATGATTTCAGTCGACGGGATTTCAGAGAGGCCAAATCGCGCTGGGAAATCCTCCTCAAAACGATGAGATTTGCCAAGAATCGTACGGGAAAAAGTGATAGGACCGAAAACTCCTCTTCTTCTCTTCTCCGCTTTTCCTTGGTTTGGTGAAAGGTAAAAAAGCTTCTCCTTTCTCTTCTCCGTTTTTCCTTGGTTTGGTGAAAGGTAAAGAAGCTTTTAGTAGAAGATCAATAGGTACAGAGAGAGGAAGCCTATCCAGCCCTTCCTTCTATAATTTTAATTTATATTTTTGCTAAAGCTACAAAATCGCAGTGAATGGCATAGATGGTAAATTATGAGAATTAGCTGTCTACTTTTTTGTTTCATCAAATGAATTCTTGTCAGTGAAAATATTCTTTCCAATCAGAAAATTTCAATTTTAATTCGTTTCTATTGAAGTCATCTCTATTGAATTGAATTGAAATTTAATACTTCTTAGTTCCGATCAGAGTGTAAGTTTTTTCAGTCCATAGTACACAGACTGCCTGTGCTGTGGGTTTTGACAGCCAGATTTGTCATTTTTATGCTTATGATATTCTGAATGTCAAGGTGGCTTTAGTTTAAAAATGTCTTCTAAACCTTGTTAAATACTTCATATATTAATTTCACATTTTTATAAATTTTATTTATCAGTTTTCTGTGAGGTTTTGTTCCAGTTAGCTCAGCATTTTACAACTTCCTGACAACCTGATTTGTGATTTTTGTACTGGCCAATTTACTGCACCATTTTCTAATTTCTTTACATGTAAATGTTCATGAAAAGGTAATCTACATGCATGTTTTATTTAGTTATTTTTTGGATTCTATCTGGTAGAGGTTTTGTACCGTGGACTCATGCAGAAGACTCATGTAGTTGTTTTTTTTCTCAATCCAAAATTCTGTCCCATCTTATTTTTTTTCTCTGAATTGTAAATTATTTCTCTAATGATTGTTATAGGATGTCGTGGGTTGAATCTTCTCATACTCCTACAAATGAGGTGGAAGAAGAGGTTACGGAAAAAAGTTCGAAAGGCAAACGCAAAAGAAAGTCGGAAGTGTGGCAGTGGTTTAAAGTGATTACTGTGACGGTGAAAGGGCCCAAAGGGGCAACTAAGGAGATTCGCAAGGCGGAGTGTTTGCAATGCAAAAAAAAATATGGTATGAACAACACTGGTAGTACTTCTCACCTTCTAAAGCATGTTGAAACTTGTTATGAAATTCAACGAGTCAAAGGAATATCATCATCAGGTACGTTGCAATTCCAAGGTAGTAACCAGGCTGATTATGATGTAGTGAGAGGGAGTGGGGGTTATGATCACAATAAATGTCGGGAGATAATTGCAAAGATGATCATGGCTCATGAATTGCCGTTCACGTTTGTAGAATACCATTGGTTTAATGTCCTAATGAGATACAATAATCCCTTGTTTCAAAGAGTGAGTAGAACCACCATAAAAAATGATTGTGTGAAGCTTTTTGAATCTGAAAAAGAGAAGATTAAAAAGGTTTTCAAGTGTGCTAAAATGATATCTCTCACTTTTGATTGTTGGACTTCAAATCAAACCATTGGTTACATGGTTATAACCGCTCATTACATAGATCCAAATTGGCAATTGCAAAAAAGAATCATTAGTTTTATTGAGCTTGCACCACCTCACACTGGTGAGGTAATCTCAGATTCCATATTGGAATCCCTCAGGAAGTGGGGTATCATAGACAAAATTGGAACAATTACCCTAGACAATGCATCTAATAATGATAAGGTTGCTAGCATTTTGAAGTCCAACTTTGAGGAAACTGGCATGTTGCATTTTAATGGTTATTTCTTTCATGTGAGATGTTGTGCTCACATATTAAACTTGATAGTGCAAGATGGACTTGGTAAAATTCAGGATTGCATTACCAAGATTAGAGAGGGTGTTAAGTACCTTAGAAAATCTCCGGCTAGACTTTTCAGATTTGGAGAACAAGCTATCCAATTAGATATATCCACTAGACGATCATTGTGTTCTGATGTGAAAACTAGATGGAACTCAACACATCGCATGCTTCAATCGGCTCTTTATTACAAGAGCACGATTGAAAGATATGCCAAGAGAGATCCATCTTTTAACTGGTTGCCCACGGAGTTGGAGTGGGCAAAAACCGAAAAGGTAGTGAGGTTGCTTGATGTTTTCACTAAAGCTACTAACCTTTTTTCGGGTACCTCCTACCCTACATCAAATCTGTTTTTGAATGAAGTGTTTAAGGTTAAAAGGGCAATATGTGATGCTTATGGCTCGTCTGATTTTTTTTTGAGTGAGATGTCTCAAGTCATGTTTGAGAAGTTTGAAAAGTATTGGGGAGAGGTTAGTCTTTTAATGACTACTGCTTCCATATTAGATCCAAGGTTCAAAATGAATTTGATCGGGTTTTGTTTCAAAAAGTTGTACCAAAGTTATGAGGTTGAGGATCGTATTCAAGAGGTTAGAAGCAAGATTGAGTTGCTTTTTAAGAAATATGAAAGTGATTATGTGGCTTCCAGTAGTGTATCGGGTTCAAGCATGCAACAAGATGGTATCTCTTTAGATATTACCCAACCTGAGGATGATTATTTCAACTTTGTGATTGAAAACCAAATCGAAGAACATCCAAAAACAGATCTTGAGGTGTACTTAGAAGAAAAGGTTCTTGTTGTGGGGCAAGGAGAGAATTTTAATGTGTTGGAGTGGTGGAAAGTTAATTGCGTGAAGTTTCCAATTTTGAGCTTGTTTGCTTGAGATGTCCTTTGCATTCCAATATCAACGGTCGCCTCTGAGTCGGCTTTTAGTGCTGGAGGTCGTGTATTAGATGACTATAGAAGTTCCCTAACTAAAGATATGGTTGAACTTTTGGTTTGTGGAGGTGATTGGATAAGGGCAAGCTCAACTCTGACATTGCACACCTTACAAGTAAGAGACGCTTATAATATCTATTGTTCATTTATTTTGCATTTTGTATTTATCTTTTCTTTTTTTCTTAATATTTTCAGCAAGCAGCCAAAGAAGAGGAGAATCTTGAAGTGCAAATACCAACAGAAATAACTGATTAAAGTAACTGTGCCTCATTTCTGTAAGCTTATCGATTAGAGTAAGTTAAATATGGCTGAAACTGTGCCTCATTTCTGTTCCTGTGGCAATAATCTAGCATGACCTGTTGGTGAATGTTGCAATTTTCTGATCTGTTGGCATGACTTGTTGGTGAATGTTGGCATGACCTGTTGGTTAATGTTGCAATTTTCTGATCTGTTGGCATGACCTATTGGTGAATGTTGCAATTTTCTGTTCCTGTGGCAATAATCTAGCATGACCTGTTGGTCAATGTTGCAATTTTCTGTTCCTGTGGCAATAATCTGGCATGACCTGTTGGTGAATATTGCAATTTTCTGTTCTTGTGGCAATATTCTGGCATGAACTTGTTTGGTGAATGTTGCAATAATCTGGCATGAACTTGTTTGGGTTTTCGGTAAGGATATACTTGTGTTTTGCCTCAGGTCAATGATGTGTTTCAATAAATATGGCTGAAACCGTGGTACCACTCCTTGATGTTAATCTTGGAAGTAGGCATCTGGTTAAGGATGTCGAGTGTGTTGCTGAGACCGGTCCAGGCACTGGGTTTCTTTGGGTAGATTTATTATATTAGTTTCTTTCATTTGGTCTTTGTATAATTGTATGGTTCATTTTTGCATATTTTTCAAAAAAAAAAAAAACTTCAAACTTAACGGGGTCTGTTTTTATTTAGGAACAAACAGCTCAAGCTTTGGATGCATGTGAGAGAGTTTTTTAGAAGGCTTTTCCGATTTAGGAACAAATGGATGAAACATTTTAATTTAGGATAGGATTCGGGTTTGCATCTGGCATGAACTTTCGTGTATTATTTAGTTTAATCTTTGAGTTTGTAATAATTCTAAACAATGAACTATTTGTGTATTGAATGACATGTACTTTTATTTGTTTGTAACGAACTATTGTGGTCTATAGACTTGTAGTTAGTTACTGTGATTGTAGTGATTAATGAACTATTGTGCTTTGATATTTCTAATGAAGTTTGGTTTCATAAATTTGTAATAATTTTGTACTATGTGTGCTTTGGTTTGATTTATTTGTATCATCTCGAACTATTGTGTGCTTTGGTACTGTGAATCTGGGATTGCATAAATTTGCTTTGGTTAATGCCTATTAGGTGCTTCAAATTATTTTTCAAAATACAGAAATTTCCAGCCATCAGCCTCAAATTCGAATTGTTAACGAACCAAATCGAACTAGTTCGAATTTAAACGAATCGAATTTCGAACCTGAGTCTATAGTTCGAAACAGAGTCTTCGAAGCGAACCAGTTCGATTCGAATTTTAACGAACTCGAATTCGAACCTAGCTATATTCGATTTGGTTTGATTCGTTTGCAGCCCTAATTGTGTGTTTTGAAAAAAGTAAAATGACAAAAATAACAAAAAAAAATCATGCTGACAGGAGCATTAGCGACCGGTTTTGAGTATCAGCGATCAATTATTTTGGTCGCTGATGCTTTTATATGCGTCAGCAAAATCTAACAGCGACAAAAAAAAATTGGTTGCTGATAACTCATCAGCGACCGGGATGACGTCATTCAGCGACCGGGATGACGTCATTCAGCGACCGGTGACATCATCGGGCAAGCATCAGCGACGATACCTTCAGCGACCGGAGTATCAGCGACCGGTGCCGTAACTATCAGAGACCGGATTCACCGGTCGCTGATGCTCCAATGTACCGGATTCACTGGTCGCTGATGCTCCAATGTGCTGTAGTGATTAGAACTGCTTTTGAAAATAGGACGAGATGATGATGCAAGAGATCTCATGGAACAGACAACTGGTAAGACAAATGATTGATGTGCCAAATTGGGTTGAAGATGCTTTTTTTAATGCAGATAATCAATTAATATGCTTTGGGCATCTTGTTGCACCATTAACTGAAGTTTTTGTACTACCTTTCTGAATATTTCTCTTATTCTAGATGTTTTCTTTATTTTTTTCACTGTTCTTTTCAGTTATAATTTGTAATGTTTTATTTGCTAATTCTGCATTTAGTTTTATGTGTGTCATAGGTTTCTGGTAATAGGGGTATTTTGAGGAAGTTTTTCAAATGACTACTTGTGTAGCGTCACCATCAATCCTGAAATAAAATTTTGTTGGGATGTGTTTTTGGATGTTTTATTTCAGGTTCGCTGGGGCTGTCTTTGTGGCAACATGGGGTCTTTTGCAGTGCTTTGCGTCAATCAAATTTTTGTGAACAATGTTCTTATCACTGTTTTTCAGGGTTTTTTTTTTTGGTAATTTTTGTTGACCAGATCGAGCTGGATTTTTTTTTTTTTTTATATTTACGTTTATCAGGGGTTGATCGGGGGTATATTTGCAATTCTGCAAGACTAGACTTTGAGCTACTGTCATGGCTTTTTGCTTCTTCCAGTGGTATGTGTTTTATCTTCTTCCCAAGGGGCATAATGTGAGTTTCAATTGTTTTATGTTGGGAGTTGTAGATGTATGTTTATCGCACGGGGCTTTTATGTAAAATGAAGCTGGTTTTATGTCAGAGAAAGATTGTTATCGGCATGGGCTCCTCACAAGGCGATCAGTTTGGGTCCGATGCCCATCGGACTTAAATTTACTTCCGATGAGTTCCATGATCGTCCGATTTACTTTAAAATGCATGCGCACATATATTAAAATAGAGACACACGTATATTAAAGCACCGTACACATATCTTAAAGTGGATCGGATGGTTATGGAGCCCATCGATCTCAGTTTGAGTCTAATGGGCATCGGACCCAAACTGCTCTCCCTCACAAGACGCTTGTTCAGTACCGTCTTACTTTTTTATCGCTGATTGGAGGAGCTTTACCTTGCAAATGATGTACTGTTATAATTGGTTTAATTAAAGCCTACGGGCATCTTGCACCAAAAAAAGTTGTGTATATTGTTCTAATTTTGTTATAAAATAAAGATGAAAATCATCAATCTTTAATTATTTATAAAGAACATCTGATTTCTCATCTAGAAAATATATATTACTTTTAGTCACTAGACAATAGTATATGCATGTTAAATAAATCATTTTTAGATGCATCAACGATTTGATGATTTTTAAACGGTTGTGCTGTGCATTAGAATCTGCTTATGAATTAGAAAATATATCTAAGTTATATTTGATAAATATGTGAGTTATTAGAATTTAGGATGTTAAATACGTAATTATAGAATTTAGAGGGACAATTTTGATCGATGTTTTGGATTTTGGATTTTATAGTTTTTAACGGTTTTGATCGATGTAAGTTTCAAATGTTTATATATATATGTGTGTAATTCTCCCTAAGTTAATAACTCGATAGATAGACTAATACAATCGAATTAAATATTGCAAGATCTCAGTGTGCCATAAAACACTTCAACTGACATGTACAATTTTAAGTGGGCCTTGGCTATTAAATACGGATATGTTATTACTTATTGGGTAATATTACGAATGTTTATTTTAAGTGGCCTTGGATTTTTTTGGATAGATAATAGGCCCTTTTAGTGTTCTGAGATAAATACATAAGGGCCCATTATATTACGAATGTCATGCATTTACCATAGATTTCAGTGCCCAGTTCCAATGAATTCGCATGTTCTGAGATATCTCAAACCTTTTAGTGTCTTTCTGGAAAATATTAACCGTGAAAATACATTCTGCAGCAATCTCAAAGAAAAATAATACTGCCCCTGCGCTGTCCCCGAATATAAACCGTACACGTCGGTCACTCAAAAGTTGAGATATCTCAGAGAATTCTTTGGTGTTATGTGTTATATTTTTATTTTTTGAGTAAATGTTAAGTGTTTGTAGTTGTCACATGTAACTTAGAGCTGAAACAAGATAATTCCACTGCACAAGTACAGAGGATTCGCATCACTTTACGGGGGGAATAGGGGCAGTATTATTTGTCTTTGAGATTCGTGCCAAGTTAAAATGAATGGTCCAGATTCAATAATTGTAAAAGAGGGTAGTATTATCGGGCTTTGAGATTCGTGCCAAGTTGAAATGAATGGTCCAGATTCAATAATTGCAAAAGATTCCCTTGTGCAGTAAGAGAGAGGATGTGAATTCGTTCCCAAATCCAATTGGTGTCAAAATGACAAATGTCAATTAGATTAGAGCTGAAACATGATAATTCCACTTCCATTGTTGGACCGCTTGTCCCTTCTTTCGCCTCTTCTTCTTTTTTTTCTTTTTAGTGACAAGAGAGAGCAAAATCGAGAAGGATAAGATGATGAATGCACCGTCTCTCGACCCCTTGTGTTCCGTTCCACCATCAGCTTCGCTATCCCAGTCTCAATCCCCATCGGCATCTCCATTCCCATCGGTTTCTCGAGATGGCCTCCCCCTTTTCTGCTATCCAATCCACCGATCCAAGTTTAAGTCCCTTAGAATCCCCAACAGATCAAAATCACCACCATCTAAAACTAATGTCCCCTGTGATACCAATGTTGGCAACACTCACTGTGACCTCAATCATTTGCGTGCTCTGTTGGCTTCCCAGAACCCTCCAACCTCAATCATTCCCTACAATCAGTACTTGGGCGCCTTGGTTCGCAAATCTGACCCCTCCGTTTTTTCCTTCTTCAACCGTATAACTCAAACTAAAGGAATCAGTCCTGATGATTATACCTATGGAATCATGATCAAATACTGTATCCAAATGAATTGGCTCAATCTAGCCTTTTCTTTTCTCGGATTGCTTCTAAAAGAGGGTCAAAAAGCTAAGGCCGCAATAGTCAATCCAATACTCCACGCTCTTTGTTCTGAGAATAGGATCGATGAGGCTGCATCCATTGTGATCGACAAAATGCCTAAGCTGGGATGCATACCCGATGTAATCTCGTATAATATTCTTATCAAGGGGCTTTTCTCCAAGGACAACACTGGATTAGCTCTTCAGCTGTTTTTTAAAATGGTTAAACATGGAGCTGAGTGTGAACCCAACGTGATCATGTACAACACAGTTATAGCTGAGCTCTGTAAGGTGGGTGAACTCACTAAGGCATTTGGTTTGTATAAACAGATGCACCCAGCTGGCCTTATACCTGATATTGTGACTTACAACTCAGTGATAAATGGGCTGTGCAAGAAAGGTGAAATTGAGAAAGCAAACAAGGTGTTGCATACCATGAGATCCAAAGGGCTTGAGCCTAATGTTGTCACTTACAACACCCTTATATGCGGGCTTTGCAAGAAAGGTGAAATTGAGAAGGCGAAGGAGTTACTGGATTGCATGATTTCAAAAGGGCTCAAGCCTGATGTGGTGACTTACACCACCTTTATAGATGGGCTGTGCAAGAAAGATGAAATTGAGAATGCAACGGAGTTGCTGCATAGCATGATTTCCAAAAGGCTCGAGCCTAATGTTGTGACTTACAGCACCCTTATAGACGGGCTGTGCAAGAAAGATGAAATTGAGAAGGCAAAGGAGTTGCTGCATAGCATGATTTCCAAAGGGCTCGAGCCCAATGTCGTGACTTACAACACCCTTATAGACGGGTTGTGCAAGAATGGAGAAATTGAGAAGGCGAAGGAGTTGCTGCATAGCATGATTTCCAAAGGGCTCGAGCCCGATGTGGTGACTTACAACACCCTTATAGATGGGTTGTGCAAGAAAGATCAAATTGAGAATGCGAAGAAGTTGCTGCATAGAATGATTTCCGAAGGGCCCGAGCCCAATGTCGTGACTTACAACACCTTTGTAGACGGGCTATGCAAGAAAGATGAAATTGAGAAGGCAAACGAGATGCTGCATGACATGATTTCAAGGGGCAAGGAACCCAATGTCGTGACTTACAACATCCTTATAGATGGGCTGTGCAAGAATGGAGAAATTGAGAAGGCGAAGGAGTTGCTGCGTAGCATGATTTCCAAAGGGTTCGAGCCTGATGTGGTGACTTACAACACCCTTATAGACTGGTTGTGCAAGAAAGATGAAATTGAGAAGGCAAACGAGATGCTGCATGACATGATTTCAAGGGGCAAGAAGCCCAATGTCGTGACTTACAACACCCTTATAGACGGGCTGTGCACGAATGGAGAAATTGAGAAGGCGAAGGAGTTGTTTCATAGCATGATTTCCAAAGGGCTTGAGCCTGATGTGGTGACTTATAACACCCTTATAGACGGGCTGTGCAAGAAAGATGAAATTGAGAAGGCGAAGGAGTTGCTGCAAAGCATGATTTCCAAAGGGCTCGAGCCTGATATGGTGACTTACAACACCCTTATAGACGGGCTGTGCAAGAAAGATGAAATTGAGAAGGCGAAGGAGTTGCTGCATAGCATGATTTCCAAAGGGCTCGAGCCTGATGTTGTGACTTACAGCACCCTTATAGACAGGCTGTGCAAGAATGGAGAAATTGAGAAGGCGAAGGAGTTGCTGCATAACATGATTTCCAAAGGGCTCAAGCCCAATGTCATGACTTACAACACCCTTATAGATGGGCTGTGCAAGAAAGATGAAATTGAGAATGCGAAGAAGTTGCTGCATAACATGATTTCCAAAGGGCTCGAGCCCGATGTCGTGACTTACAACACCCTTGTAGACGGGCTGTGCAAGAAAGATGAAATTGAGAAGGCAAGCAAGATGCTGCATGACATGATTTCAAGGGGCAAGGAGCCCAATGTTGTGACTTACAACACCCTTATGGACGGGCTGTGCAAGAATGGAGAAATTGAGAAGGCGAAGGAGTTGTTGCATGGCATGATTTACAAAGGGCTCGAGCCTGATGTGGTGACTTACAACACCCTTATAGACGGGTTGTGCAAGAAAGATGAAATTGAGAAGGCGAAGGAGTTGCTGCATAGCATGATTTCCAGAGGACTCGAGCCTGATGTGGTGACCTACAGCACCCTTGTGGATGGGCTGTGCAAGAAATGTGAAATTGAGAAGGCAAACGAGATGCTGCATGACATGATTTCAAGGGGCAAGGAGCCCAATGTTGTGACTTACTCCAGTCTTATACATGGGTTGTGCAAGAAGGGTGAAATTGAGAAGGCACAGGAGTTGTTGCATGACATGATTTCAAAAGGCAAGGAGCCCAATGTTGTGACTTACACCAGTCTTATAGATGGGTTGTGCAAGAATGGAGAAATTGAAAAGGCAAAAGAAATGCTGCATGACATGATTTCCAAAGGACACGAGCCCAATGGCGTGACATATGCCACTCTTCACAGATGGTCTGTGCAAGAAAGGTGAAAAATCATAAGGTAAAGGAGGGGTTGCATAGCATGATTTCAAAAGAGCTTGACCCTAATTTTTTGGCCAACAACACTCTTATAGTTGGGTTGTGAATATCTGTGTGCTGAAGTTCTTGCCAGATCCTTATTGTGTTCACTAAGACATCTCTCTTTTGTTAGCCATAGAATTTCTAGGAGCCTTAAGTTCGTTTATTGCTGTTCTAGTGACTTGTCAATTTGTTAATTCTTCGTTAGTTTTGTTTCTTTTAACAGTCACTTGGTTAATTTTGTTTCTTTTAACAGTCACTTGGTTAATTTTGTTTCTTGTAACAGTTACTTTGTTAATTTTATTTACAGTAACAGTCAGTTCACCTATTTATCTAAAAACAAAAAACGGGAATGTTCACATGAAAGTTACCCAAATATTTGTTAAAACAGTATTTGTTATCATGCTTTTTGTATAGTAATAGATACTTCATGAATAGTAAAATTTCTTACAAATTTTCTGAAAATTATAACAGTCAGTTCACCTATTTATCTAAAAACAAAAAACGGGAATGTTCACATGAAAGTTACCCAAATATTTGTTAAAACAGTATTTGTTATCATGCTTTTTGTATAGTAATAGATACTTCATGAATAGTAAAATTTCTTACAAATTTTCTGAAAATTATAACCTCAACCCAGTATATCAAATAGTTTTTCTGAATTAATGGTCTATCCTGGGCTGTCTGCACTGAATGGTATCGGTCACATGTACCAGTTCCTGACTGGTACAAGCATCGTGACCTGTTGTGCTGATATAATGCATATTGTGCTGGTCATTTGTAAAATTGTCCCGGCAGGTATTTATCACAACTTTCGTTTTTTGCATCTCTTACAATTAGGGAATTTACATGAGTGCTGAGGGGCTACAATGCAAAAAACCACACAAGCATTTATTATTCTACTTGTCGAGTTTATTATGGCCAGGGGCTGACAAATTACAACACACTTTATTTCTAGCAAATTCAGAACTTATGCAGCACTCCACTTATGTAATACTGTATGCAGCACTTTATGGGAATAGTCAATTTAAGAAAAACTGGTTGTTATTTTTTCAGAGAAAATACTATGTAATACTGTATTTTTTGCATAGAGCTCTTATAAAAAGCAACGTGATTTGTTTGAGAGAAAAGGCATAATGGATTGTCAAGTAAACTTGAGACTTTAGTTTTGGAAAACTAATGAGATAGCATTGCCTGTAGTGCTTGCAACTTGTCCATTGAGTCTGGTATTGGCATAATGGAAATGCAAAGGTAGTGTGATTTGTTGTTGAGTTGCTTTAATGAGGCATAATGGATTGTCAAGTCTCTGGTGCACACAGACAAAATGAAGATTGCTGTACTCTCAGGGTGAATGAAAATATGTCGAAATTGCTAGCGGCATTTTGGTTAATAGTATAAACTCGACAAGTAGAATAATAAATGCTTGTGTGGTTTTTTGCATTGTAGCCCCTCAGGTTAATGTATTAACAAAGGTTTTCCTATAGGAAAGGATTTTACTGGTAAAAATTATATGAATAGCTGGTTTTGTACAAAATACATCCATTTTTCAACCATTCAAACATTTTAACTGCACTGTCAAGCAGATTGAACTGTCTAATTTTGTGAGGGGGGTTTATTTGGTTGTTTGTTTGAGTGTAGCCACTAGCCATGAGCTCTAAATGATGTCTCCTCTCAAATGTTTTGATCTCGGAATATTTAATTAGTTTGTATATGTGCAAAGAAATTAACTGAGGTTATCTAGTTTTGATACAAGTATCTATGTAGACATTGGTATATAATAAAAATAAAATCAGATTCTACCAGAAGTTGTGTGAATGAACGCAAAAGAGGAAAAAAAATAGCAGATTTTTTCTATGCTTCTGGTAAGTGGGCTATTAAATTGGTGTTGGGCTCAGTTTATGGGCTAAGATAGTGAGACATTTCTGTTGACAACACTATAATTGATGCAAATAAAATATATTCTCCATCTCCGACTGATCCCTCTGCTCGTTGCTATCCAATGTCTACATAGATACTTTTCTCTCAATACTTTTCTCTCAAAACACTATAATTGAACGCAAAAGAGATTGGAAAAGCAGGACCTGCTTTTCTCTCAAAAAAGCATTAGAGTCGGATCCATCACAGAAGCACTCACGACTGCCCCGAGGCTCGCCTCCTCTCTGCTCTCTTCACTATAAAATACTACGATGCATCCTCTCAACTTCTCTCTACTCTTCCCTCTCCCTCTCTCTAGAATTCTACCAACTGCAGGTAACCCTGATAGTATAATTTTGAGTTCTTTCAAGTTGGAATTTAGTAATTTGTTAGCAAGGCTGTAGTGATTGCTTTATATATTGTCTTGATTTTTTTTTGTTCATGTACTATGATTGAATTGTTTCGCTTTATTCTATTAATGAATTGATTCAAAGTCATGCCCAATTTCAGTTGTTGCAATATACAAAGAGAGGAATTGAATAATACAATCATTATGTCCATTTAACATTGCTACTGGAACTTGTTCTCCTTCTTATTTCTATGAGATTACAATTGAAACTGAAATTTGTACCTAAATTATTGAACTGAAAAAGAGAACAAGTTTATATGGAGTAATGTTACATAAATTATGAATATTCCTCTTTTCTCTATTGTTTTTATATCGGGTTTGAACCCGATTACTGTTGACTGTCAACACATAACTGTTAGGCTTGATAATTTGGTTGGTCTTTCCTTTGAGTTAAATTGCAATTTGATTTCTTGCCTAGTTCCTTGTTTGAGAATTTGGATATGGTACATATTTGTAAAAGTTACTTAAATGCTTGTTGGTTTTAAGTAAATGGGCAATTGAAAACTTGAAATCTCTCAATAAATCTGATTGTTCTCCCCATACTCCTGTGTGATTGAGTGCTAACCAATACCAGTTTTCGAATTTGTGTTTAATGAAATGGTACAAATAAGTCTCTTTCTATTGTTACAAATTAGTCGAATAGTTAAGATTTTAGAAATTCCGTTTTGGTTCTACACACTTGCTGATTCTAATCTTAAAATGATTATTGATAGTCAATCATATCTTTTTCTATTTACGGTTGACTTTTGAGAAAAAATGAGATTGATTCAAACATTGATATAATGCTGAAATGAATTGAAAGGAGTTTGGTAATGAATTGAAAGGCTTTGTACCAGCATTATATAATTTGTTGTTATTAAGCATTTAGGATTTCTGGTATTTGCTGATACAAACTCCATGAATTGAATTGTGAAATTTTCAAAATTTTGAAGGTCAATCTTTATAAGTTTCAAAATTGTGGTAAATACTTCTTGTGAGAAGGGCTCAAGCACAAGTTTGTATAATTAGCTAGGATGGACTCGACTGAAATTAAAATTGTGAATAGCAAATAAATGGTTGGGTCTTAGGGGGTAGTTGGAAAAGAAATTAAAACTGAAATGAACCTTGGGTGCTTTGATTTGAGACTTTAATTTTATTTAGTGGATTTTGAATATATACATTAATTTGAGACATCGATATTTATTTATAGCTTTTGCCATGGCACCGAAGCGGACAAAGACACAAACCGGAGGAGAGACTTCTAATGCTCCTCATACTCGGAAAAAGACTGGTGCAGGAAAAGGGATTCAACTCAGGATCGATCCTGACTTGCTGGACTGCTCCATTTGCTTTCATCCCTTGTGCTCTCCAGTTAAACAGGTTTTTTTTTTTTTTTTCAAGGTCTCGTTTTCATTCTTTCTCAGAAATTAGCATTGGTGTGCATGTACTGGATTCTAGTTCAGTTTCCTTCATTTTTTTCCCTCATCTTTAACAATTGATGTTTTTACGTCATATTGCAAAAGCAAAAACTAAACAAATTCACTTTTGACAGTGTCAGAATGGTCACGTGGCGTGTCCCTCCTGCTGGTCAAAACTACAACACCGGTGTCACATCTGCAAGTTTCCGGTAGTGACCCGCAGCATCGCACTCGAGAAAGTTTTAGAAGCTGCACATCTACCTTGCACTTACGCCAAGTTAGGTTGCCGTCAGTCTGTTTCTTACTCACAGATGCAAGTGCACACTGATACCTGTAAGTTTGGCCCGTCTTTATGCCCAATTCCAGGCTGTGCTCACAAGGCCTTTTCAGGTGCACATTTTTGCTGGTTAATCCTCTTTTGTCTTGGTATTAGTACAACTAATCCAGTAACACATAAGCAAAATAATGACCATAAGCACAAAAATGCATGGAGTAATATTGTGGAATGGCAGTGGTACCAAGTATTGGTTGGTAAAACCGAAGCTTATTTTGGTTCCTTTACTTGTTTATGTACAATTTGTAGGAGAATGGCGGGCACATTTTCTGAAAGACCACCAGAACCTCTGCAGCAAATTCAGTTATGGTCAAACCTGCTATGTACAATTTAAAAAGGAGGATCGTTATTATATCCTTCTTGGACCGGGTGAAGATTTGTTTTTGCTTGTGAAGGAACCCATCTGTAATGTTGGGAATGCTCTCTCTTTGTACTACATTGATTTGCCTCGTTGGGGCCAACATGTTTTTCCATATGAACTTAAGGTGATTACTCATGAGAATTGTATTACAAGCTCGGTGCAATTGAACTCGCAAGCCGTTTCCATCAAGGAGTTGAAGAGAGGCGAAGTACGTGGTACTTACCTTTTGGTACCATTAGGGTTCACAGAGCAACATATGGAGGTACATGTATGTCTGTAATCTCCTTGTTTTGAAATTCTTAATTAGTTCTCTAACCATATATGGTTGTCTTTAAATGAAGTTGTCTGTTTTAATGTGCTTTTTTTGTTGCAATTAAGTTGTCTGAATTTGAAGCTAAGACAGTAAGGTTTTTAAATTGAATCTTCTGGCTTATCAAATAAAGTTTCTTCATTTTCTTATTTTATTTATGTTTGCTTTATCCAGTTATAGAAAGAGGGAGTAGTTGATTTCTGTGTTACATACTATATCCCTGAAAAGCAGCACATAAGACTGGTACTGCTATGAGTGGGTATCATGTCATCAAGTTTGAAGTAAAAAGTGGAGTACTGAGTAAGATTTCAGAACATAGAAAAATAAATTACAGAATAAAACTACAACTGTGTTCTAGTGATGATAAGCTCCAGCTCTAATTGGACATACCTTAAATTTGCCAAAACTAAAGCCTAATTTTTTTTTTTATTTTGTTGCTTAAATCCAACATTCTACAAACATTAAGCAATTGAGACCCAATAATTTTGCTGTAATGTAACTGCAAGATAATTTACAAGGATGCTTATTAATTGGTTCATTAAATTCAATTCTACCTGGTTAATTAATTGATCCCGGGTTTAAACCATAGGGTCCTGTGCTGCCTTTTTTGAAGCTCTTCTACGCATGTACCTTCCCATTCCCTTCATAATCGACATCTGTATAGATTTTTTTAATATGGACCATCCGGTAAGAATTCGGACCTTTAGAACTGTAATGCACGGAGACGCTTTGAGAGTCGTGCCAGTACATAATGCGCAGACCAGATCAAACTCAAAAATTGCGGTACCTCACGTGATTTGAATTCGGACCATAATGTAGAGGATACAAATTCTGAATTCTGTTCGGTGAGCCTACTTTGTCAAATCCGACTCTGCTACTTTTTTATAACAAAAGCAGGATTCTCAATCATTCAAAAAATTTTATTCGCGTATCTCGATAAAGAAACTTTTACATACATAAATCTCAACGAATTTGAATAGTTTGGATGGAAAAAATAGAACCTTGCTTTTGTTAAACTTTTCCATACACAAATCTCAACGAATTTAAATTGTTTGAATGGAAAAAAAGAACCCTACTTTTGTTATAAAAAAGCAGCAAAGTCGGATCCTACTTTGTCCTCCTTTATTCTTTAATCTTGCTTAATTTCGCCAAACAGTTATTCCTTAATTAGAATTAGAGACCTCCTTTAGACCAAATCTTCAAGTCATGTGAACCTGTTCCTTGAGGATCGGTCTCCTCAATATTTTTGAGTTTTAGATCAAGACTGTCCGATTAGAATCATACGTTTCATCTCGCACAATTCACCTTGGAATATGTGCTTCATCTCAAATTCGGCGCTCCATCTTGCATGCTCATTTCGAAACAAAAAGAGTTTAGAAGAGTTCAGCAGTGGCAGCCAAGCTTATCACTGTCTCTGAGCAAAGAGCAATAATTCTATTATTATAGTACTAGGTGCAATTAATTGCCTTTAATTATTGAAGGGGTGATTCTAATTAAATTTTGTCATGCGAGTATGATACAAAAGAGTACACTTTTTATAATGTAAATAATATACAAAATAGCTATATTTTTAGAGAGCAAAGAAAAGGAGGAGACGTTTGAATCCCACAGCAGGAATAGTAAAACAACACTGTTATGGAATTTGCGCTAATTATTGATATTTTGAACGTATTAGCGCTAATTTATATTTTGGATGAGTTAGTGGAAACAGTGCTAACTCGGAAAATAGTGTTATTTTTGTGTGATTCAAACGGAAAATAGCAGAAAATTATGGGATCAATTCGTTCTAATTTTGACTCGGTCAACAAACTCTAGGGAGGAGGGATGGGTCAGTACGGGCAAGACGGACGACGCACCGGGTACGGAGAAATTAAAAACTATAGAGTCGCTGCAGGGACCGTTCAGCAACAAGAGATTAAGAGTAGAGGTTAAGAGCTTAAGGAGCGCTAAGGAACCGATATTCAGTTGTCTTAATCCGTTGACGAAAGTTAAGAAAGCTAAAAGAAATGGATAGAGATGTTTTAAAGTCTAGGCAAAGAATTAAGATCCGGTCAAAAAGAGAACTAAAGAAAATGATTTTAATCCGCGCTAAGATACTGGTATTCGACAAAATTAAGCGACTAAAGAAACTAAATGAAGACTTAATTCGTTGTTACCGAACGACCCTTGGAAGTGAAACCTCCGCAAATTAAAAGATACAAGCACAAAAATTTATTACGATTCTACCTAAATGTTGATGATTTAAATTACGTTACGTATTGTAGGTGATCCGCAAATTAGTGCCTGCTCACGGTTTATTTTAAAAAGGGATTAATCACTTGTGTAGAGAGGAGGATCCAGCAAGAGGAAATAATAGTCAATTGATCTCTATTTATTATTTAAATTTTGTATTTATATATAATTTTTTGTATAGTTTTAAGTAAAATAAATTTCTTATTAATTTTATATAATTGACCATATAAATTAATAGTGTGGCTCCGCCCCTTATTAATTATGAATTTCAATATTTTTTATGAATGAAGATGAGGAATGAAATGTGCAGATAGCCTCGCAGATAAGATTGGAGGATGGCGGCCTCGCATGCATTGTTTATCAACTTGTGAATTTCAATCTTTTTTAAGGTTCGTATTGATATAATTAGACTATAGACAATGCACTTATGTCTACTCCGATAAGGATAACAATAGTGACATCTGACGTTGTTGTATCAATAATTTAATGCATTTAGTGCGAGGTGGCTATTAGGAAAGTAAAGTTCTTACTTCACCATTTTTTTTTTTTCTATATTTTTATTTTCAAAGTTTTTTTTTGAGGTGGCTATCATTCTTCCATGGAAAGTAAAGTTCTTACTTTTACTCTTTTTTTTTGTCTGGATTTTTATTTTTAAAGTTTTTTAGTACGAGGTAGCTATCATGCTTGGATGGAAAGTAAAGGTCTTATTTTACCCCCTCCTTTTTTTGTCTATATTTTATTTTTAAAGTTTTAAAGTTCGAAGTGTGGATTTGAAATGGACAACGTAATTTTCATATTAAAATATACTACAAATAGACTTCGCGTTGCTTAGCAATATTTTTGAAAGCATAGAGTGATCTATATAGACATGTTACAAAAAAGTGTGTAGGCTGTAAGCATGTTTTAACCTTGAAATTTCAAAAAAAAAATTGAAGTTTGACAAAAATTGAAGTTCAAAACAATTTGAAATTTACAATTTTTTTCAAATTTGAAATTTGAAAAAAATTGAAATTTGAAATCGGTAAAAAAATGCCATTCTTTGTTTAATATGAATATTATTTAGTTTATTATCTTATTTATTAATTTATTGTTAACTTTTTTTTAATATTTGTATAATATGAAAAACTCAGTGTTGAATAGTAACATAAATGATGTTTATGTATTGCAACAGAATAAAATGTCCGACACAATTTTTTTGTTAATAATTAAGTAAAAATATGAGATGGCTCACAATTCGCGAGCCGAGCTGAGTTTTTTTCCTTCAAAAGCGAGGTGAGTCGAGTTTGGATTTTTTTCAGTTTCGAGTTCGATTCGTTATGAAATATTGAGCCGCTCAACTCATTGATTCACGAGCTGGCTCAACTCATTAGCAGCCCGGCTTGACCCATAATTTCAAAAAAAAATATATTATTTGATCCCTGGCCTGTGCTGCCTTTTTTTTTGAAGCTCTTCTACGCATGTACCTTCCCATTCCCTTCATAATCGACATCTGTATAGATTTTAAATATGGACCATCCGGTTAGAATTCGGACCTTTTAGAACTGTAATGCACGGAGACGCTTTGAGATTTGTGCCAGTACATAATGCACAGACCAGATCAAACTAAAAAAAAAATGCGGTACCTCAGGTGTTATGAATTCGGACCCTTTGTGGGGCTCTATTAGGTCTATAGTACCTGTTTGGTGAGTCCGCTTCTTCTGCATTAACTCAAAAGAGTAAATATTAGTGCATATCTCAATCGGATGGTCCATATCTATTTTAACGCATGTTCCGATAACATAGAGGATACAAGTTCTGTTCAGTGAGCCTACTTTGTCCTCCTTTATTCTTTAATACTGCTTAATTTCGCCAAACAGTTATTCCTTAATTAGAATTAGAAGGGAATGAGATCTGCTGTGATTCTAATGTAATAAATAGTAATTTTAAAATCTATATTTTTTTAAATCCAGTTGTCTAATAATTTATGTGAACTTATTTTAAAACAGTTAATTTTTCTATACACAAATTTTAAAATAATTCAACTGTTAAATTTTAAAAAACAAAAATTATAAGACACTGTTCATAAAAAAATAATCGCAGGAGATTCGGATCCCTCTTTTAAACCAAATCTTCAAGTCATGTGAATCCGTTCCGAGAGGATCGGTCTCCTCAATGGTCTTCTTTAGGTTTTTTTTTTGTTTCCTTCGGACTACTTTTTAAAAATAAAAAATAAAAATAATTGAAGGCACCAGTTTCCGTATCCACGAGTTGTCGTGTCACTGAAACACATCCAATCCATACACGACATGTGGCAGCATGTTTAGCTCGGCTTGCTAACCCACGGATTGTGCTTCTTTAAATAAATCACAGCCATCCATGACCTAACAATGTAATAATAAATGAATAATGTGAAACGAGAATGTTCCAAAAGATGTAAAAATAAATAAATGAAACAGGCCTGAGGCTATGGGACTTTGTAAAGCTTATGAATTAATATCTCTGTTAAATCTGTTAACGAAGTTTAAATAATCGATCTGAACTGTTTAATATCATTTTCATATAAAAATATACTTGGAGTCCAAATTCTACATTTTTTTTCATTATTTTTTTTAGATAAATAGAAAATCACATGATCTAAAAATTTTGAACCATTCAAAAGAAGTGATTTATATACCCATCACAACATAATTTCAGCCAATTTTTTTATTAATAACCCTAAAAAAAAGAAATGCCCTTAAAAAAAATATTAATCTGCCCAGGCCGCCCAAATGGGGGGCAGTTACCTCCCAGCATCGGACTACTCCTCATTTGGGTGGTCAGATTCATTTTTTTTTTTTAGAATCTTAATATTTTTTTATCTAAAAATGAAAAATAAAAAATATTTAATTTTATAGCAAACAAAAATGTTTAATCTTACCTTCAATTTTTTATTAAGATCTTAATATTTCTATCTAAAAATGAAAAATAAAAAATATTTAATTTTATGACAAACAAAAATGTTCAATCTTACACTATGTCCTCAATTTTCTTCACCAATCTCATTGGCTAAAATAAAAATTTATTATAAGTGTAGGGTTTTAATTATTTATTATTTTATTATTATGTGCTCAAAGATAAAAAAAATACAAATAATGTTTTCAACAATATATTAAAATAGTAACTGAAATTCTAAAATTAAAAACTATATTTTTTTTGTAATTAGAGGTTTTGTCCCAAATAAAATAAGAAAATGATTTGTTTATGTACCACATTATTCCTTCGAATAGTCTGCAATAATTTTAAATAATTTTAGAATCTCTATGTCCAAAAAATATTTACAAGTATATTAATAAGTACGCATTATGTGTCGTGAAAAAATTAACAAATTGATTATTTTTTTCACATCATTTAATCAATGATGAATACTTTTGTTATTCATGTTGTAAAATACAAATAAATATTTTTCTCTATACCACATATTAGGTATTAAACAGTCTAAATCATACTATTTTACTATCATATAATATCAAAACCAATATACATTCAAAAATATTTTTTATTTTTGTTTGCTATAAAATGAAAGTGTAAAATTAAATATTTTTGTTTACTATAAAATGAAACATTTCTCATTTCTCATTTTTAAATGAAAATATCAACTTCCTAAAAAAAAAAAAAAATTCTGACCACCCAAATGAGGGTCGGTCCGTTGCTAGGAGGCAAACCTCGCCCCCCATTTGTGGGGTCTGGGAAGATTTAATTTTAAGGGCATTTTTATTATTTTTTTGAGTTATTAATAAAAAAAATCAGTGCAAACATTATTGTAGTACATCTTATAGGACTTCATAAGAGAGCGTTATTTTTCGGATCTTAGAATTCCATCACCCGGTTCTTCACCACAGCAAATACAAGCATGTTTATTGTATAAAATACAAAAGATCAAAATTCATAAAGATTTTCTATAAAATTATTTTTCTATTTAGAAAGTTCAAAGATTGAATTAAGGCCCAAGTCATCATCATCCCTTTCAAAAAAAATAAAAATAATAAAATGCAGAAAGCATCAGAGAGCTTCCCAATTAGACCAACTTATCACTCTGTGTAAATTAAAAAATGAGCAGAATTCTCCCGTCTTCACTTGCACCTCATCAAACAAAATTGGCAAATACAGTCACACAGGAGAAAAGCTCTTACTAATCTTCTAAAGAAAACTAATTATAATACGCCATTAACAGCTAAAATATTTACAAAAACTCGGTAAACAAAAATAGCATGCAATGATGCAATAACCAAACAGGGAGATGGTGAATTTCTAAATCGAAGATGGAGATTCGGAACCTAAAAACTGATGAGAAGCAACCAAGCCCACTGGCAGCCAGTCAATACCGGCTCTAAAGGTGGTACAATCATTAGCATGCTGCCATGTCATTTTACTAATCAGTTATTTGAAAAAACAAAGATAGATAAATTTACTAATCACAAATTTTTGGTACAGTACCAGCGAGAAACAAGAAATATCACTTCCTCTTCCCTGATGCGCATGCTGTGCTCATAAATTATCAATGGCGACTGGAAATTATCACTTACCCTTCTCTGATGCGCATATAGTGTCAGCCCCGACTGGAAATCTGACACGTTGAAATGCACCACGTGCCTTTATGACGGACAACAAAAATGTATCAGAAATTGTTAATAAACTCTTACTCTTGTAAAATGAGAAATTTCCTATATTAAAATTTTCAATGGTGACAAATGTATTGTACCCCTTCAGCATTAATCTGTAGAAATTTCCTTGCATATTCCTATTGTTTTCTTTTTTGTATACTAAGCTACAATATAATAATGTATTGGACAAAACATCACTAACAAGGATTGAAAAAATCATACACTGCAAAAAAAAAAAAAAGTTTCACAGCTACATAATTTTTTTTAAAAAAAAAAAAAAAAAAGCATTTGCAAACTTGTACATCTAAGTTCTCCCAAATATGTTGTTTGTATACTGTTCCAATCAGTACCAGCATCAAGTATAAACGAAATCAGGTTATAACGTGTCCTTACAACAAAATATATAATATCATGGTTTAATCTACGAAAAAGATACTCAAACTGGACACTTTGAAATGAGCAGAGAAAAAAAGAAGCAAGTCTCTGGAGCCTAATTTATAAAATGTGAAAATTACACCTTGTATGAATGCCAAGTATCAGCAGGAGGGATGAAGGGGAGGAAAGAGAAGAAAATTTCATCAACTAAAACTGTCACAAGGGATTTGAGATACTCTTTGGAAATAAATTTCATCATTAGCCAGTAATTTAGAGAAAAAAATTAGCATAACAAATATAGATTAAAGAAAACCATCAACCCAGCAACAATGCAAAAATGGATGGTAAAATCAAGCAGTATAATCAAAATTGAAAAATTAAAGGATTAGTCATAGCAAAAGCAATTAAAATAATCATGTGCTGATATTATAGATGAATGCAAAAGTTAGCTAAACAGGGGATAAAGAAGTACCTCACAGCTGGGAAAGAAATGAGATTCAATTAAATAAGAAACAATATCAAGCACAAGGAAAGGGATTCAACAAAACCAAGCAGCATATAGCAAGTGTTGTGTGAAGACCCTCAGTACAAGTCATAATTTTATTTCAACATGATGTTCTCTGGGGCCCATATAAAAATGTACAAGGTTCACTTCGCAAATGTGGCAACAAAATGTTCCAACTTCTGTTAACACAGTGACATTTGGGTATATGCTTGTGTAAGCATCATAAGCAGAGAAATGAGACATTTGTGCTGAAAAACCAATCAATTAGAAGACTGACATTTCTTAATAAGGGTGAAATGGGTATTTTATATATTTAAAATGAGTTTTAATAGAAAAGACAATCAAATGAATAAATTTGTGAGTTTTTGAAGTTCAGAAGGGTAAATATGATATTATGACTTTTAGAAGGGTGAATATGTCATTTCGAAGTTTTTCAGGGGTATACATGAAATTCCCCAAATTTATATATGGAGGGGGCTATGGTACATTGAAAAGCACAGAACGATCTGTGCCATAGATTAATATCTCCGTTAACAAAGTCCAAATAATTGATCAGAACCGTTCAACATGATCTCCATATAAAAATGTACTTGGAGACCAAATTTTACATTACCCATCACAACTTCATAATTTAGTGCAAGCATAATTCTTGTTGTACGTCTTATTGGGCTTCATCAGAGAACATTCTTTTTCAGATCTCAGTTCTTATACTTCCAATTCCATCACCGGGTCTTCACCACAAAACAAATACAATGCATGTTTATTGTTTAAAATACCAAAGTAGATCAAAATTTTATAAAGGTTTTATATAAAATTATTTTTCTTTTCAGAAAGTTCAAATATTGAATTAAGGTCTAACACTTTGTTTTAGAAATAAATCCATTAATCATAGTAATTCCTCAGATAAATAACTGGGACTAGGTCATCATCATCCCTTTAAAAAATAAAAATAAAAAAGCAGAAAGCATCAGAGAGCTTCCCAATTAAACCAAGTTATCATTACTTTGTAAAAGGAGCAGATTTCTGCTGTCTTTACTTGCACCTCATTGAACAAAATTGGCAAATACAATCACACCAGAGAAAAGCTTTTAGTTCTTACTAATCTTCCTAAGAAAACCAATTATAATAAGCCATTAACAGCTAAAATATTTACGAAAAACTCAGTAAAAGAAAAGAGCATGCAATCATGCAATAACCTAACATGTAGATGGTGAATTTCTAAATCGAAGATGGAGATTCAGTACCTAAAAACTGATGAGAAGCAACCGAGCCCACTGGCAGCCAGTCAATACCGGCTCTGAAGGTGGTACAATGATTAGCACGTTGTCATGTCGTTTTACCAGCCCCACGACACTTATGAACCTACATTTATACGCTAATCAGGTGCTTGAATAAACAAAGATAGATAAATTTACTAATCACAAATTTTCGGTTACAGTACCAGAGAGAAACCAGAAATATCACTTACCCTTCTCTGATGCGCATGCTGTGCTCGTCAGCAATTATCACATGGTGACTGGAAATTATCAACAATAATTTAAGAAAATCATGTGCTGCTACTATAGACCAATACAAAAGTGATCTAAAAAGGGATAAAGAAGTCCCTCACAACTGGAAAAAAAATAATCATATAAAATAAGAAACAATATCAAGCACAAGGTAAGTGATTTAACAAAACCAAAAAGCATATACTAGAAGTGGTTGTGAAGACCCTCAGCAAACTTCATAACTTTATTTCAACATGTTGTTCTTTGGGGCCCATATATATATGTACATGGTTAACGTATAAATGATGTGTATGTATGCATGTATGCATTTGCATACAAACAGTGGCGCTAGAAGAGTGCATTTCTGTAGTACTGAGAGAGAGAGAGAGAGGCAGAAAGAGAGTTGCAAATTCACCTCATTTACCAAAACTTAGCAGCAAACCTTGGGCCCATTTGGTAATAATCACGAGAGAAATTTATAAATCGAGTGAGGCTATGGTACTTTGCAAAGATCAATATCTCCATTCAACATGAGCTCCATATAAAAATGTACTTGGAGAGCAAATTTTGGAGTTAAGGTCACAAAAGACGACTTGGTTTGCTTAGGAACACCCGAGTTCTACTCTATATACTCCATCATAACTTCATAATTTAGTGCAACAATAAGGATTGCCAATAAGGGTTCTACATCTTATCGGGCTTCAACAGAGAACATTCTTTTTCAGATCTATGTTTTTATACTAACAATTCCATCACTGGGTCTTCACAACAAAAACAAATACAATGCATGTTTATTGTTAACAAAAAACAATAATTAATCAAAATTTCATAAAAGATTTCCATAAAATTATTTTTCTTACACATTGTTTAAAAATTCAATTTAAAGTCTAATACTTTGTTTTAGAAATAAATCATTAATGAAATATTAATAATTCCTTTAAAATCAAAATCAGCAATTTTGAGCAAACAAAGGCACTTTCTCTATTTTGGAACTAAAAGGCAGAGCAAACTAAATAATAAAAAAGAAAAGTCTTTAAAAAGAAAAAAAAAAAAAAAAAAAAAAAGAAGAAGAAGCAGAAAGCATGAGAGAGCTTCCCAATTTGACCAAGTTATCACCCCTTTTTGTAAATTCAAAAACAAGGAGCAGATTACTACCGTCGACATTCCCGTCTTCACTTGTGCCTCATCAAACAAAATTGGCAAAAAAATTACAAGCACATAAAAGAAAAGTGTTCAGTTCTTACTACGCTCCCTAAGAAAACAAATTATTTATATGCCACTAAAAGCTGAAATGTTTACGGAAAACTCAGTAAAAAAATGCAATAATGCACAAGGAGAAGGTGCATTTGAAAATCGAAATGGAGACTCAGTACCTAACGACTGATAAGCGATTATTTGAACACGGAGATGGTGCATTAACTAAAACTGTGACAAGGGATTTGAGATAGTCTTGTGAAATAAATTTCGACATTGGCTAGTAATTTAGAAACAGAATGAGCATATTAAATATAGAAATCAGAAAACCATTAACCCAACAACAATGCGAAAATGGAAGGTAAAAGCAAGAAGTAAAAGCAAAATTGAAAAATTAAAGGACTACAGCTTAGAGACGTGACAGCAAAACCAAAATTATAAATTAGTAGTAGTGACAACGTAGAGAAATCATCAAAATGTTTTCTAATATGGTAAGTGTAGCGAACAGTAATTTTAAAAAAAAAAAATCCTATGGTAATACTGTAGACAAATACAAGAGTTTGCTAACAAGGGATAAAAAAGAATGAAACAATATATTAAGCAAAAGGAAAGGGATTCAACAAAACCAAGAAGTATGCACCAAATGTTGTGAAGACCCTCAGCAAACTTCATAATTTTATTTGAACATGATGTTCTATGGAGCCCATATAAAAAAGTATATGGTTCATCTACAGGATTTAACTCCTCTCCAATACTGTAGAGGATGGGCCTCACTTTACAGTTTGAGATTAAATCTCACCGCTTTGGGATTCGGGCTAGTGCAGGGGGCAGTATTATTGGGCTTTGAGATTCATGCCAAGTTAAAAAGAATGGCCCAGATTCACTAATTTAAAAGATTCCCTTGTGCAATATTGGAGGAATTCGCATCCTCTGAGATATCTCAAACTTTGCGTGACTTTTTGGAATATCCCAATCGTTCCAATACGTTCTGCACGAATCTCAAAGCTTAAATAATACTGGACCCCAATGTTCCCCCGAATAGACACCGGACATGTCGGTCACACAAAAATTGAGATATCTCAGAGGATACGCACCCATATTGGAGAGGATGTGAATTGTCAGTTATATCTGTGGCAACAACATGTTGTCACTTCTGTGGCACATAGGCATGGTAACGAAAATAAATCTGCTGTTATTCCTTGGAAATAACAAGAACCTGTTAATCAGATCCAAAATAATATTCATATCTTTTTGCAGCATCTCCCCACATTATTTCTGAACCAAGAGCATGTCACCAATTTTGCTATTTCTATAAATAAAAAATTCTGCTAATTCTCCATGCGTATATGATGTGTATGTGTGTATGTATACATGCATGCATTTGCACCAAAAAGAGAGAGACAGAAAGAGAGTTGCAAATCTAGTTATCTCTCTCCTCTCTCCCTTTCCCTCCTCATTCACCTCCTTTACCCAAAGGCTGGAAGGAATTCTGATCACCCCAGGTACCCGACTCAAGCAAATTACAAACGGATGGCCCAGATTAATCCCAGACGGACCTATGTAGTACATCTTTCGTGCAAGCATAATTCTTGTAGTACATCTCATCAGGCTTCAACAGAGAACATTCTTTTTCGGGTCTATGTTCTTATACTTATTACTACATCACTGGGTCTTCGCCACCAAACAAATACAATGCATGTTTGTTGTTTAAAAAAACAAAAGTAGATCAACATTCAATAAAAGATTTCTATAAAAAAAAAATTTTTTTTGAAACCCTTGTCAGAGGCTGACAAGCTATATTAAGATGTAAAAGGATAGCTATAAAATTATTTATATTTTCATAAAATTCAAAGATTGAATTTAAGGTCCAATACTTTGTTTTAAACGTAAATCAATTAATCAAATAATAATAATTATTCCTCTAAAATCAAAACCCGCAACATTGAGCAAACAAAATGCACTCTCTCTATTTTGAACCCAAGGGACAGAGCAAACTCATTAAAATTAAACAAAAATAAATAAATTACCGCTGCGACTAAGTCATCATCATCCCTCTTCAACTAAAAACGGAAATGGAGATGATGAATTTCAACATAGAAAATGAGATTTGGTACCTAAAGACTGAGTGGCAACCGGAGCCAAATAACGCACGCCAAAAGCAAGGTTTAGGGTTTTTGAGCGGACATCTCAGAGCAAGAGTCAGAGGTGGTGATACTTCATTTACTTTTATGTGCAATCAACTGATTTTGGGCCGCACGGCCTGTTGAAGCCCAAACAAACTCAGCTTAGATTAGCAGGCCGCTGCACTATGTAACTCGTAATCTTTAAGCCTACGGGCATTTCGAAGCAAAAAAAAAAAAAAAAATCTCGTAATCTTTCCCTATAGCCCTCGAGTAGAATCTAAACCGTTAAAATCCTTCTATCTTACTAATGATGCGTCTACATCCAAAAATTTTAAAATTTTAAATTAATTTTGTATAGAGTCAAGTGTTCAAAAGACGTCCAAAAAATAAATGCATCAAAATTAATTTATAAACCTTCTAATTTTGACTACTTGACTTTATACTAAATTAATTCGAAACTTTAAAATTTTCACATGTAGACACATCACTTGTAAGATAGAAGGATTTTAACAATTTGAATTCGTCATTTGAAATCAATTCAATAGAATTTAGAGTTGAGTTCACAAAGAAATTTAGTGAACTTAGGAACACCTTAGTTCTACTCATATTTATTCAAATTATAAGCATATGGAGGTCTAATATGATAATTGTTTTGGGAGGAGAATCCAATTAGAAAATTGGATAGTTATAACATCTTACAATATGATTTTTATAGTCTAAACAGTTTAACATAATCTCCATATTAAAATGTACTTGGAGATCAAATTTTACATTTTTTTTTTGTTTTACTATTTATTAAGATGGGTACAAAATTCAACGGTCTAAAAAACAATAGTTTTGTAAAATACTTAATAAATAGCAAAAAAAAGTTAAAAAAATATAAATTTGATCTCCAAGCACATTTTAATATAGAGATCATATTGAATGGTTTAGTTCAACTGTTTGGACTTTGAAAAATCGTGTTGTAAGATGTCGTAATTATATAATGTTGTAAGTGAATCCTTTCTCTTGTTCAGAATACTTTTGGAACAAATTACTATCTGGATATATATTTCATTGATATCGTTTTTTTTCCTTTCAGATTATTTCTTTCACATGTAAAGGTTTAGAGGACCAAAAATCATTATATAATTTTTGGTTCATTGTATTGTTTAATTTCGACTACAAAGTATTATATCTATTATTCGGATACGGATAATTAAAATTTAAAATCATATTCGTATCTGTATCCGTACGGATATTTGGATATCGGATTTCTGTATTTAATTTTCGAATACGGATCCGGATACGGTCAGATAATATCCAACCCGTTTTCACCCCTAATCCTACTTCAAAATAATGTAATTGAATTTAAATAAATGTCAATTTAAATGAAATAATGTTAAATATTTTATTACTAAAATAAAAATACTAATGTAAGTCTAATATAATTAAGAAAGTTAGTATCATGTTTTTTCATATATTTTTTTTCCTATAGAAAATAATGAAAAAGAAGAGAAAGAAAGAGAAATAGTGTATGAGAATTTTCATAAGAAGTAAAGTGGGTTGAGCTCACACCAATTCTAATTTTTTTTTGTGTGGATCAATACATATCACTCTCCAATCAAAAATTGGTAGCAAAACAAATATTTAGAATCGGGTGGTAGCCCCACCGATCTTACTACTGATAAAAATTCTCATACACTCTTTCTATTTCTTTCTCTTCTTTTTCATTATTTTCTATACAAAAAAATCTCTTGTTCTTTTTCCTTTGCCTATGCTCAGCAGTCAGCTCTCAGCCTCTCAGGACTTGTCGTGTCTCCATTAATGCATGCAGATCCTTGGGCATGAGAAATAACCCGTCTTACTTCCTCAGTACTTTGGACGTAGGAGGATGTCATTTTCTTTTCAACACAAGTTACCTCATTTTGGATCTGTCGTGGCTCTCCCCTTATTTCTTCATGCGATGAGTTTGCGTGCGTGTAGTGCTTTTTTTCTTGACCAGCAATATAATTTTGCGGATTCGCCTCCAACTGTTCGTTGTGTATCTCTTCTGTCGCCTCTAATTTTTCAGATCGTCTGATTAGAATCCGAACTAATTAGATCTAAGTTAGTACTCATGCTAAAGCAAGTTTTGATTTAAACTCAAAAATTGAGTTAACTCGGGTTATTATTCTACGGTCGGTGTATGAAAATAGAATTGTATTGTTAGTGCAGTTCCATACTCCATGCCAGGTTGTAAACGCACCATTTATTTTTCAAATAAAATAATTAATCTTTTTCCTCAAGATTTGGAATTTTATTTTCCTATAAAATAATTTACTCCCCACCAGATAACAAACCATCATCTAATTATGATAACAAAACAACATCCAATTAAATTAAATACCTTCCTAGTATATATAATTTAATTGCATCCCACTCAACAAATTATTTTTAAAAAAGTCTAATTATACTTGCAACATTTGCTGGTCGGAAAATTGTCATTTGTATGATTATGTATATCTTCGTATTCTTGTATTTCTGATTAAAAGAATCTTAATTATTATGCTTGTAATTTGTTATGTTATTTTTTTTTAAACGTTTATTATTTTTATCTACATTTGTAATTATTTGAATATATTTTTGTTTATACGTACTGTTAAAAGAATCTTAATTATTATGCTTGTAATTTGAATATATTTTAATTAAATTAATTCAATTTCTTCATCTTATTTTTTTTACTATTTCAAATGGTCATCATTTAAAATTTATGTGATGTACGAAACACCTATCTGAAAAAGTCTCAGATATACTACCGTTGAATGCACGATGCTGATGCATCTCATTAATTTTCAACTTTCCTCTCACCAGGCCACTTTAGTACACTGAACAAACTACCAATACTCATCTCATTAAAGCTGATATTTAATGGATGTCAATATCGCATTAAAAACAAACTATCCGGGTGACTATGCCGAGTCCGAATCTGCTAAACTTTTTTCAAACAACTGTTGAATTGTTTCCGTGGTGACTATGCCACTTCCTCAGCCACCCTCACTTTTTCATTTCTGTACTTGTTTAAATTGGAGCAAGTGCAACATTTTTTTTTTACTTGAAGTGCGAAAGAATTTAATTTTTCCATGATAAGACAATTATTTTTTCATTTATTTCAATCTTATATTTAATAAATACTTTTTATTTTTATTTAAAATTAATTTTGTTATTATTAAATGAAACAATTAATACATTAACAATTTACTAGTATCGTGCCCGTGCGTTGCAGCGGGAACATATTATAAGAAAAAAAAAATATAATAAGTTGACATATTTTCATAAAAAAAAAACATTAATTTCAACCGTCTAAATGTTACATTGCCAAAAGAGAAAGCGTTATAAAAAAAACATACAATTAAGTAACAACTATTTACTTTAAAGCATCAAAGACTTCTAATTTAAAACCAAAAAGGCACCTATCAACCTGCCTTTTGCAATCAGATAAATAGGAAAAGACAAGGGGCCTATTCGTGACTTTCTCCCTTTTGTCCTGACAACGCCTTCTCCTCTTACGAGCAAATAAAGTGATGTTCTAGAAATTGAATGAAAATTAAAGTACAGGATGGTAATGTAAAAGTTAACTAAACCGTAACTAAGATCCTAATTAAACTACTAAGGAAATAAAAAATTGCCTGAAACAATTGATAAATAAAAAAAGTGGCCTGAAACAACTTTTTTTTTTCTCTAGATATTTGGTGCAGTGCAACAACAATAGCCTGAGACAATTGATAAATAAATAAAAAATTTAGAAATGAGTAATAGTACAGCCTAAACAATATAATGAAGAACATGATATCCTATCATTTCTTACATCTTTTAGCAGATAAGAAAATTCCAATTTAATTTGAAATTTCAATTTAATAATTCAAGCAAAATGTCATTGGAATTTTAACATACCTTCAAAGTACCATTCATCAGAAAATGTCCTTTGTTGTTTGTTCCAGAAGCACAAAAAAATTGAACACCTAATTCAAAACAAACAAAAATTTATCCTATTCTAAGAAGGCTAGATGATCATCAACACAAGTTGATCCCTTCATTAACTTTCTTATTAATTTTCAGAAGTTGAGATTGATTGGCATAATCTAATTAATTTGTTAATAGAAAAAATAATAAATCTACTCTAAATGCAAACGCTTACTATTTTTAACATGTCATAGCAATTCTAGAAGAATATGAGAAGAATCTTAAGAATAATAAGCTTTTTATCTAAATGGACTGTTTGGACTGGTACAAGACATAAAACATTGATAAAGTATTGTTTTCAAACTAGTATAAAACAAAGAAGATTGGTGCAGTGTTGTTTATTTTTTTTTACGTTTCATAAATATTTAGAAGCACGAAATTGAGATCAGACTTAGAACACTATATCTTTCATTATTTGAAAATAGAATGCAACAAGTATACGATAAAATCTCTTGAATCTATGTTAAGTGTTTTTAGTTTTTAACAACTCCTTACACATAGGTCCCTTATTCTTATTTATTTATATATTTTTTTACTATGATTTGTAACATTAAGCTTGTTTATTTTAGAATCACTAAGTGCTCTGCATGAGAACAACTTGTGTTGGTCATTGCACTTTCATCCTTTATGTTTTGCCTATTTACACGTGCATTCTTATAATGATTTTTTTTAAAAGCACCTACTGATTGCTGGGGCCCAATTGTCAAATGCTAGAGAGATTTTTTTTATATAATTATAAGATATCGGTACCATGAGAAAAGGTAATAGATACACATGCATGGTGCCAATATTTGGTTTGCTCTGTTGGTACTCAGATACCAACTTGGTTGTTGTATACTAGTTTTCACAAAGAGAAATAAAATGTTTAATTTAAAGAAATAAAGTTTGTTGTGCCATATACGACTATTAATCAAGTCCAATCTGTTGATGATGCAAATTTGAATTTAAGCTCCAAAATAATAACACAATTCCATAAAATCGTTTTAGAGTGAAACAACCAATTACATCAACAAAACAAACAATTAGGCAAAATATGTTACATTTCAGAGAGACTCCGGGATTACCTTAATAATCCAATTCGCAAGATTCTATTCCTTTAGCTGGAGGGATCAAGAGAGAACGAGACGGGGCCATGAGATATTACGCGGTCTAGATTTCTCACAGCATTACTTATAGAAATAAAAAAAGAGAAATAAGAAAATAAAGAAAAATCAATTTCCAGATTTTTATTGTGATTTGTATAGAAATGAAGAAATAAAAGGAAACAAAGAAATAAGAAATAGAAGATAGAGTATGCTCAATTGAAGAGGGAAAAATAAGGAAACAAAGAAATAAGAAAACAGAGAAATATATCATTAAATTTGACAAGCTGTTGGCGGATCGGACACCTAACGTACTTAATAATAGAATGGAGATATGACTAGCTTCGTTTACTTTTACGGTGCCACAATTGAAAGATGTAATATTTTGTAGTTTTATATGCATCTATGTAAAATTGATCTGTGAAAAATTTGACAATATCTTATTTTCATATTAGGCATTTCTTAATGTCAGTCTATTAATTTTTTTTTTATTAATTTATTAAAAGTCAGTAGACATGTATTGTCATATATAAAAAAGAAGTAAAACTAGAGTGTTCTTAAGCTCACTAAGATGTTTGATGGGCTTAACTCCAAAATATATTATATCGGTTTCAAACGACAAATTTAAACCATTGAAATCCATCTATTTCACAAATAATGAATTTACATTCAAAGGGTCAAAATTAAAAAGAAGGTTTATAAATTAATTTTAGTGCATTCATTTTTTGAACTCTTTTCTGAGCACTTGATCCTATACAAAATTAATTTGAAAATTTAAATTTTTTGCATTTAGCCACATTACTCGTAAGATAGAAGGATTTCAACAGTTTCAATTTATCATTTGAAATCAATTTAATAAATTTTCAAATTGAGTAAATAAAAAAAACTTAATGAACTTAGAAACACCTTGGATTTCATTTTAAACCGAACACGTATGCTCTGCATTAACTCAAAAGAGAATCTTTTGAGTTAATGCATCTCAGCCTTCTTATTTGAAACAGAGCCAATCCGACCGTCTGATTTTAATACAAGAGTCTTTTAATATTAGTGCGGATCTAGCTTGCACAGATCTTAAAGCATATTTGATGGTTGAGATTTATTAACTCAAAAAA
Organism: Carex scoparia; assembly: GCA_024447655.1. Classification (NCBI taxonomy): domain Eukaryota; kingdom Viridiplantae; phylum Streptophyta; class Magnoliopsida; order Poales; family Cyperaceae; genus Carex; species Carex scoparia. The sequence goes on from JAJHPE010000001.1 coordinate 3,699,655, forward strand.
TTCTCTTTTGAGTTAAACAGAGGATACGCGTTCATATTAAACCTCCACAGGCATATAACTTGAAAAATTGTTGACGGTTATAGGGAAAGATTACGAGTTACATAGTGCAGCGGCCTGCTAAGCTAAGCTGGGTTTTGTTTAGGCTTCAACAGGCCGTAAGGCCCAAAAATCAGTTGCATGCACAGATAACGGGATAAATGAAGTATCAGTCATCACCTTTCCACTCTTGCTCAGTCCTTGCTCTTGCTCTGAGATGTCCGCTCAAAAACCCTAAACCTAGTTAGTACCTTGCTTTTGTTGCTTTTGGCGTGTGTTACTTGGCTCCGGCTTCCACTCAGTCTTTAGGTACCGAATCTCCATTTCTATGTTGAAATTCATCATCTCCATTTCTTTTTTAGTTTAAAAGGGATAACGACGACTTAGTCTTAGCGGTAATTTATCAGAGGCTTTCCTTTTTGTTTAATTTTAATGAATTTGCTCTGTCCTTTAGGCTAAAAATAGAGAGAGTGCGTTTTGTTTGCTCAAAGTTGCGGGTTTTGATTTTAGAGGAATAATTATTATTATTAGATTAATTGATTTATGTTTAAGACAAAGTATTGGACCTTAAATTCAATCTTTGAATTTTATGAAAATAAAAATAATTTTATAGAAATCTTTTATGAAATGATGATCTACTTTTGTTTTTTTAAGCAACAAACATGCATTGTATTCGTTTCACTTACAAAGTATATTACTCTTAAGTTTGACAGGTATATGGCTGTTGTTGTTATTTTTTTTTTTTTATAGAGAAACTGTTGTTGTTAACTTCTTATTGAATTTAGTAATGGGAAGAGAATGCCTTCCTAAAAAAATGTAATGGGAAGAGAAAACGTGGGTGACAGAGGAGGTAATCAAAACAAAAAAGACTTGAGTGTAGAATAAGAAAACAAAAAATGAGAAGAAATCTCTAATGCAATTCGTCAATTTTCACATACAATTAAATCCGACCAACTACTTTTACTTCTCTTTTCTCTTCATGCCTGCAAGGTTATTACAACTCGATCCTACACATTCGCTATTAGACTATTAGTGTTATTCCCGAATCCTTGTGGGTTCTTTGTTTTTCATTCTCAGAGGAATTTACTCAAACAGTCGGCGTGCATCAATCTTTTTTCCTCTTCTATTTCATCACCTTTTTTCCCTCTATCATCTCTATAATTGCTCTTTGTCTTTTCTTCTCTCTTGAAACCCAGCTTCATCCAAACTTAATTAAGCTAGTTGTAAGTCAGCTGCAGAGTGAAGGATAATTTTAAACATTGGATAAGGTAAGTATTTTATATGATCTGTTTATCTAGAAGACTTCTTGTTTATATTAGATAGTAGCCTTAGTTACAACAGTACATAAAACGAAAGAAAAATAGTTAAAGATAAAACAAAACTTCTTAAGGCTTTCATTAGATCAAACACTCAAAAGAACTAATTTTTTAAATCTCCTTCGTAGATTTGACCCGACATGGCAAAGTTCTTGATCAGATTTTTGCTTCCTGACAGTGAAAAGAAAATGGTATTTAATTACTTCATATCTGTTTATACCATGTATGTTCTTCAGTATCTTGAAAAAAATGATCCTATCCAGTTTAATATTTTAGATATATTTGTATTTATATATGTTTCACATAGATTTAGTAAAAATGTTATACACATATGTTCCTTTTTTTTTTTTCTCTTCCTGAATAACATTTCAAACATAAGGCATAACATTATTTCAAATAGAGATTTGATCTTTCAATTTATATTCCTATAAAAGTCTAAAGTATGGATTATTGAACTGGTGTGAGATCTGACTACAAATAGTTGTACCATGCAGAGAATCCCAGTCAAGTTTGCAAGGCTACTCACCACTTTCAACAAGGTCTCAATATTGAGTCCCTTGGGAAAAACATGGAATGTGGAGCTGAGTATGTCCAAGACCAACACCTACTTCACAAATGGATGGCCTGAGTTTCTAAAAGCCCACGAGATACAACACGGTTACTCCATGGTGTTCTCTCATAAGGGGCAATCAAATTTCTCTATTGAGATTTTTGACAATACATCTGGCCTCAAAGAGTACAATGGCACTGCACATGGAAAAAGAAATGCTCATAGAGTGGGTCGCCAGGCGCATGATGTTTCTCATGACGGTTAGTTCTATGGTTGTGTATATGTTGACTGGTTCTTATATGGTCTGATTGTGGGGGCATTTTTGTTAAAAATTAAACAAAGGTGAAGGGAATTTGACCCTTTCGGTCCATCAATTGACCCCTATTTTTTTACATTTTATCTAATTTTCTAAATAATTTAGATTAAATGTCATGGTATTGTAAAATTGATCCTTATTCTCTAGATGAAAATTTTATATGATTGACCTCCATATGTATTTGGCCTCTATAGTTCGAAAGTCTATTATGATGCATCTACAATGAATGCCTTGTTTTATAAATCAATAATTTTATTTAAATCCTAGGGATAATTTAGAATTTTTTTCTGTATGATCAAAATATGAAGTATTTTACATAACTGATCAATATTTTTGATTAAATACTAAATGATTGATATGACCTTCACCTGACATGCTAGTCAGTGGGTTAAAAAAAATACTTAGCAGTTCGGTCTAAGCCTTCTTATCTCAGGTCTAGCTCTTCAACTTGTTTGGCCTAAACTTGTGCAAAATTGGGGCTAAGATACCATCTTTCAGATAAAATAAACAAGTTAAAAAAATTTTGTGACTGTAATTTACAAAATTTTGGTCTCATTTTATAATTTTTAATTAATGTAATAATGGTACTTGTTCCAGGAAGCAACACTGACGATTCCTACACTGGATCCGAACATGAAAGTTCTGCATACAACAATGAAGAAAATGACTCTGAAAGCTCCTACACTAGTTATGAAGTTAACAACTCTTATGATACTAAATTAACTGGTAAAAAAAATATATAAATAACTTGTCCAATTTGATTTTTTTTTTGTAGTTATTTTACTTCATTTACCAGTTTGCAATATTATGGACTATTCGTACACCGAAATTTTTATAAATATACAAAATTCAATTTTTATTTAACAATCTATAACAAAAAATCTGTTGGAATTTTAATTCTATCGAAGCGGTAAATATGAATTATGAATTTTAGAGGGGAAACATGTAAATCGAAGTTTTTAGGGTATACATAAAATCCGGCAAACATAGTTGCCGGTTTTTTTGCAAACGGCATGGACCCATTTGTTTTTTTTTTTTTTTTTTTTTTTTTTTTTTTATAAATTCAAATTCTAAATAATTATAAATCCAAATTCATACCAATAAATTATAAATCCAAATTCATACCAATTGCCTGTGTCGTCCCATTAAAAAAATCTGAAGAAAAATAATATAGTTTGTTTTTATAAAAAACATTTAAAAATGAGATAATATATTTTTAATTCAAACTTTAAACGGTATAAACGGTCATAACTTTTAGGCTAGGGAAGAAGTAGGATTGACGCGTATGACGTCAAATTCGGAAAGGGGGGAAGGGAGTGGACATTTCTTATGCAGCAACAAGTACCTTCCAGTGTGGATAATCGAAAACGCCAAAAATCAAATAGAAAAATAGTGCCTCAAAAATTAAGTTTAAGGTTTTTAGTGCCAAAAACCGTCGTTTAGTGCTCAAAAAAGTCGTTTATTTTTTAATCTATTGTTTTAAAATAAGAACTTAATTATTTAAATTAATTGATTTAAGAATTTTTTAATTTATATTTTGCATTATAAAACAAAAATTATCGAGTTACAATCATGTCAAATGAATTTAAATTTGTATGAATTTGGATTTATAATTTATTGGTATGAATTTGGATTTATAATTATTTATAATTTGAATTTATAAAAAAAAAAAAAAAAACTCTTAAAAAAACCAAAAAAAAAGAACAACAATTGGGTTGCTTTGAATATGAACACAAACGGCAACATAGTTGCCGGCTGAAGGGAACCGGCAACCCTGTTCGGTTTGCAGTTTGTGGCAACTACAATAATCTTGGTAAGGGTTGGGCGTTTTGCTGAGGCGAATGGTGTTCGTTTAGGTGACTTTGCCTAGATTTAAAATTCCAGCAGATTTTTGTATAGATTGTTAAATAAAAATTGAATTTTGTATATTTATAAAAATTTCGGATTCGTACATATATTTTATTTTTTAATAGGGTAAAATGCATATTTTAGAAATCTAAAATGAGTTTTCATAGAAAAAATAATAAACAGAAAAATTTTGTGAGTTTTTATTTTAGAAGGGTAAATATGATATTATGAATTTTAGATGGGGAAATATGTAAATTCGAAGTTTTTAGGGTATACATAAAATTCCCTCTTTTTTGGTAAAACCTTTACCGGTTTTTTTGCAATGGTATGGACTATTTGTAATAGGTTAAGTTTCAATTATGGAGAACTTGGTACAAAATAACTTATTCTAGAGTAAAATACTTTGCATCCTCTAATATTTCTCCTTTTTCCAAATCATGACATAGAGCCTGAGACCACTAAAGTGAAAGATCTGAAGGACAAAAAGGGCAAGAAAGGTTCGTTATTTATGAATGAATCTGAGGACTATTTCAAAATTGTGATCGATCTAGTATATATTCAGCATTAATCCAAATTTTAACTGTATAATAGAAGAGACAACTGGTATCAGGCTATACGGGTGAAGGAAGTAAGATAAATCTTTGCTTCATTGACCTTGATATTTATTCCAAATTTGTTAATTTTAGTGTACATTTCTTATGCAGCAACAATACCTTCCAGTGTGGATAAGAAAACCCAAAATTCAAATAAGAAAAATAGAAGAGTCAACCAGAGAGGCAAGAGATCAAAACTTGTGAAGAATGTAAATTCCAGTGCATCAATAAAGACTACAACAGTAAGTGGATCAAATAAGAAAAATAGTGGAATCATTGCCATCAATAAAGACTACAACCTCAGATACTTGGTACGCATATTTATGTTTCCCTGCAATTAAAAAAACAACAAATAAACAACATACAATAGATGTTCCTCTTGGCATTTCCATTATTTATTTCCTATTTTTCTTGTAAGAAAGTATTATAATTTCTTCATTGACTCTTATTTCTTTCCAGCCCCTGAGAAAAGGCTTCTGTGATGACTCGCAATATGAACTCACAGAAGGCGAGGCCACGGTGAAGAATGAAAGGGAAGAGGCATACCCTGTGAAATACAAAGTTTGTGGCAACTACAATAATCTTGGTAAGGGTTGGAGCAAGTTTTGTGAGGCGAATGGTGTTCGTTTAGGCGACCTTTGCCTAATTAAAATTATTGGTGACAATGAATTCCTTGTCAAAATTAAGCACCACTAGCTGTTATATATATGAACATATTTGGTTTTGTGTTTGTTTGTGTAGCCACTAACCATTAGCTCTATATGTAGATTCAACCATTAAAATTCTATTAGTTAATTTGTATTAGTCTATCTATCTAGTTATTAATTTATGAGTCAAGCATATGTGCAAAGGGGTTATCTTATGTAATTATAGCATGGACTCACTAGTGAATAGTGACTGGTTGGAATCGGGGGCAGTCCAATGGGTTCAATGTCAGGTCAGAGTTGTCTGATTTGCATTAAGATTCGCATGAAACTTCAATGTGGATCGGATGGCTGCAACCCCAGGCATTGAACTGAGGTTGGTCTGCTTCCCATCGAAGCACCCCCACTCGCCGATTAGTTTCGTATGGTCCAATCTCTAGTTTTCATTGCGTACTAGAACCCTAAAATAAATTAGTATTTGTACGTACGTATACATATGTACATGATAAAAAAAATAAAATCAGATTCTACCAAGTGTAGTGTGAATAAACGCAAAAAAAAGAAAAATATAAGGAAAAGAAGCAGATATTTTGTCATGCTTGTGGTAAACGTGCTATTAAATTGATGTTGGGCTTAGTTTATGGGCTAGCATAGTGATATTTCTTTTGTTTTATAATTGATGCAAAAAATTCGATCGATTTGGGAGCACTCAGAATAGTTGCGTCAGATCAATTTAACTGTTAAGTTGAACCAGTTCATCAACTAGTTGGGTGTCAATCATAAGAATTCAGATCTTGTCAGGTAGACAGGTATCTAATAAAAATAAGATAATAACCGTTTATTTCAAACTGGTACGAATCTCAAAGACCTCTTCTGCATATAAGGCAAGTCCGATATAAAATTGTTTGACTGGAGTTTTCTCAAATGTGTGTGGTAGCTGGAATTCGTATCCTCTGCATTAACTCAAAAGGAAATCTTTTGAGTTATTCTATCTGGATCATCTGATTTATTTTAAGATCTGTGTGGATTGACTTTGTTTAAAATTATACGGTCGAAATGAATTAATTCAAAAGATTCCCTTTTGAGTTAATGCAGAAGATACGCGAACAAGCTGAGCGGATACTCTAGCCATAATGAAGATACTTGAAAATTTTGAAAGAAAATTAAATAAGTGCATACACTTTTTACAAAGGAGCTCTACTATTGGACTATTGATTTGATTGAGGGAACTAATTTTCGTGTAGCATGTCGATGTAACAAGAGACAATTTTTTTTTAAATGTTCAAAAGTAAGTTGCTACAAGAGAAGAAAATTTCTTATTAAATGTTCTAATAGAGCAAAGAACAGCCAACGATCCAGATATCAGTAGGATTCTTTATCTAGGTGAACTCATGAGAAACAATAATTCATATCACCCAAATTAACATAATATTTATGTTTAGATTAGGACCGTTCAATTGATATCCAACAAGACTGCACGGAAGAGTTGCGAAATATTAGTAACAGGGGGCCCATAACAGGTTCGCCTTCTCCTTTTTTTTTCATCCTTATCGCCGGGCGTGTCCGTCATCAAGAAAGTGCATTCTTTTTTTCATCCTTTTTTTTCATCCTTCTCCTTTTTTTTTTTCATCTTAATTGCTAATCTCAGTGACGTGGTTAATTTTAATTTTTAATGTTTATTGGGATGGAGATGCTCAAATAATCTGCAAAATTGAGATTTATCCCTTAGCATTTTACCACGTTGTTCCAAAATCCCATTATGTAAATTAAACGTATATTTGTGCGGATCCTTTATCCTATGTTATTTTATTCACAAATTATTTTCCGAACTTGTTTTTCAAATTAAAATAGAATAGTTATAATGTGAAAATTAAAGTGTTGAATTGTATGAAAATAAGGAACTTATTATATTGATTTGTTATTTTAAATTTAAATTTAGAAGTTATTGTATTGAACATAAATGAGATTTTTCGGGTTTCAGAAAAAAAATTTCTATCTCAAAACAACCGTTACGGGCTTAAGCGGTTAAACCTGATAGGCGATAATAGATCTTTTCACAACTTTCCGGAATAAGGTCATAACGATAAAAAAGAAGCATTTTTTCTTATCAAAAGTGACGCCTTTTAAATATTTGAATTTGTATATTTTTGTTGGATTTGTTTGACCTGCAAATTAATTTTCTGATTAAAATTAGTTTGTTGTTAAAATTTATTGTCAACGAATTAATTGTCAAAAAAATGTATATTTTATTAATTTAATCTGTAAATCAAAATAGAATTATTTGATTGTGGAAAATTTGTTTGTTGAATTGTAAGAAATATAACCGTAAGGAACTGCAAAAGATTTTTGGTTCTTTTGCAATGGAATTATTTTTTTGACCAACAGTGCAACGTTGTGAAACGTTAACTTTTTTCCATGGCTTAGAAAAAAATTGATCATATTTTTCATTCTTTTCAATAATATTTACTAGTATCTAAAAATAAAAGTTTCTGATATTTTTTGCAAGAGTAGATTTTTCATCAAAAGAACGGTGAATATGACATAAGCCCATCTAATAGTTATTCCAATTACCTATTACTTGAAACACTGGTTTGTTACTTTACAGTATACGTTTGCATATTGCATTCTAGCAAATTAATATTTGTTTCATCACTATTTCGTTTATGTTGCTACTTTTGATCAAGTGATCAATTGACTTACTATATATCTTTAATTTTCTGGTTGCTCTGTTATTTGGCCTGAGTTATGCTGATTCATTGACAAAGGTCTACTGGCGTTCCGTCCTGCCTAACTCTCCAATGCCAAGTGCCATTCGTGATTTCATTAATTCCAGTTAATTTCTTCTTTTCCCTTCCTTGTAGAAATTAACTAACTATCAACAATCAACTAATTATTAACTATGTATATGTAAGATTAATTTTTTTTGAATGAAAATATATAAGATTAAAATTAAAGGTTTCCCACATACATCGTACTGAAACAAATTAGAATGAATGCAAACAGATACAAATAAATAAATTTTAATATTTTAATCAGGAACTCTTGTTAATTATCTTAAAGAAATATTGTCTTCAGTTGATATACAAGTATATAAAAAATATCGCATTTCAATTAAATATTCTTGATAGGTTATTATCATGAATATTGGTCTATTGATTTGATTGAGGAGAAATGAGACCCTTCATGGCTAGTTTAGAGGGAACTAATTCTGGTGTAGCATATTGATTTAACAAGAGACATTTTTTTTAGTATAAAAGTTCAAAAGTAAGTGGGTGCAAATAAAATATGAGTGAACAGATAGACATGAAAATTTCTTATTAGAAAAGAAAGTAGAAAGAGTCCATTAATTATAGTTTTACACGAATTTATTTAAATCATTATGAATATATAATTTTTCTTTGATTTTGACTGATCTCTTATTAAATTATTCACTAAAATAACTCATTATTATTATCAAATATTTATTTTTTCTATCAAAATTTATATTAAAAAGTACAAATATTTGCCAATAACATTTTTATAATTAGTTTCATTCACAAAAACGATGAGATATTAATTTAAATAAAAATTCAAGTGACATTCGCATGATAGATCATAATAAATTTATTTCTCTCTTTCCTAACTCCACATGCAAATTTCATGTTTCAAATAAAGACATGTAAAAATTCTCTTGAATTCAAATTTTAACTATGGCGTGCTCAATTGTCTAACTAAAAGAAATCAATAACTTGTAATCATTAAAAACAAAAACAACTTTAACAATAATCACTTTATGAAGAGTCAAAATTTTTTAAAATGTGATTATTTTAATCAATCTATCTATTTAAGTAAAGGAACCTTCATCTATTTAATATTTGTCTAACTTCATCTACGTGCATGCATGGAAACAATTTACGCCACACAAACAACGTGATCCAAAATTTTCTTTTCACAATCAATTTAAACTTTTGTATGCATATCCTGGTGAATTTATACAGAATTTTAAACTTTTCCAAAAAAAAGCATATGTATCAAACAATGTAGCGGATAAAACTTATAAGTTATGAATTTTTTTCCGGTTCCTTTTATGGGATCAAAATATGAATAATCTAACAACCTATATTAATTTAAATTAATTTCTATAAATAACAAATATGTTTACTATTGGTCTATTGATTTGTTTGAGGAGAAATGAGACCTTGATGACTAGTTTAGTTTGGAGGAAACTAATTTTGGTGTAGCGTAACAAGAGATTTTTTTTTTAATAATAGTGAAGAGATCCACCGATTTTTATTAAAGCCAACATACATTGTATGGAAATAACTGAAAATGGTACCTACAAACAGCATACACAATACATACCAGTATCCTTACTGTAGCATCTACCAAACATAGAGCTAACTAGCATCACAAAAGCGTAATAAGAGAATTATTTTTATATTTTTTGAAAGTTCAAGATAAGAAAATTTACTCATGGAAAAATAAACGAGAAAGAATTCATTAACTGGAGTTTTTACCTAATTAATATCAAGTTATTTTGTAGATCATTGTAGCTTTTACTTAATTAATTGTAAATAGGGAAAAATTGTACACCTTAGTCTCATTAATTGCTTCTAGAAAAGAGTTACACGAGATCTACATGGAGAAAAATAGAAAAATTGGGAAGTGTAAAAAAAAATCCAACTATTTTAATATTACGAACGTAAATTTCAAGTGGGCCTTGGGTTTCTTTTTGTCGAGACATAATGGGCCCTTTTGTGATAGATACATCATTAATGTATAATTGAGGATAGGATAATAGTTAATAGAACATCACATCCGATGAAGGTCAAAATAGGAATTATACTCTACAAATCTCAAAGCTATCCGTGATTGTAATGGGATGGTTCGAAGACCGTTTGCTGACAAATAAAATTGATAAGCTCACCAAGAGGGTTTGGTGAGCACAATTCTAAAAATACATCGGATCGGGTTCAAATGATGAATTCAAACTGTTGAAATTCATGTACTTCGTGAGTGATATATGTACATGCAAAATTTTGAAAGTTTCGAATTCATTTGCTACAAGGTCAAGCGGTCAAAGTAATTAATCTTTTAATAAGTTATTTTATAAGTTGTTTTATATATTCATTTTTCAACATTTCTTTGACCGCTTGATTTCGTAGCAAATGAATTCGAAACTTTCAAAATTTTGCATGTACATGCATCACTCACGAAGTACATGGATTTCAATGGTTTGGATTCGTCATTTGAAGTCGATCCGATGTATTTTTTGGAGTTGTGCTCACCAAACTCTTTTGGTGAGCACGTCACACCCTAGATTTACTCTTGGATATATATATATTAATTGAGAAAACAAAGAAAATGACCGCAAGAATACAATTATATCACCCTATCTTTTTCAAAGAATAAATTAAGTTGTTATGCACATACGCAACCTTATGCTGCATTAGCTTCCATTAATATTATGTTCTCCTGGTCACTAGTAAGATATCTGGTCTGGATTGCTCAATCCGCATTGAGATTCGTGCATAATTAAAATGGTAATTAAGTTGTGTATGAATCTAAACTGGACATCCGAATCTCGATGAAGAATTCGATGTACATCGGAACCCTTTGCTCCCAATACAGTCACTACTACAAAAAACGTCTTCCTACACTGTACCTATACACGGATTTTCTCAATTTTATAAAAAAACGTGTATGAAATAAGATTTTTTTTTCCAGTGTTCTAGGAATCCTACACGAATATTAACTTAAAAATTAGTGTCCGTGTGGAAATTAATCTTTTATACACGGATATTTCATTAAATATCCGTGTAGGAATGTTCAGAGAGCTACACGGATTTTTATTACAAAATCCGTGTAGGAAGGGTTTATTGTACACGGATTATTGTTTAAATAACAGTGTAGAAAGGCTAGAGAGCTACACGGATTTTTACTAAAAAATCCGTGTAGGCTAGCTAAAAAAAAAAAAAAAAAAAAAAAATCAGCAACCTTCCTACACGGATTTTTAAATAAAAATCCGTGTAGGATAGCTAAAAAAAAAAAAAAAAAAGATTCAACAACCTTCCTACACGGATTTTTAAAATCCGTGTAGAAAGGCTAGAGAGCTACACGGATTTATAGTGAAAAATCCGTGTAAAAATGTAGTTTTAGGGTTTTTGGTTATATAAGAAGGCATTTTCTCTCCAACGCCGTTTTGATTTCAACTCATAGCACAACTGGGATCTGAGATATTTCAAGTTGTTATTTTCTCCTCTCTATCTTACTAAGGTTAGCCATGAATATATATATATATTTTTTCTTTATCTAATTTTCTGTTACTTATTATTGCTTATTTAGATCATGTGTAATTATTATTGCTTATTTCTTTTTTATTTTTCTTTTCAGTTTTGTATGGTTTTCTTTTCAGTCCTGCGCATGCCTCACGAAAAGGGGCGTAACTTTTGATCCGTCCGTCGGATCGGGCTGAAATTTTGACAGGAACTCCACAGCCCAAAGGCGGATCCATTTTTGCCCATGTTACGGGTTCAGATTCGCGATCCGAGTCTTCCTTCATGGACTTTTGGACTTTTTAGACTTTTGGACATTTTTTTTGCAAAATACTATGTATATTCAATCTGAAATATATAATTACTGACTATCAAAACTGGAGGCCAGCTAAAAAAAAAAAAAATCAGCAACCTTCTTACACGGATTTTTAAATAAAAATCCGTGTAGGAAACAATTCTACACGGATTTTTACTTAAAAATCCGTGTAGGAATGTTACTGAACCCGGTTTATTTATTTAATATTCTGTTGAGGAGAGTTACACGGATTTTTTACTAAATAGCCGTGTGGAAATACTCGAGCTACACGGATTTTTAATAAAAAACCGTGTAGGAAGAAGTTTCATACACGGTTTTTTATTACAAAACCGTGTAGCTCGAGTATTTCCACACGGCTATTTAGTAAAAAAAACGTGTAGGATTAGTGTAATCATACACGGATAAATACTGGACTTTCCTACACCCCAAGATGTGCACACGTTTCCAAATCCGTGTAGCTCTCCAGTTAAAGTCCGTGTACAAACTCGAATTTTTGTAGTAGTGAGTGTTAGAGAAAAAAGGATGATGACAAATATGGTAAATGAACCTTGTTGTAAATGAAAATATGGGTACCTTCTTGCATTGGAAATAACAGTAACCTGTTATTTCAATTTCAACCGTTAATCTTGATTGAGATGCGCATATGAAAATTTTTATTCACATTAAAATTTGCACATGAAAAACTTTGAACAGTTGGATTCGGAATAACAGAATAACAATAGATTTATTTCCGTTTGTATTGGCAACAAGAAACATTTTACCGTACTATTCAAAATACATCTCAAAATCACCATAAACAACATTCCATAAAAATAGAAAAGGGCAAAAAAATGAACATTGTCGTCAAATCCTTCCAATTAAGTAGTGTACCAGCAAACTAAAACACAATCTCAGAAAAAAAAAACCCTTCAATTCCAATAAAGATAAACAGGCAACCAAAACAATAGCCTGCCACTAATTGCAAACTTTTAGACAAGCCATTATTCGCTTTAATAAATTAAGTTAATTTGATGTAGCAATCTTTCTGGATACTGGTTTAATTGCTATCAGAAATAATTGATATATACACAACTTTTGCAGAATTTGTAAGGTGGTATGTTAGCAGGTACCATCATACAAACTCTTATTCTCATTTGGATCACTCTCCAAACTGATTGGAACAAAGAGGTAGCTGATTATACATCTCAAGCCTTTATTTTCTATAGAACTTAATCTGATCAATTTGATTTAACAAAATAGATTCATATTCTTTTGGCATACTAATGCAAAGATTCTTTATGAACCTTTAATTGAAAAAAAATGGTTGAAGAGGCGAGAAAAAGGTAGGAAAAATGGGACTGAATCAACCTCTCCTGGCTGATGCCGAAACATAAAAAAGGAGTATATATACATGCATACTACAGAGCCTTCACTACAATTACTTTTGTAAGATTTTTTTTAATTGAACTTTGTAATATGCTTGTTAGAACATATATAAATTCTAGAGGATTATCAAGCTGAACGTACAAGACTGATAAATCTCTGTACTATACAAGGGATTTAAAGCTCATATATGATTAAAGCAAGTTAGAAAAAAAAATTAAATTTTTAACCAGAGAATTTCTCGGCTTTCCTGCTTCCATTCGAGAGAACAGTATCTTCCCACCTCTCAAGATGGGGCATTAAATGTACTATATGTAGCTATTGTAAAATATCAAGGAGTTTGAAAGGTAGATGTACGTACTTTTTGTGTGAGAATCAATCGTGGCTGATAATTTAAGAGGAATTGACTCCAAATTATAGCATTTTTATCGTTGGAATAACTAGAAATGATACAAGCCAGAGATAGGAATAATATCATTAATTATGCATTCTCATGTATAAATAAAGATCGAAAACTTCACCGCTTCATGTATTATTGAATTTAAATAGGAATTAACACTACAGCAGAAAGAGGCATCAGTGTCCGGTGAAACGGTCGCTAATGTTCCGGTCGTTGAAAGTCTTGTCGCTGATGCTTGTCCGATGACGTCACCGGTAGCTGAATGACGTTATCCCGGTCGCTAATACTTTATCAGCGACCAACTTTTTTTTTATCACTGTTGGGTTTTGCTGACGTCATGTAAAGACATCAGCGACAAAAAAATTAGTCGCTGATACGCAAAACTGGTCGCGGAAGGGTAATTTTTTTTTCTTTTCACCAATTGGTACGAAATGTACCAAACAAATTAATATACCCATTATGTTCATATATTTTTCCCCAATCCAATCCGTACTAATCGTACCAAACAATTCACACAAGATCAATTCATAATCAATAAAAACAAAATAAATTACACAAGATCAATAATACAGATGTATGCATTACATTAAATCTTACAAAATTTTACAATTCACAATTCATTATTAGATATACCAACTTGAGCAACATTTCGAACTACGCAAACAATTTAAGCTTCTTCTTTTAAAAATAGAAAAAACAAGACCGAATAATTATTGTTAGCCATTAGTTAATTTGTCAGATATAAGTAAAAAATTGATATAATAATACTTAGATATTATATAATGCACATTAGATAGAATAAGATAATTTCTTTTTCAATAAATTAAAAACAATGTATTAAGAAAAAAAATTAATATGTATTGTTCTTGACTAATGTGCTTAATGGATGACTAATAAGTAATTAAAACATCCTGTTTAATTCTTTCAAATATATTATTCTCTAACAATAGTAGCTATCGAGTTCATAACTTCATATGATATTCTGATAGTCTGATAACTTGTAAATTTGGGAATTAAAATAAAACTATAAAAATAAAGCTAGAAAATACCTTCGAATCGTATTCAAATCAATCTCCTCCTGATTTAGTGCTGCTTTGAATGATTCAAATTAACCTAAAAAACAAAATTTCAGTAATTAGGTCAAAATTCTAAAAAACAGAAGGAAAAAAAACAAAAATAAAAAAACCTAAAAAAAAAAAAAAAAAAAACGCAGTAAAAACATTAAAAAAAAGAACTAAACAAAACTAAAAAATAGAAAAAAAGGAGGAAAAACATAAAAAAAAGAAATAATACAGAAAGAAACAAGAAAAAAAGGAAAAAAAGGAAAAAAAAAAGCGAAAAAAAAGAAAAAAAAAGAAAAAAAACAACCGAAAACAGAAAAAAGCAACAAAACAGAAAAAAAGACAAAAAGAAGCAAAAATTAAACCTAACAAATTGAAAAAAAAAACAGAAAGAGAAGCATTTTATACAAACATTTGACATTTCTACAATTATTATACAAAAAAATTAATTAACAAAAAAAACGGAGAGGGAGAGAAGCAAAGAGATAGTACTGAGAGAGAGTCAGAGAGAAGCAGGGATCGTCGGACGGAGGTGGAGCAGATCAACGGGCGGAAGCAGGGGTCGGGTGAAGCAAATTGGCTGGCGGCACCGTCGGTTTTGAAATTATAAACCTAAAACGCGCGAGACAGCAAGGAGAAAGAAGGCTGTGCGTGCGGGGGGTTTTTCTGTTGAAAACTTTCAGCAACTAGTCCAAATTGGTCGCGGAAAGTATTTTCGCCGGTCGTTGATGCCCGATGTTTTTTTTAAATTAATCTTCAGCGACCAGAATCCCAACCGGTCGCTGATTCTAGTCGCTGAAAGGTTGGTCGCCTGATTTTTGGAGTTATTTTATTTTTGTTTGGAAGAAAAAGGGAATCAATGACCGGCGACAGCACCGGTCGCTGATGTCCAGTTTTGCTGTAGTGTAAAATAGTACTATTTAAGTTAGTGTGATGAGAATAGCACACAAAATGTGATAATTTATAATAATATATATGAGAAAAATGTTAATTTTATATCAAAGGCAGGGCTAAGAAAATGAATGGGTCAATTTACTCTTAATTTTTTTTTTTGTATTTATATATAATTTTCTATATAATTTAGAGTAAAATGTAATGGTACTGTAAACTGGACTATTATTCTCTGTAGAAAAATTGTATATGATTTATCATATGTGTTTGATCTACATAGTTTGAAAGTTAGACTCCACAATCGCATTTTAGTACTATTTGAAATTGTATAAATGTTATTTTAGTTATATGAAAACAAATGTTTGAATTACATCTAAACAATAATAGATCGTTGTTGTTTTCGAGTTACTGCTATTTTCATACATATAAACATGTTCTTACATCTAAACAATAATAGATCGTTGTTGTTTTCGAGTTACTGCTATTTTCATACATATAAACATGTCCTTATTAGTGTTTTGTAATTTAAAATATTGTAAAATGTCACAGTTAGTTAAACAAATGACGTCTAGGACTATAAATTAGATTCCAAAATTACATATACTATAAATTAATTAAATAATCTAAATACAAGTTAGAGTCATGCAAATTTACTTTCAATAAAATCCTGCAAATAAGTAGATTCATTAAAATAGGTACCCGAAAAGCGCAATAACCTAACAGTCCCTAAGTGCGCATATTCATCCCTTCCCCATTAATTCTGGCCTAGGTGGACCTCGTCGTCTTCGTCGTCAGTGGAGTAGTCATAGAATTCCAAGGACCCTAAGACTGATTCATTTTCATAATCTTCATGTCCTCCCTCAGTGCTTGGTCCCACATATCTCTAGCACTAACTTTTAATATAGTGCTCCGAAAAGTACAACTAATAATATAGATATTAATTATAGAAATCAAATAGATTTTTTTGAATGAAGGTTGAGAACGAGTGTTTTGTAATTTAAAATATTGTAAAATGTCACAGTTAGTTAAACAAATGACGTCTAGGACTATAAATTAGATTCCAAAATTACATATACTATAAATTAATTAAATAATCTAAATAAAAGTTAGAATCATGCAAATTTACTTTCAATAAAATCCTGCAAATAAGTAAATTCATTAAAATAGGTACCCGAAAAGCGCAATAACCTAACAGTCCCTAAGTGTGCATATTCATCCCTTCCCCATTAATTCTGGCCCAGGTGGACCTCCTTGTCGTCATCGTCAGTGGAGTAGTCAGAGAATTCTAAGGCCCCTAAGACTGATTCATTTCCATAATCTTCATGTCCTCCCTCAGTGCTTGGTCCCGCCTCTCTCCACAGCACTAACTTTCAATATAGTGCTCCGAAAAGTACAACTAATAATATAGATATTAATTATAGAAATCAAATAGATTTTTTTGAATGAAGGTTGAGAACGAGTGTTTTGTAGTTTAAAATATTGTAAAATATCACAGTTAGTTAAACAAATGACGTCTAGGACTATAAATTAGATTCCAAAATTACATATACTATAAATTAATTAAATAATCTAAATAAAAGTTAGAATCATGCAAATTTACTTTCAATAAAATCCTGCAAATAAGTAAATTCATTAAAATAGGTACCCGAAAAGCGCAATAACCTAACAGTCCCTAAGTGCGCATATTCATCCCTTCCCCATTAATTCTGGCCCAGGTGGACCTCCTTGTCGTCATCGTCAGTGGAGTAGTCAAAGAATTCTAAGGCCCCTAAAACTGATTCATTTCCATAATCTTCATGTCCTCCCTCAGTGCTTGGTCCCGCCTCTCTCCACAGCACTAACTTTCAATATAGTGCTCCGAAAAGTACAACTAATAATATAGATATTAATTATAGAAATCAAATAGATTTTTTTGAATGAAGGTTGAGAACGAGTGTTTTGTAATTTAAAATATTGTAAAATGTCACAGTTAGTTAAACAAATGACGTCTAGGACTATAAATTAGATTCCAAAATTACATATACTATAAATTAATGAAATAATCAAAATAAAAGTTAGAAACATGTAAATTTACTTTCAATAAAATCCTGCAAATAAGTAGATTCATTAAAATAGGTACCCAAAAAGCACAATAGCCTAACAGCCCCTAAGTGCGCATATTTCTCCCTTCCCCATTAATTCTAGCCCAGGTGGACCTCCTCCTCGTCGTCTTCAGTGGAGTAGTCAGAGAATTCCAAGGCCTCCAAGACTGATTCATTTCTATAATCTTCATGTCCTCCTCTGTGCCTGGTCCCGCGTCTCTCCACAGCACTAACTTTCAATATAGTGCTCCTAAAAGTACAACTAATAATATAGATATTAATTATAGAAATCAAATAGATTTTTTTGAAGGAAGATTGAGAACGAGGGAATGATTTAAAATAGTTTAAAATTCTCAAAATTAAATTTATTAAACTTTCATAATACAAATTATTTGTATTCATTATTATTCTTATTTTCTTCTTGTTTTGAAATTTTTTTTTATCAAAAACACAAATCGAAATATCAACAACATTTTTTTATCCATTTATCTGACTAATATCGTATTTAAAAAGACAAATAAAAGAATTTTTTATTATTATAATAGATACGGATATGAATCTCCACCCGATCGCACGTTTCCATGTGGATTGATAAGTCCGTGCCCCGGAGAAAACTTCTGCCACCAGGAG
The DNA here is from genome assembly GCA_024447655.1 of Carex scoparia. NCBI lineage: Eukaryota > Viridiplantae > Streptophyta > Magnoliopsida > Poales > Cyperaceae > Carex > Carex scoparia. Next base: position 3,717,953 of record JAJHPE010000001.1, read on the forward strand.
AAAAAGGCTCTCTGGCTCGTCAAGTGAAACAATAGATTTTATATATAAAAAAATTCATCAACGTTTTCACTACGATCCAAATTTTATATATTTTGTTTTATTATTACAGTACGAATTATATAATTTTGTAATTAATGTCAGTAATATATTTAATAAGGTTCAAAATTTATACAAACTTAATTTCTTCAAAAGTTACATTAATTGTCACAAATCCATAATTTAGAAGACATTTTTTTTTGAGAAGAAAAGTAGGAGTCTAGCTCCTAGATTCCTTTGATAAGGACACCAGCGGTGTCAAAATTACAGAGTTTAAAAAAGTTCAAAAAAGCTGAAAAAATAAAGAAAGAAAATGCAGTAAAAGAAATGCAGTAAACATACAATGCCTCCGAGGCATGCCACTCTCTAACCTATATGACAAACTGATTTTTATGTGATCCTTTCTATGTAATTTCAAACCAACTATGAGCTTCTTGCGCCACTTCCAGTGCCAGTAGCGTATTTGTTTTGCATGTTTCCTGAAAAATGCGTCTGTATCTTTCTCGCCACATGACAAAGAATAATGTCAATATAATTTATTTAGTAAAATTTAGAAGACATTTATAATGCTTTTTTAAAAAAAAATAGTACGGCGCGGCATATAATAAAGTGTTTATTTTTATTTTTGAAACAGCAAATTTATACACCATTTGAAAGGTAATAATTGATACATAGTTTTTACTTATAAGTTCATACTCATTAATATGATTTGGACTAATTTATAGTGCAAATAATTTGTGCATGCAGGGTTTACACTAATTAAGGATGAACCATAGAAGGCAACATCGGCCGAGTCAGATTGAAATCGGCCGAGTCGGACCGGAATCGGACCAGACCGAGGCTATTTTGGACCGAGTTACTCGGCTAGAGAGCTTCTTGCAAAAATTCGGGTTCAACAGTGTTGAATCAACTGAGTGAAGCGTGTCTGCACGATTCCAGACAGATTCTCACGATTTGGGGCTGCCGATTATGCATTTTTTTTTTCAATTTGGTTTTGCTAGGTATCTACGGCCAAGGAAAGGGCGAACAGGTTGAAATCGACCTGTGTGCATGGATGTCGCGAAGAAGAAGAAAGAGATATGGGGCAGGTCGGTCAGTGCGGAAATGAGGTCGGAGAGAAAAACGAAGCCGTGGGAGGAAGAAACGATATTTCAGTCTTTAAAAATACTTTTACAATTTCAACCTCAGCGATATTTTTTTTACATTTCAACCTTAAATTTTTTTGAGGTGCAGTCTCAATACTAATTAAAAGAAGATTTGCTGCTGTGCTTATTTCGTATAAATCCTAACTTTTAAGTTTGAACATTTATTTCATATATAATTTATTTTCAGACAAATAGATTTTCAAATAATCTATTTATCGTATTTAATTTTAAATTAACTAAAATTTCATGTTCGTTTGTCTAAAACAAGGCCCTATTTTAAATAATATATTTCGAACTTGAGCTGAAATTGTTGATTATTTAATTGCATAGGGGGGATTCGAACTTTACACACTAATTAATGAATTGTTTAATTGTAATCATTTGTGTAAACATAAATTGTTGACAAATAATTTTTTTTATCAATTTTTTTTCTAATTTTTTAGTATAAAACGAGCTTATGGAAAAAAAGTCCAAGTTTCCGAACCGATTTGGCCGATTCCGACCGATTCACCCAATTCGGATCCCCCGGTCAAAAAACTAAATCCGATTCCGATTCCGATTTTTTCTTCTATGGGATGAACCTTGTATAAATATATACATATATATTTATATCCATAAAAGTGTTTTTTTTAATAATATTCCAGCGGTTCATTATCTCACTTGAAGACTTTTCAAATTTCAAGTCCCTCGTCAACTGTGACAGGTCCATTACCCAATTGCTGGTCAGTTTATTTATTTTCTAACAAATTAAGATTATCCTGATCCTCCTATAAATCAGGCCACATATGTAGCCTGTTGATCAAGCCATCAATCACACAACATAGAAGCAATGAAATTATTATTGACAGTAGCGTTTCTGGTTCTGGTTCTGGTTCTAGTACAGTGGGAGAATGTATGTGTAAGCGGGTCAGACTCAGTAAAGTGCAGGGAAGAGGAGAGGTTGGCTCTTCTACACATCAAAGCTTCAATATCCTTTCCTATTCACTCTTTAGAAGGCAAGTGGGAAGGCAAGGAGTGCTGCCAATGGGAAAGAGTCACCTGCGATCCGATCACCGGCCACGTAACTCAACTGGACCTCGGTATATCCTTTGATGATGTTGAAGACTACTGGTACGATTATTATCAGGAGGGTATTTCACTAAATGCCACTTTGTTCTTGCCTCTCCGTCAACTAAGATCTCTATCATTATCTACACATGGCATATATAATTGTACGGATGGTGATGGTATGTATCTTCACATTTCTTTCTTGTTTGAGAATTATATACGCATGGTTCCGAAAATCGGCCGATTCCGAGTTGACTCGGCCGAGTCGGACCGGAATCGGCCGGAGGCGAGCCGATTTTTCCCGAGTTGATTCGGTTTTGCAAATTATGTGCAGAAAAACAATAAAATCGATGATGAATCGAAACAATAGGCTAAATATCCTCTATTTATCTTGTGTTTAGAGCCAAATTAAACTGTTTCGATAGTTAAATCGAACCAATTTATATGTTTCCATGCGTGTCAAAGAGAATTGGGGAAAATATATGCGACTCGGAGGAGAAGCTTTAAAGAATTATAAAATGTTAGATAGACTGGGTGTACGCGAGGTGTGTGCTATTATATTTGACAATATAATTGTTTCACAGTGGACCATGTTCATATCAACTATTATATAGATAAGTGTCGTTTTCAATCTAATGCTTTACTGAATATGTATAGCTGTTGACACTCTACTGGTTTGTTTGTTTTTTTTATTCGACTAAAGAATGGGGGATGGGATTAACCTAAACAATTAATTGTTATGGAAATATAAAGCTAGAAATTAAAAAAAGAAGTATTTCTGCATTTCTCTTATAAATATTAGTTAGTTTATTATTATTTTATTTTTAAATTATATAAGTTTTATTTCTTTAAGTAATTTCAGCACAAATTTGATTGTTATCATATTAATGTTTTTATTATTTGAATCAGTAGAACAATATCCTCTTTTAAATTTTAATACAGAGAATAACAAGATGATCCAGCCTGATCGTTAGAGTTTTTGATAGTAAAAAAAATATGTTATGGTTATAATACTTGTATTTTCTCATATTAGTTAATTATTTGTGTGTAATATTTTATCTAAACATAATTTTTTGGCAAATTATATTTTTACCAATTATTTCCTACGTTTTGGCAACAAAACAGGCTTTATGTCAAAAAAATCCGAGTTTCTGAGTATACTCGGCCGATTCCGGCTGATTCATCCGATTCCGATTCCACGGTCAAGAACCCAATTCCGATTTCGATTATGAGATTCAGAACCATGTATATACGTATACCCTCGCCTCACTGTATATATGACTGGTGCTGATTAACAATGACATTACAAGTACTAAAGTACTTCTCATTTTGCTTTAGCATTTGTAGTGGGTACGGCCGTACGGGTACTTAACATATCTGCTTGATTTATATATGAAGACTATAAATAAAACTTCTGAATTGTAATTGCTCCAATTTTAAGACAACTTAATTATTGTTGATATCTAACGTGATTGCTTTAGGACAACTTAGCACAACTTACTAGAGGAGGATGAGTGGGCTGCCCCTCCAGCCGTTTGATTGGGTTTAAGTTTGGTTCTATGAATTTTGGCAATAAGTTTGGATCAACTAGTTACTTAGTGTTAATGTTTAGCTTTTCTATTACCATATTGATACTTAGTGTTAATGTTTAGCTTTTCTATTACCATATTTTGGTGGTTGCTTAAGAGAAGGGCATATGTGTTTTGTGCTTTTTTAAATCTTGCTTGATTTTATCATGACTCCACCTACAGCTTTGCATTGTAAATTAACTTGAGTTTCAATGAAACGGGCATTACTGGTGCCTTTTATCAAAAAAAAAAAAAAAACTTCGCACAACTTACATTTTTCCAATTGTATTCATATATAGATGCGAATTTTCTTGTACGACAAGTGCAATGCAAAAAAAAAAAAATAAAATAAAACAGTCTCCAAAATGTATATTTACCTTAGTTTATTAGAATAACCACTGGTCAATTTCAGGTTTATTCGTGTTAAGAAAAGAAGAAGAAGTTATCAATATATAAATAAGGACATGTCGATACCTATTTTTTATCAAAACAAAAGAAGAAAGAAATAAACAAATCGTAATGCAATTTTTCGTTTGTTCTTTTTCAGGACTTGAAACATGGGCCAATTTAACAAAGTTGAAGATTTTAGACCTTTCTTGGAACTCCCTGGACGGAAGCATGATATATGATTTAGCGAGTGTTCCATCACTTCATGAACTTGACCTGAGTGGTAATCGTATAAACACCAGTGGTTTGCTGCCCAATATTAAAGGTAACAAAAACCAAATAATTAATGATTTATTTAATGTGCTTTGTATTGATCAAGAAAGGGTCGTCCAAATCCTAATACAATTTTTCTTTTGTTCTTTTCAGGATTTGAAACATGGTCCAATTTGACGAAGTTGGAGATTTTAGACCTTTCGGACAACCACCTGGACGGAAGCATCATATATAATTTGGCGAGTGTTCCATCACTTCGTGAACTCGACCTGAGTAGTAATAATATAAACCACAGTCTGCCCAATATCAACGGTAATAAAATTCAATTAATTAATGATTTATTTAATGTTCCTTCTTTAATTGATCAAGAAAGGTTCGTCCATATATATATGTATATTCATGATCTTTTGTATTGAATGATAAACTTTCCCAAATACTAATGAAGGAACTTTTTACCAAGACTTCTAATTAATAAAAAAACATGTGGAAATTGACAAATCCTAATGCGATTTTTTGTTTGTTCTATTTCAGGACTTGAAACATGGTCCAATTTAACAAAGTTGGAGATTTTAGACCTTTCTGGCAACTCCCTGGACGGAAGCATCATATATAATTTGGCGAGTGTTCCATCACTTCGTAAACTCGACCTGAGTTTGAATAATATAAACAACAGTCTGCCCAATATCAACGGTAAAAAAATTCAATTAAATGATGATTTTTTTAATGTGCTTCCTTCTTTAATTGGTCAAGAAATGTTCGTCCATATATGTATATTCATGATCTTTTGTATTGAATGATAAACTCATCTTAAGATTTAAAAGAGCTGTTTCTGGTTTGCTGATCCGAGAACCCTTTTGTCAGGGTTTGAATATTGGTCCAATTTGACTAAGCTAGATATGCTAGACCTTTCATATAACCAACTGGATAGAAGCATGATTTCCTCTTTGGCCAAAGTATCATCACTTCGAGCACTTTATCTGGATTTTAATATGATGCGAGGTGTCTCAGTCAAAGGTAACCTTTTATAAATGGACCATTTTATATTTATGACAACAGTAACGTTTCTTTTATTTTTCTTCAATTTGATCGATATTAATTTCAATGGAAAAATGTGACAGAGTTTAGTGCACAAAATTTGGAGGTGGTTAGTCTAACCGCATGTCAATATTCTGGGAGTTCTCTTGATTTTGAACATTGGTCTTCTCTTAAAGCTCTTTCGTTGGCGGAAAATTTTCTAGATGACACTTTTAAATTAGAAGGTAATTTACAATTAATTACCAAATTATACTAATTCTTATTAATGCAAAAGAACAAATTATGTTATATTTTCTGCAATCTCTCTACACCGGTAGATCATAGATGTTTCACATTTGTAAATCTTATTTGACACCATTTCTTGTTAATTTTATAGGGCTATGCCAATTGAAGAATATTGAAGAGTTAGATCTTTCACATAACAGTTTTAGTGGAAATCTTCCTTCGTGTTTGGGAAATCTTTCTTCTCTTAAGTTAGTTGACTTTTCAGATAATGATCTTGAAATAAATTTTCCCTCTTCCATTTTCGAAAGACTCGTGTCCCTAAGATATCTTTTCCTATCAAATAACAAGATTGAAGGGAATCTATTCATAAGGTCATTTTTTAACCATTCTAGTTTTGAAGCTCTGGGGCTCTCAACAAGGGCATCATCACACTTTCACTTTCAAGTCGAAGTTGTGAATTTGCCTTTTCAGCTTCAAGTTCTTGAACTAGCTAATTGCATTCTTGATGTTGAGCTAACTTTTTTGTATTCTCAGCATAAATTACAAATATTGGATCTCTCTAATACTCGCTCCAAGGGTCCTCTTTCAGCTGTGTGGTTTTTGTTAGAAAACAATACGAATTTGACCCAATTAGATTTGCACAAAAATTTCTTCACAGGACCTCTTCAACTTCCGTTTTTAATTCGTGAAAAACTCATAAATTTGGATATATCTGACAACTATCTTAGCGGAGCATTACCAGCTAACATTACAACTAAGCTTCCATATTTATTGTCGCTTAACTTATCAAAAAACTATTTTCATGGCCCTCTTCCGCTCATATCAGAAAGCAATCTCATAACTCTAGATTTATCTAGTAACAATCTCATTGATGATATACATACTAGTTTTTCGAAAATTCAGCCTTCAATCCCCGATTTTATGGATCTATCAAATAATAAGTTTTATGGACCCTTTAGTTACAACATGAACTTTACTCCACATTCATATTTAATGTTAAATGATAATAATATAAGTGGAGAGATTCCTTTCAGCATTTGCAATACTAGTTTTCAAGTATTGGATATTAGTAACAATGAACTCAATGGTGTTTTACCTAACTGCATTGCAATTGGAAGAAATGATCTTTGGGCATTGAAGTTAAGTAGAAATCATTTAGAGGGATCCTTACCATTGGATATGTGTGTTGGGCAAGACCGTTGGTTGCTTGACCTTTCAAATAACAAGCTTTCTGGATCAATTCCGCCTTGCTCTAATCGGTCAGACTTACAAATTGTAGATCTGAGCCAAAACAATCTAACCGGAAACTTCCCAGTAACATGGCTGAATATTTCTTATATAACAGCCATTTACATTGGAGAAAACTATTTATGTGGAGAGCTTCCAATTTGGATTGGTAAGGGGTCCTATCTCAGAATGCTCCAAGCAAGACAAAACTTGTTCCGAGGACCTATATCAAAACAAATATGTCAATTAAGATATTTACGCATACTAGATCTGTCACACAACAATCTTTCTGGAGAAATACCATCATGCATTATAGATATGGGATCAACAACCGATGATTCCACTTACTTGTTGGATGATTCAATGACGTCATTGGGTGACCCGATCAACCTCATTGATGCCAATTTTCTCTTACACTATAAATATATTGTTGAAATGTATGATGGAGAAGTAGCGAGTTTTGAATTGGAACTTATGTCAAAAGGAAGGTTTGATATTGATTTGGAAGAAATTTTACTAATCCAGAGTATAATAGATCTATCTTCCAACAAACTAGTAGGCAATATTCCTGAAGATATCGGTAAAATGAATTGGTTGATAACATTGAATTTGTCAAACAACCATTTAAGCGGTGCAATACCAAATTCCATGTCTAATTTGCACCAGTTAGAAAGTTTGGACCTCTCTCACAACTCTTTGACAGGGAAAATACCGAGAGAACTAACTAAACTAACCTCACTAGAATCCTTCTCTGTGGCATATAACGACTTATCCGGTCCTACATTAGGTGTAGAAGCACAATTTATTTCATTTGATAAGAATAGCTATGAAGGCAACCCGAATCTATGTGGGCCTCCCCTGCCAAAAAGTTGTGTCCCTACTGGCAAAACACATTCTTTCCCGAATAAAATGAGTGACAACCAAAGGTATGAAGGCACCGATTTTCTCATATTGTTTGGTTCTTTCTCTCTCTTCTTTGTGGTCAGTTTTTGGAGCTTCATAGCTGTTCTTTATTACAAGAGAAATTGGCGTTTTGTATTGTTTAATCTGGTGGACTGGTATGGTGATATGATATATGTGAAGGTTGTCCTTTGGGCGAGAAAGATTAGAACTACTTGAACTCGAAGTGTTAGTTGTTAGTCTTACTTTGGAAGGATAAAGTTTAGTATATATATACTGAATAAGCATGTGCCTATGTACTCTCCGTGTAAAATGTATTATAAATCTCAGTGAACTTTTGGCTTAAAATAATATCTTCGACAACTTTCATATATGTATTTTGTGCCTATGCATTTTTTTTTTACGAACTTCTCAAGCGTTGGTAAACTTGGGACCATTATGCGATTAACTTAGAAATATTATATGATTTTATAAGCAATCGTCAGTTGGACGGTTTCAGAATAATTCCAACTAAGGCCCAAACTAAAAACAAAGGAAATAAAACTTGATATGAACTGAGAGTTCCAATGGACCGTCCAGATAAGGCCCAAAATTAGAAAAGGAGGAAATCAAAATGAGAAGCTGAATTGATTGTGAAACATGTTACGCACGATACTTGAAAGATACTTTTACTAGTTAGAATGAAGTTATGTTACAAGATACTTTGACTAGTTGAAGTATTCGAAGTATTTTTTTTTTACTTTAGTTACTTGAATAAAAGACAATTTAATTAATTCGTTAATATGTTACAAATTTCAAAACTGTTTTGAGGGAATTTATAATCTTTCATCCTTTTATATTCAATTCTTATAGTATTTATTAGTTTATATATTCTTGAGGTAGCTAAGATATTTAGTCTGGATGTAGATTATTATTTTACAAACTCTCCCACTTAATATGAGCATAGGAGAATTTAGGGAGTGTTTGCATCACTACTCCAATTTGTTCTGCAAATTAATTTGGAAGTTGTTTTCCAACTCTCTTTTTTCCCTTTTTAAATTTGACTGATTTATCTAGTCAAGCTAGTGCTCTCTTGTAGTTTCTTAATTTTATAATTTCCCTCACTAAAGACAGTGTATCTAGGTCCATATCCATCAATAAACATGAACCACGCCGTTCACATATATATGACAATGCTCCTTGTGCTGATCATAATAATAATAGGTTTATGCCTGAGTTAACCCACCAAACGCAAATTAATTAGACCGGCCTGATCATAATAATAATTTTAAGCCTCCAAATTTAAGCCACTAATTATCTAGGTGGACCTTTATTCCTTGTGTGGCCTAATCCATGGCAGTTGTTGATCTAGGAAGTTGCATACTCAATTTCTTTTGGAAACATTTGTTTCAAGTAGTTGTTTGGATTTTTATGAATAATTATTTTGAGTGATGCAGATTTGATCATCAAATAATATACCAAATTTCACTACTAACTGATTTCAAAAAGGTAAATTAAACTATTGTCATTTCAGATTTGAAAACACACGTTATTGATCCTCGTATATTTTTTTTTTGTTCTATGATACATCATAATGTTAATTGTCAATTTTTATTGATTTCCATTGCACATGTTTTATAAACACAAATACATATGTGCATTATACATTTGAAGAAAGATATATTTTTTTCCCTCCTAATCTAGAATTCTAATATGAAGTTTGGATTAAATTTAGAGTTAAAAATACAATAAATTTCTTGAATTCAAATTGATATTTAATATCAAAAGTCAGAGCATTGAAAATTATAAGTTAGAGCAATGTTTTTTTATCTAGTACCCAATCAATTAGTTATTTAAATCCAATTCGCTATTTTCTTGCTCCCCCTACGAAATTTTTTATTAACATAAAAAAAATCGAATCCTACACCCTGTTTGACAAGATTTCGAAAAATGCCCAAACCCCAATTTTAATCACGGTTTTAGGCCCCAAAACTGCAAATTTAATTTACTATTTTAACCTTCTCAAAACTACATAACAAATCTACGGTTTCGTATAATCAAAAATTAAAATTGCCATTTAGATCTCAAAATAGATTTTTATTCATGAAACCAGAAATTAAGTTCACGGTTTTAGGTTTTTTATTTTTTTATTGAGTAAAAAATGTTATAATTTATTTATTTTTGTATTGAAATATAGAAATATTTTATATATTTCTTTGAAAATAGATAGAATATTATATAATTTGAGTTATTAGAAAGACTGTGACAAATAATCCGAATCAACATTTCTCAGACCAGATTTTTTGCAACTGTAAGAAAAATTAAAATATTTCTTGGTGTGCTATTGGAAAAAAAAATTTGCATATGAGTAATTGATTCCACTTTAAAAGTCAATTCTAACTAAATACAGAAAAGTCAATTCCATTTAAATCTGAGTTAATATTCATGCTTTCTTGACCCGCAATATATCGCATGGAGCAGTATATTTGGCAGTTTAGATATCTGCCAGGTTCCGCACATAATCAAAAGTATGCTTAAAAAGAAAAATTAGTAGTTTTTAATTATCTGTCCTTCAGGCTTCACCAGTCAATGGTAGTCTCAAACGTGACCAAATTAAACCTTCTATCTTGAAAAAAAGCATATGCAAATCATCACTTATATTTTCAGGTTGATATATACTTGTTCTCTTTAACCTTCTATCTGGTCTTTTATTTTCTGAATCTTCAATGAGCCGAGTTAATTTGGTTTCATACTGAGTATTAAAATTTTATCATAAACCTGACATATTTTTGTGAATTGGTCGTTTGAAGTATTACCATAAAATGAGTTCTTCATTATTTCAACCTTATCATTAAAGGTCGCTAATGTTAAATAACTGTTAACTAGTTTTTATTTATTTATTTATTATTTTTTTTTTGGGGGGTGGTATTTCTGGTGTGCCCATCTAAACTTTTGAAATAGCCAATTTATCCATGAAATAACCATAAGATCCAATATCGCCATAAAAAATTAACTTTTAATAGAGATATTGGATATTATGGTGATTTCATGGGTGCATTGGCTATTTTAAAGGTTTAGATAGGTACACCGGAAATTTGTCTTTTTTTTTATTGTATTTGTGTACAGGGCTCTAGTGTTTCGTTTTCTTGTTGGTTTTCCTTTTCAATTTTATTTGTTTTGTTGTAAGTTAGAATTATATATAGACGAGGCCATGGTTTCATTAGTATAACGGATGTAATTTGAGAGACTTTATTGATAGTTACAAGATAGTAGATAAGGCGTCTGGTTAAAAACTGATAACTCCCTAATTATTTCAGTTACATCGAATTTGGTGCAGAATTATTGTAGAACTGTTTCTGTAGTTGTTTTTTTTTCTAATTCAAAATTTTATATCATTTTTTTTAGAACTACATATAACTCAACCAGTGTTAAAAAAAATTATTGAAGAAAATTCAGATAGAAAAATTATAGGATTATACTAACAATAAATAATTTCATATATAAGCATGTGATGTAATTAATTGAAGGCCAACAAACAGAACATAATTTAAAATAAACACACATAAATTAATTGTAAATTTATGTATGACTACATAAATTGGGTTCCAGCCAGACACAATTGTACGGACAGTTCAATTAAGCACTTGAAATTAGAATTATGCATTTTGGTTTTCATGTTGTAGTAAAATGTTGTTGTGCTGGTTTTATCACGAATCTGTGACAAGTATAGTTTGTTACTGTAATTTTTAACAATGATCTTGCAATAGAAGTTATACAATCTAAAAATAGTGTCAGATTTCCTAAATCTTCAAGTCGAGTCCAAGACATCTTTGATCTATCCAACTTGTAAACTCAGACATAAGCCATGTTAACTGCTCGAAACATGGAGATTAAGTCACTGTTGCACTCTAGCAAATAGCATTATTCTGAGGCAATCTCGGGTGCCTGATCTAGATCTGAATAAATAGGCGACGGCTTATCGAGAATTCTCCATGTGTTGTTTTCTGGATTAAAAATAACATGGTTACCCAATCTACTCAAACAATATAATTTCCCATCAATAAAAAAAGACAGCCTCAATTTATTACTTGTGCTTCTTGATCCGCTTTTTCTTTGTGGTGGCAGTTTGACCGGTACTAGTATTGGTATAAGTACCGGTAGACCTTCTAATGCTAACATGCTCTCAAAGCATGTGAATCCTTGTGAATACCATCTCACAAGCATGTGAATCCTTGCGAATACCATCTCGCATGTGGGGCATATGATAAAAGGCTAACTAATTATCAAAATAAACTCATTAGTAATAAAGATAAATGTTAGACATAGAAAGAGGTACAACTAATTTTTCATATTATTTTCCTTACTGTACTTTTATTATAAAATACTTGTTAATGTTGTTAGAAAATCTGATCTGAACTACTAAAATTAAAAATATAAACAAATTTATGCAGCTAAAAAAACTGATTCAACTATAACCGTAATCACACTGAATCTATAGGTCAAGTCTTTCCGACTTGGAAAGCTAATCCCTTTTTACCCATTAAATTTTACACAAATTTGTTTAAATCATTATGAATATATAATATTTTCATTGATTTTCTCTTATCTCTTATGAAATTATTCACTAAAATAACTCATTATTATTATAAGATATTTATTTTTTCTATCAAAATTTATATTAAAAAGTACAAATATTTGCCAATAACATTTTATCTCTTTCCACATAGATAATTAGTTTCATTCACAAAAACGATGAGATATTTAAATAAAAAATCAAGTAACATTCGCATGATAGATCATAATAAATTTATTTCTCTCTTTCCTAACACCACATGCAAATTTCATGTTTCAAATAAAGACATGTAAAAATTCTCTTGAATTCAAATTTTAACTATGGCGTGGTCAATTGTCTAACTAAAAGAAATCAATAACTTGTAATCATTGAAAAACAAAAACCACTTTAACAATAATCACTTTATGAAGAGTCAATTTTTTTTAAATGTGATTATTTTAATCAATTTCTCTATTTAAATTAAGGAACCTTCATCTATTTAATATTTGATTAACTTGATATACATGCATGGAAACAATCTACGCCACACAAACAACGTGATCCAAATTTTATTTTCACAATCTATTTAAGGAACGATTTTGTATGCATCCAAGGATTTCCTGGTGAATTAATATATACCGAATTTTAAACTTTTCCAAAAAATCATATGTATCAAACAATGTAGCGTATAAAACTTAAGGTTGCTTCGCGTTCTTAACAACACTATTTCCACCGCAAAATGATGTCCTTGTTTAACCATGTGTGTATTGTTTTGTGTTAAAGTCTACATTTAACATGTTTACGGAAGGACATACCAGAATTCACATTCTCTCCGGTAGCGTAATAGGGAATAATCAAGAATTAGTTAATCCGGACTGTTTTTCTAACATTGCACGAAACTCAAAGCCCAAATAATACTGTCCCTGCGCTAGCCCGAATCTCAAAAGGGAATCTTCTACACATTTTGAAGAGGGTCTCTTCCGTACATACCTAAGGTTGCGCAATTATGGGCCACTAAATTGGTGTTGGGCTCAATTATGGGCTTAGATCAGTGACATTTACTGGCAGCGCTGTAATCATTGCAAATAAATTCGACCGAGTTTGGATTTTGGAACACTTAAAATGATTTATCTGATCAATTTAACTGTTAGCTTGAACTAGTTGATAGCTAATAGAGTCTCAACCATAATGGAGATACTTGAATTTTTTCAAAGAAAATTAACTAAGTACTTACAATTTTACAAACCAGCTGGATTCTAGATGGATATTAGAAATTATTATGAAAATTAACTAAGTACTTACAATTTTACAAACCAGCTGAAAATTAACTAAGTACTTACAATCTGATCAATTTTCAGATTTTTTATTTATAGAAATTATTATGAAATAATGTAGGATATTAGATGGATTCTATTCATATTTCGATTTCATAGAAGGAACCTAATTAAAACAAAAATTCGTTGTTTTTAAAATGAATCAACCACATTCTTGGCCACACCAAAATTTGTTATTTACTATTTGAGGAGCTCGAATGGGAAAAAGAGAAAGAAAAGGAGAAGAAAGAGAGTCCACACACTTAAAAAAGTTCTGAAGGAACCTAAAATAATTTTTTGGTACTTTAAGAGATATGACATACTGTACAATATGAATTTTTTGTGGTGTGGTATTTTTACCACAATCCATAATTTCCTAAAAGTTCCAATTTTTTTTTTCGGTTCTTTTTATGGGATCAAAATATGAATAATTTAATCCATCTAACAACCTATATTAATTTAAATTAATTTCTATAAATAACAAATATGAGAACTAGCTTTTGGTCTAGTGGCTAAGGCACACGGCCTCTATGTGAGAGATCATGAGTTTGAAACCCAGATGGGGGAATCCTTTGTTATAATAACAAAGGTATTAAATAACAAATATGTTTACTATTGGCCTATTGATTTGTTTGAGGAGAAATGAGACCTTGATGACTAGTTTAGTTTGGAGGAAACTAATTTTGGTGTAGCTTAACAAGGGATTTTTTTTTTTAATAATAGTGAAGAGATCCACCGATTTTTATTAAAAGTCAACATATACTGCATGGAAGTACCTGAAAATTGTACCTACAAACAACGTACACAATACATACCAGTATCCTTACAGTAGCATCTACCAAACATACATAGAACTAGCTAGCATCACAAAAATTTAACAAGAGAAATATTTATATTTTTTGAAAGTTCAAGATAAGAAAATTTTCTTATGGAAAAAGAAACGAGAAAGAATTCATTAACTGGAGTTTTTACCTAATTAATGTCAAGTTATTTTGTAGATCAATGTAGCCTTTACTTAATTAATTGTAAATAGGGAAAAATTGTACACCTCAGTTTCATTAAGTGCTTCTAAAAAAGAGTTACAGTGGTCTACATGGAGAAAAATAGAAAAATCAGGAACAAGTGTAAAACAAAAACATCCAACGACTCTGATATCAGTAGAATTCATGATCTAGGCAGGGGTGGAACTAAATATGTTTAGTCATCTTTGTAATTTAAAATTTTTAATCATGTGTGCTGAAATTTAGTAGATTTTTTAGAAAAAAAAATTTTTATATATAATTCAGTCGTCCTAAATCCTCTATTAGATGTTAAATATGTGTTTGTAGCTTTGTGATTGGAATTTCACTTTGTGATTGTGCATTTTTAGATTCAAATTATAATGATCACATATTAACATTTATGGATTTTACCTCGTAGTCTCCAATCTAATTTTCTAATTCAGATTTGGTGAACTTCTGCTAAAAAAACAAGCCCATAAGATTGAGATAATGAAATACAAATACTTATTCCAAGTGGGCTTCTGGGCCGAAAGTAGTTCTTGATTCTACTATTGACTAATGGAGACGCATCTTGTTTTAAATATTTTATTAATTTTGAAAAATAAAAAATTGTACGGAAAATGGAGCTTAATAGACCAAAAAAAAAAAAAAAAAATACTTATCGGCCGTTTCTAGTCCCAAATTACTTCTCCAAGGATCTGCTATTTTTTTTTTTTTTTAATTGAAGGATCTGCCATTTACTATTGGAGACGAAAGTCAAGTTACTCCCCCTGCAAACAATTTTTTTTAATTTTAGAAGTTAAAAAAAAAAATATCAGAAGAATAAAATGGATATTATTTTTTCAATCAAGTAAATGGGACCGCATCAATGATTCAAATTGATTTGGTCCTATTGAGTATTTATTGAGACCGAATCAATAATTTGATCCTGGTAATTTTTGAAAATTGTAACATGCCTTAATTGCTTAAAAAACAAGTCCCACTAGAAACTCTAAATTTAGTGTATAAATTAACTTATATTTGAGTTGTAAATCATTTGAATCGAGCCATTAATAATTTGATTCTATCTCTATTATTATATCAATACACTGTACACTTGATGACTTGAGAGCAGATTATAGGTTTTAATATCGAGTAGAACTAAGGTGTTTCTAACCTCACCAAATTTTTTTGTAAACTCAATTAATTTTAAATGACAAATTCAAATTGTTGAAATTCTTCTACTTACAAGTGATGGGTCTACATGTAAAAAATTTAAAATTTAAATGCATCAAAATTAATTTATAAACCTTCTAATTTTGACTACTTGACTCTATACAAAATTAAGTCGAAAATTTAAAATCTTCGCTTGATGTAAATGCATCACTAATAAGATAGAATGGTTTTAATTTGGATTCAATATCTCAATCCAATCAGATTCATTTTAGAATTGAATTGAAAAAAAAAAAAAAGAATTTGATGAACTCAGGAATACCATAGTTCTACTCTTTTATATTCGTTTGGAGCGTTGATATATCATGACAATCAATGGACCATTGTCATATGGGGATCAAAATCTGCTTCTTTTCTTGAGAAAATGAGCACCCTCCTATTCTTCTATCCGCATCGTTCAAAATTCATCGTGCGGTTTCAATTAAATCTGGATCATTTTAATAGATTAAATTGATTTGAAAATAAAAAATAATTGAGACCGTACGATGGATTTTGAACGATCCGGATGAAAAAATAGGAGGACCCTCCTTTTCTCAAGAAAAGGAGCAGAGTCGGTTCCGTCATATAGAACCCTAAACTCTAAACTTATGTTAAATGATGCCACCTGCTTAATTTCTTTAAGGTTGCTACTCTTTTTTTCAAAATTTAATTGAAAAAAATTAAATGAAGTTATAAATTGTCTTGCAAGGCAAATCAACATTTCGCAGAAAGATCATAAATGATGTCACCTGTTCACCTTCTCCTTGTCCATCAAGCTGCTTTCTTTACCGTCTAGAATATGATATAGATTTAATATACTTTAATGGCAGTGATTTAAAAAAAAAAGTAGGCAAAATAATCTCCCTTGCTTCGATTGAATATAATAATAATAATACTACTACTGTAAAGTATGAAAAATGAGATGTAATGAGTATACAAATGTGTTAGACTTGTAAAAGGAAAAAAACTGCTCTGATATAACGAAAGATTATGACAATAATTTAGTTAAATTTAAATGCATGCCAAATTTAATGAAGTAATGTTAACTATTTAATTACTAAAATAAAAGTACTAATTTAAAGACTAATATAATTAAGAAAGCTAGTATTTAAACAATTAAAACTAAAATTAAATAAATAAAAAATAATGAGTTGATGTCTCGTTAGCTAATGCTAAGTCACTATGTGCAGTCACATCGGTTCCGTCTATATTGAATTTTTATTTTCAAAATTAACTGACCAATTAAGATCTAACAAATATAATTACACGTGTAACCATATATGTCATAACGTAACGTGACATGTCCGCGTGTTTATATAGAATCACGAGACGTACTATAACGTGTTAAATCTAATTTGCCTGATGTACGTGTCGTATAATTTGTGGTTGAAAAATGACATGTCACCTAATTCACGAGTCACGTCATGTAACTGTCATACGTGACCGTCATGTGTAACATGATATATATGTTGTGCTGTATGAGTGCTATGACATGTCAGAGCCGATTACGAATCCGATTTTAATTACTTTTGTTTTTCGTTTCACTTACAAAATTGTCCGCAAGTCCCGTACCAAAGACATTAAAATAAGCAGTTTAGTCCAAATAAAAATTTACAAATAACAAGTCCAATTAATATAAGAGAACATTAGTACAACGGCAACTTGTCCAGTTCAGTCATTGAACAAAATATTGAACAATATTACAAATAGTTGGCATGTATACTCCAAAATTAATTCAGTCAAGGTAAATAAACCTCAGCTCTCTCATACACACAAAGAAAACACTGAAAACAACATAAAATAAGATCTTAAATCAGGTTGTGTTATCTATTCTACTCTGATAATTAACGCAAATAGTAATGCGCACAGCACTATTGTACTGCCAATTTGAAAACAAGGATATTTATTGGTAGATGCATACAATGAAGTTTAAAAAATTAAAATCTCATACGTCATGGGAACAAGGAACTCATAACTCATAATACTGAATTTAAACTTAAAACCTTCATCGATCATATTGTAGGAACAGAAAAGAAACAATAAATATTCAGACAAGCACCTAAAATATCTTATATTTACAAATATCATCAAAGCAACTATGGACATTTAGAACATAGTAAACATGTTCTTTTTAAGAAACTCGACAACTTGCTGATACACTCCATCTATATTCACAAGAGAATCATACTAGAAATGCTTCTATTGTTGTGCACAGGACAACTCGAATAAGAAACCTAAAAAATCTTTATAGTAATTTTTAAAAAATATGAGACATTCAATAATATTCATGTTAAAATCTTAATAACAAATAAGAGAATACTAAGTAAAGAGAAGTGATGAATGCACATAAATTCTATTGTATGAAGATCTGACAAGAAGGTGAGATCAGGAAAATGCAAATAAATTCTTGTATTTATAGTATTTATTTTAATGCATATTCAATGCCTTGTTAATTCTAAATTATGTAGGTTGCTTATTATCATACAATAAACATGCTCAACAATCTTAATTAGTGACTTTACACATCGCAAATAACGCAGCACAAAAACATAAACACCAACATTCAAAAGTAACACAAATTCTGGTAGCTCATAATAATATCTATTAAACATCTCAGATAACATAAATAAAAACATAAACACCAACATATTAGAGAAAGCCTAAATTTTGATAACTAAAACAGCACCAAAGAAGCTTTAGGGACTCAAAAGACTGATGTACTGCACTATTTCCTAACAATACTTAGCTGCAATTAGGAACCAAAAGAGACTGGATTTTTTACCTAATTAAAACACAAGTTCGGTTAAACAATGCTTGGCTGAAACCACATTGATGGTGGGGGTCGGAACATTTGCGGCATCTCAGCAACGCCAAGCACCACTGGCTCAGGGTTGCCATTATCAATTATGGCAAAAAAAATGCTATAACATGGTCCTTGATCCTCCCAATGTTTGGGATCCATAGGATTCAGCATTATTTCATTAACAGCAGATGATGAACAAATGTACTCCATGTAAATACTACCCCCAACAAGCGGGTCCCAGCCATCAGCACAGACAGCCAGGTAGTGGTAGTTATCCCCATAGAAAAGGGTGGTGTCCCTTGTGTTAGCAACCCGTTTTACATCCATCAGCAGCTCTTCCCCAATGACTTGGTACAGGTCAAATTTTTGCTTAGGAACCTTCCCGGTGGCCTCCTCTGCTTTCTCACCTCCTCTGTACTCTTCTTCAGTGGGATGAACAGCAATCATGTAAACTCCAGATTTCCCTACCAAAAAACACTTGCGAAGATATTTCAAATCAGGCTCGAAAAAGTACAGACCCTCCTCCTTGTGTTTGTTTAGGTTATAAATGGCCATCAATCCCTCGTAGTACAGATAAAAACTTCCATTATTGTAAGCTGCATCTGCCAGTTCAGCATTTGGGTATGGAGGCCGGGCGACCTCTGTCCAGGAAGGAACCCCGACTTTACAGTAAAAGATTCCGCGGGCTCTCTTAAAGAACACCATAATGATGCAGTTCGGATCGGTCAGATCGGTAGAAAAAGTTATCTTGGTGATTGCATAAGTACCAAACATAGACTTAAAGAGATGAGCAACCATTTGAGGTGGCATTCCATCCCAGATATGTTTTACCAGAATATTAAACGGAGGGAGTTGCACGCGAGACCGGGTTAACGGGTTCAACAAGAAAAGCTCCGAACCATCAGAATCCATAATCAGGAGCCAGCCACGGTAGGTGGCACAAAACCTCTTGCCGATGGTCTCTGGAATGGGAATCTTGTTCATCTTAGCTTCCCAGAGGTTGTAGAATAATCGGATTCCATTGTCATTTGTGTATCTACTAGCCATGTACGGAATCATCAGCCATGGGAGTTGGGGAGGCAGGTGGCGTGGGTTCGGAAGTGATGCAGAACGCCATGGGGAGCAAACGGCGCGAAATCGAACATAGTCGGTGATGCATTTGACTTTTTGTGAAATCAAAAGCACCGCTGCTAGTGGGAGATGGGCCCAGTCGGGAAATGCAGTTGCTGAATCTTCCATTTTGGAGCTGAAACCTGAAATCACCGCAAGCTGTTTTGTAAATAAAGGAGAAATAGATGGAGAAGGACTGAAGGAGCCAAGGAGGACGGGGAGGAAGGAGAAGAAGGTTGTTGAAGGGTTTTTATTGTAGAGATTTTTGGGAACCCAAAACTCCAAAAGGCCGTAAAGACAGAGAGTAGACTGCTGTCAGTGAAATTTAAGTTCAAATTTATGATTATAGGTACAAACGGATCTTAGAAAGAATTCAAATCTTCTCATTTCCCAGGCGTGATTGTTTTGAGAAATAATATATTTAAAAAAAAAAAGAATGTTTCATTTCCACAACGGAACACAAGAATTTTTTTATAAACCATAATTAAATAATTTAATTTTATAAAACCAATACGATTACTTTTTATTTACAAAAATCATAAGAACTGAAATATCATTTCGGTCTCCTACTTTTTTTGTTTTTTTTACAAGACTTATATGTCATTTCGGTCTGGTGTGATTTTCTGTGACTGCTTGTATGAAGAGCTATAAAATCACACTGACTGAAATATTATTTTGGTAAAAAAAAATAGTGGGCCGAAATGTCATTTCAGTTCTTATGATTTTTATAAAAAATAAATATTCATATCTGTTTCATATAATTTTGTTTTTAATTATGGTTTATCAAAAAAGTTCGGAACACAGCCACCGCGCTCTCCAGAATTTTATATTATTTTTCACATTTCATTTAATTATATCCCAAAATCCTTTGTCTAAACCCTTATGCTTAAATATAAGATACACTAACAGACGTAAAGATCGAAATTATCACAATACAGATTTAACAAGTAGAAATAAGCAATATGCAATAAAAAACAAATTGTCGAGGATTAGAAATTTTTAAACTCAAATCTTAAAGAAACTTTTAACCTCCACGATAAATCTCTCAAAACATTATGTATCTGGTCATACTCTTAAAAAGAAGTTTCCAATCGAAATTTATCCTGTTTGAAGTTTGAATTTGTATTTGCAATTTCTTTGTGGAATATCTTTAGCCGCAAATTAATTCTTTTATGAAAATAAATTAGTTGCCAACGAATTACTTTGACAATCTACACTACTACAAAAAACGTCTTCCTACACTGCACCTTATACACGGATTTTCTCAATTTTATAAAAAAACGTGTATGAAATAAGATTTTTCTAGTGTTCGAGGAATCCTACACGAATATTAACTTAAAAATCAGTGTCCGTGTGGAAATTAATCTTTTATATACGGATATTTCATTAAATATCCGTGTAGGAATAGTGAGAGAGCTACACGGATTTTCAGTTACAAATCCGTGTAGGAAGGGTGATTCTTCAACTTTCTACACGGATATTCAATTAAATATCCGCGTAGGATAGTCCACGGATGTGAAATTTTATTGAATGTTATCCAAATATTTTATTATATTATGTCATATTCCTACACGGATATGTAGTTAAATATCCGTGTAGGATTCCCTTTTTTTTATTTTTTTAAATATAATATACTTTCAATTTCATATTTTGTTATTATTTAAATATAAAAATGAACATGTTTTTATTGTTGTGAAGCTCTTTAAATATTCATTCTTATAAATTAAGAAATTTATTCATTTAGATATGAACTTTGTAAATATTAATTTCTTTATAATTTATGTATTCATTCTTGTACACTATTTTACAAATAAAAATATTCATCACTGTGTTAGAAATATTAAATATTAACAAATTTAAAATTGTACAATTAATATAGAAAATAAATGCAAAAGAACAAAAATGAAAACAAGTAAACTTTCATATATTATTACTGATATAAATATTACAAAAGTTACCCAAAAATTGATATAATAAAACAAAAAAAAAGAAACTCCTACAATAACAAAAAAAAAAGAAACACTAAACAACAGATTTTTTCTTTGTACGACGAATGTAGGGCTTTGGTGGCGGATGGCCCCTGGGGCTGCGACGTGGGCGAGTTGGCCATGGTGGCCATGGCCAACTTCTGGGATAACCTGGTGGTGGTCGTTCGTAACCGGGTGGGATCCAAGGCACTGGCTTGAAGTCCTCTGGAATTGGTGGTAGTGCCTCAACAGGATGTTCTTCATCGACATTTGACATTTTTTCACTTAGAGAAATTAAGATAGGTTTAAGAGGAACCAATTCGGAAGATATATAGGGATTAAGGTGACTCTTCGTTTTTCTGTGTTTATTTTCGGTATATTCAATATTAAATTTGTAATTAATTACATAGGGCGCGCATGTTTTGAAATAAATATGCATGTCCCTCGTAAGAAGTTGTACCGATCTTTTCCTACACGGATAGTTACGTAAATATCCGTGTTGAAAGATTATTCCTACACGGATATTTAATAAAAACCGTGTAGGAAAAGAGGAGAGCTACACGGATATGTACTTAAATATCCGTGTAGGATACCTATTGCACACGGATTTGTAATAAAAATCCGTGTAGGAAACCTTGCACACGAATCCTTGCCCACTAAATTATATTTTCCGAAATTTTGTAAGTCCCCAGTTCACTTCTTCTTCCTCTGATTTTAAAATCTTTCAAGTCCGAGTTCAAAACCCTCACCTCTGGTCCGCTGCACTTTCTCTTCTCTCTTCTCTTTGTCTCTCTCTCTCTTTCTTTTGTCAGGGTTTAGGTGGTGTGTGCGCCTCCATTGTTGTCTCTCTCTCTTTCTTTTGTCAGTTCACTTCTTCCTCTAATTTTGTTTGAAGACTTTTGGTAATTTACATAGAATCCAACTGCCTCTAAGGTACCTCTCTTGTTACTAACTCAAATTATAATTGTAGTATAACCGGAGACAAGCTGCTTACTCACCCGAGCAAGTCGATTAAGTGAGAGGGATGTGGGCAAGGTGGTTTATTTTCCAATTTTGTACTCTACAATATGGATTCGTATAAATTAATTTGTGTAATTATTAAATTTGAATTGTTATGTTGTTTTGGCAATTTCTATTTGTTTTGGGTTAAAAAAAACATTATGATATTATATATAATGGCTAGCAAAAGTGGAGGCTAGCCAAAAATAGAAAAAAATACAAAAAAAAAGAAAATCGTACACGGATATTTGAAAAAATCCGTGTAGGATGTGTTAAAAATAAAAATTGATTTAGGATCTTCCTACACGGATTTGTACTAAAAAAAACCGTGTAGGAATATATTTCATACACGGTTTTTTGTTAAAAAACCGTTAAGCTCCATACCCTAGCTACACGGATCTTGAGTAGAAAATCCGTGTAGGATTAGTGTAATCGTACACGTATAAATTATCCGTGTGTAAATGGTGGACTTTCCTACACTATAGTATTGCACACGATTCCAAATCCGTGTAGCTCTCCAATTAAAGGCCGTGTACAAACTGTTTTTTTGTAGTAGTGCTAAAATCTGAAAAAAAAATTCGTTTTTTTATTATGATTGATCATGTTACTTCATAATACATTATTTTGATGTAACATATTACTTGATATTTCTATTATGATCTCTGTCATATTATTTTCGTTTAGTATTTCACTTTCAAACTATAATCATTTTAGAAATTGCATTCTAATTCTAAAGAGAGAATGCTAAATATTTAAGTTTTATGTATTACTGTCACATCTATATTTTAATAAAATTAATTCAATTCTTCATCTTATTTTTTTGTACCATATTTCAAATGCACATCATTTTGAAATGTATGTTATGTACGCATTACGCAACACCAAGCAACTTTAGTGCATTGAACAAACCACAAATAGTCCAATAATAATCTCATTAAAGCTGATATTTAATGGATGTCAATATCGCATTAAAAACAAACTATCCGGTTGACTATGACACCCCCACTTTTTCCATTTCTGTATTGGTTTAAATCGGAGGAAATGCGAACAAAATTTTTTTTTTTTTTTTTTGCTCGAAGTGCGAAAGAATTTAAGTTTTCAGTGATAAGACAATTATTTTTTCATTTATTTCAACCTTATATTTAATAAATACTTTCTATTCTAATTTAAAATAATTGTGTTGTTATTAAAGGAAACAATTAATGCATTAACAATTTACATGAAGATTTGCTTACTTTTACAGTTACCACTAGAGAAGAAATATGTGACACGCCATGACGTGATGTGACAAATACGCTGTGATTTGGTCACGTAACGTGAAGTGATATGATCGACTTTTTTTTTCACGTAACGTGACGTGATGTGACCAAAATGGTAGTGGATGGTCACGTCACGCATAGTCACGCCGTGACTAGACGTGACGTTATGTGACGTGGCGTGACGTAAATTAGTCATGTCAATTTTTTAATATTTTAATTTAAATTGTTGAAAATTTAGAAAAAAAGATATAAAAATATAAAAATTATAAAATATGTAAATAATGTTGCTAAATTTTTTTTTTTTTAGAAAAGACTGTTGACATTACTTTAAAAATTCAAATTACAAATAGTCATTAGACTAAACTAGAGAAAATAAAGATCAGCACTACATAAGTACCAGTATCACTGAATCTACACTAAAAGAAAAATCTGAATATTTTATATATACCAAAAAAGTTAGATACTCTATGTTTCATAACATGACGTGACGTGATTGATTCACGTGACATGACGTGATGTGTAATTTTCACTCGAATGCGGTCACGTCAGGCGATACGCGAGTCACGTCACGTAATGGATACACGTGATGTGACGTAACGTGACTAGTCACGCCGTGACAAATTTCCTTCTCTAGTTATCACTATTGAGAGTTGTCATATTGTGTAGCTTTATATCCATGTAAGTAAAATTAATCTGCGAAAATTTGACAATATTTTTTTCATATTAGGCATTCCTTAATGTCATGCTATT
The DNA here is from genome assembly GCA_024447655.1 of Carex scoparia. Taxonomy (NCBI): domain Eukaryota; kingdom Viridiplantae; phylum Streptophyta; class Magnoliopsida; order Poales; family Cyperaceae; genus Carex; species Carex scoparia. The sequence continues at coordinate 3,742,720 of JAJHPE010000001.1, forward strand.
AATTTTGTTTATTAATATATTAAAAGTCAGTAGACATGTATTGTCATATATATAAAAAAAAAAAAATCAGATTCTACCAAGAAGGAAAGCAGCAGATAATCTTTTATACTTGTGGTAAATGGACCACTAAATTGATGTTGGGCTTATTTGGGGTAAGATAGTGACATATCTTTTGTTAACAATGTTATAAATTGATGCAAAAATTCGATCTGATTTGGGGGCACTCTAGGGATGAAAACGAAAAGGATAATCTGTTTGATATAGCATGGCAATCAATGTCTTGGATTCTATCATTACATTTTGATATGCAGTATGACATTTTGCATTACTTTGGTTTCATACTGACTACTGAGTATTAAGATTTTATGAGAAACCTGACTTTCTTTTAGGGTCATTTGATTGGATGAAAGTCTTGGTTAGTAAGAATAGTCTATTGAATTAGTAAATAGCATATTAATCCATAAAAGATAAACAAAAAAAAATATCTCTAGTTGCTAATCCAAACACAAAATAATAGTTCAAAATAGTTTCTAATTTGAGTTGGCATTATTCTTTTTGTTTGATGTTTCACTTTTAAAAGTTGTTGAAATTATAAAATACTTTACTTTATGGTACGTTGCAGAAAAGAAAAGGAGTTACACCTTAAAAGAAACCTATCTTAATTAAATTATGCTACCTGCTCTTTATAAGACACGTTACTCTCTTTTAAAAAAATAATTAAAAGCAAATTAAATGAAGTCAAATGATGATAAAAATTTCTTGCAAGGGAAATAGCAGTTTGTACAGAGAGGTCATAAAATGATGCCACCGTTCACCTCGCTTTGTCTTTCAAGCTGCTCTCTTGGTCGGATTTTTTTTATAAACCATAAATAATAAATAAAAATTATAAACCCGATTTAAATGATTTGGGTTTTACAAAAATCATAAGTACCAAAATATTTGTTCGGCATGTACCTATTTTGTTGTGATCCAAAATGCCTACTCAGCCCGAGACATTTTCTCAATTTTTCAATCCAACGGCCTTAAAAAAACAATGATATTTCGGCATGTACCCATTTCTTTTGTGATCCAAAATGCCTACTTGGCCCGAGGCATTCTCAAATTTTCAATCCAACAGCCACAATAAAACAATTTTCTTCTTACCCAAGATGTCTATTAGGCCCCATAATTTTTATCTTCTGTGCCGAAATGGCATTTCTATTTCAACAATAAAAATAATAATGCTTAGGGCGCTGTCCAATACCCTCTAAGATGTATAGTAATGCTTAGGGCGATGCGCTCTCCTGTTTCTTTGAAATGAAGAAGAATTTATCACTGCCCTCTTCTCTCAATTTTTCCGAGATAAGATTTTTGCCAAATTGGTCAACAGCGAGAAATTTTGTGAAATTTAAATATCATTTTAAAATTAAAAAGTACTACCCGTATTAGGCGCTACTGTACTAAGGGCAATGTTGTAATTAGTTTAATAAGGCATTTAGTTAGTTAGCTTGTGTTGGCTGTCTCTGTTGTATTAGCTAACAACTGATGAGTTGTGATTGTGATGCCTATATAAACCAGAGCACTGTAACATTTCTGAGTTGAATGAAATCATAATACATTTCCCTCTCTCTCTCTCTCTCTCTCTAATTCTCTTACCTATTTACACGAGTTATTAAACTGTAAAAACTAACGAAATGTATTAAATTTCAGATTATGATTTTTTTCACACATTTCGATTAGCATCAGGGCACATTAAAAAAAGGAGTCAGTGCCGAATATGACATAGATTTAGTGATTAAAAAGTTTCTAATTAGCTGTCTTTGAGGCTTCATTGACTGGTCAATGGTAGGCTCAAATGTGACCAAAACTGTGACATCTTCACATTTCTCTGTTTCTTTCCAACATAATGAAACAAGCATATATATGCAAATTATCACTTATATTGTTGATACTTGTTCTCTTTAATCTTCTATCTGGTTTGTTATTTTCTGAATCTTCAATGGGCCGAGTTACTTAGATTTTATACTGAGTACTAAAATTCTATCATAAACCTAGCTTACATATTTTATTGTGTTGGTCGTTTAAAGTATTACCATAGAATGAATTCTTCATTATTTCGACCTTATCTTGCCATTTTTTAAAAATTTTAAATGCGACTCTGTAACCGGTAATGTCTTCATCATTTCTTGATGTTCCTCCAATTAACTACTTAAATTATTAAATGAAATGTTGTTTACAATTTGGGGGCGCACTCAACCGCCGAACAAAGCCATCATGACCACCAACATATATAACAATTGTGCATGCTGACCAGAGGCGTGATGATAATTTCAGAGCTCAAATGAACTTTATTATATAGTTACTACACCAATATTGCAAGATCTGACAAACACAATAGAAATAAAGAAACTAAAACCTAGTGAAAAATTAAGAAAGAAACTAAGATAATTAGTTTCATTCACAAAAACGGTGAGATATTTAAATAAAAATTCAAGTAACATTCGTATGATAGATCATAATAAATTTATTTCTCTCTTTTCTAACTCCACATGCAAATTTCATGTTTTAAATAAAGACATGTAAAAATTCTCTTGAATTCAAATTTTAACTATGGTGTGCTCAATTGTCTAACTAAAAGAAATCAATAACTTGTAATCATTGAACAACAAAAAGCACTTTAACAATAATCACTTTATCAAGAGTCAATTTTTTTAAAATGTGATTATTTTAATCAATTTCTCTATTTAAGTTAAGGAACCTTCATCTATTTAATATTTGATTAACTTTAGATGCATGCATGGAAACAATCTACGTCACACAAACAACGTGATCCAAAATTTTCTTTTCACAATCTATTTAAGGAACGATTTTGTATGCATAACCAAGGATTTCCTGGTGAATTTATACCGAATTTTAAACTTTTCCAAAAAAAAGCATATGTATCAAACAGTGTAGCGGAATAATTTAGAATTAGTGAATCCGAACCGTTTTTCTAACATTGTACGAATCTCAAAGCCCAAATAATACTATCCTTGCAATAGTCAGACTCTCAAAAATCAAAATGGATGAGAGTAAATCTCAAACTGTAAAGTGAGAGGAATCTTTTACACATATTGGAGAGGGTACTCTTCTGGACATACCAAAGGTTGAGCAATTTAACAAGTAGAGAGAACAATTATGGGCCACTAAATTGGTGTTGGGCTCAATTATGGGCTTAGATTAGTGACATTTGCTGACAGCGCTGTTATCAATGCAAATAAATTCGATCAAGTTGGGATTTGGGAACACTCGGAATGATTTATTTGATTATATTTAAGTTGTTAGCTTGAACAAGTTGATAGCTAGTAGGGTCTCAACCATAATTAATGGAGATACTTGAATTTTTTCAAAGAAAATTAACCAAGAACTAATAATTTTACAAACGAGCTCTAATATTCAGATTTTTTATTTATAGAAATTATTATGAAATAATGTAGGATATTATATAGATTGTATTCATATTTCGATTTCATAGACGGAACCTAATTAAAAAAAAATTTCGTTGTTTTAAAATGAATCGTCCACATTCTTGGCCACACCTAAATTTGTTATTTACTATTTGAGGAGCTCAAATGGGAAAAGGAGAAAGAACCGTCATTTTTTTTCATAACAAAAAAAATAATTAAAATAATATTAATAACCAGACCTCTAAAAAAATTTCATCTATAACCAAACCCCCCCCGGGAGGTAGTTTAGTCCCCAAGCAACCCACCCCCCAGTGGGGCGGTTTACCCCCTGACCAACTTGCCTCCTGGGGGAGCGGTTTACTTTATATATATATATATATATATATATATATATATATATATATATATATATATATATATTTTAATACGATGATGGATTAATTATAATACGATGACCGGATTTGTCGGTGCTGAAAAGTATTTTTCAACATAAGAAAATTCAGTTGAGACACTAAAAATCTTAAACTTAATTTTTGAGGCACTAAACGACGTTTTTTGGCGATTCTGATTTGTCGAAATTGGGGTCATACGCGTCATTCCTACTTTTGTAGCCAAAGTTATGGCTGTTTAAAGTTTTAGAAATTTTTCAAATAATTTTAATGCAATTTTTTTAAGTAATTAATAATATATATTTTTTAAATGATGTTATTAATATTATTAAGCACGATTTTTAGGAAAACCTTTTTAAATGATATTTCTTAAATGATGTTATTAAATCATTTTAAAAAAAATTTGACACTTCTACGAAAGTTTTCTTTTTTCTAATATCACACAATGAAATATTTTAATTTTTCTTACAACCGCAAAAAATCCGATTTGAAAAGTATTGATCCGGATTATTTGTTTCAGTCCTTCTAATAAACTAAATTATATATTTTTCTATCTAATTTCAAAGAAACATATCAAAAATTTCTAAAACTTTAATAAAAAAAAAAATTATAACTTTTTTCAAAAAAAAAAAAAGATTGGAACCGGCGGTATAATAGCCGGTTTGGACATTTTTGATACAATCTGATTTTGGTGGGCAGAGTTGGCGAAATGTTAATGATTTTGGGTATGGATAAAAATGACGGGGCGGGTAGGGTTGGAGTTTGGGGAGGGAGGGTATTTAAAAAAAAAAAACTTAAATAAACCGCCCCTTGGGGGGGCGGGTTGGGGGGGGGGGGGGCGTAAACCGCCCCACTGGGGGGCGGGTTGCTTGGGGACTAAACCCGCCCCCCCGGGGGCAGTTTGGTTTTGGATGAAATTTTTTTGAGGGTCTGGTTATTAATATTATTTTATTTATTTTTTTTGGTTATGAAATAAAAATGATGGGAGAAAGAAGGAGAAGAAAGAGGGCCCACACTTAAAAGTGTTCTAAAGGAACCTAAAACAATTTTTTGATTCTTTAAGAGATAATGTACAATATGAATTTTTTGTGGTGTGGTACTAGGGCTGATTAATTAATGAGCGAGCATGAGCGAGCATGAGCGAGTTGGGGTATGCTCATGCTCACACATTAAGTTAGCGAGTCGTTAATGAGCGAGTTATTAATGAGCGGGTTGTTAATGAGCGAGTTATGAGCAATTCCTGAGCGAGTCACGAATTAAATATTACATAATTTAATAAAAAAATTTCCATAAGTAAATTTAACAAAATAAAAACAATAATAAAAAAAACAAGTATTAAACAGTAGAATTATAAATCACTAAACAAGTCTTTTTAGCGTCAATTATTTAAGGCTGGAGTATAGTAGTGGACTGGATCACTGGGCTTTGGAGCTTCATTTTTTTCAATTTGAATTTCAACTTTAGTCAATTTGGGTTAGTAACGTTAGTTGATTTTTTTATTTACTCAATTTAATTTTAATTTAATAAATTGAGATTAAATGTGGCGGGATTAGATGTGGTAAATTTTTAATGAGCGAGTTATGAGCAAGTTGGAGTATGCTCATGCTCACTCATTAAGTTAGCGAGTTGTTAATGAGCAAGTTATTAACGAGTTATTAGTGAGCGAATTATGAGCGAGTTATGAGCAATATACTCAACCCTATGTCGTACTTATACAACAATCCATAATTTCCTAAAAGTTCTAAATTTTTTTTCGGTTCTTTTTATGGGATCAAAATATGGATAATTTAATTCATCTAACAACCTATATTAATTTAAATTAATTTCTGTAAATAACAAATATGTTTACTATTGGTCTATTGATTTGTTTGAGGAGAAACGAGAGATCGACCTTGATGGCTAGTTTAGTTTGGAGGAAACTAATTTTGGTGTAGTGTAATGAGATTTTTTTTAATAATAGTGAAGAGATCCACCAATTTTTATTAAAGCCGACATACACTGTCTGGAAGTACTTGAAAATGGTACCTATAAACAGAATATTCAGTACATACCAGTTACAGTAGCACCTAAAAACATTCAACAAAGTTGCATCTACCAAACATAGAGCTAGCTAACATCACAAAAGCGTAATAATTAGAAAATTATTTTTATATTTTTTGAAAATTCAAGATAAGTAAATTTTCTTATGGAAAAATAAAGGAGAAAGAATTCATTAACTATAGTTTTTACCTAGTTAATGTCAAATTATTTTGTAGATGAATGTAGGTTTTACTTAATTAATTGTAAATAGGGAAAAATTGTACACCTTAGTTTCATTAACTACTTCTAGAAAAGAGTTATACGAGTTCTACATGGAGAAAAATAGAAAATCAGGAAGTATAAAAAATAAAAAAAATCCAACTATTTCAAAAGTTTGTACTAGTACACTGGAAATTTACCCTAAATACTAAATGTGTTATTTGATGATATTACGAACGTAAATTTCAAGTGGGCCTTGGGTTTCTTTTTGTCCAGAGATAATGGGCCCTTTTGTGGTAGATAGATCATTAATGTATAATTGAGGATAGGATAATAGTTAATAGAACATCACATCCGATGAAATAAATTACTTTGTTGGTCAAAATAGAAATTATACTCTACAAATCTCAAAGCTATCCGTGATTGTAATGGGACGGTTCGAAGACCGTTTGCTGACCAATAAAATTGATAAATTAATTAGTTTAGAAGATCCGAAATCAGGATGATTATATGCAAAATGTGTATTGGAATATATATATATATATATAAGGAGGCAAAAAAATAAAAAAGAGAACGTCAACAGTAACTAACAAAAACTGAAAACCAACATTTTTGAATTTTACTATTTATTAAGTATTTTACAAAACTGCTGTTTTCAGTGATCCAGAATTGCAAAAACAGCAGTTTTAAAATACTAATAAATAGTAAAAATTCCAAAAAACAAAATGGCCCAAGCACATATCAATATGTAGAACACATCTAACGGTTCGGATCGACCATAGATTTTGAAAACACAAATTTTGAGCCGTAAGCCCCTATGCTACGCATAGCATATTAGCAATTTCCTATATATATATATATATATATATATATATATATATATATATATATATATATATATATATATATATATATATATTTTAATTGAGAAAACAAAGAAAATGACCGCAAGAATACAATTAAATTACACCCTATCTTTTTCAAAGAATAAATTAAGTAGTTCTGCAAATACCCAACCTTATGCTGCATTAGCTTCCATCAATATTATGTTCTCCTGGTCACTAGTAAGATATCTGGTCTGGATTGCTCAATCCGCATTGAGATTCGTGCATAATTAAAATGGTAATTAAGTTGTGTATGGATCTAAATTGGACATCCGAATCTCGATGCGGAATTCAATATACATCAGAACCCTTCGCTCCCAATACAGTGTTAGAGAAAAAAGGATAATGACAAATATGGTAAATGAACCTTGTTGTAAATGAAAATATGGGTACCTGCTTGCATTGGAAATAACAGGAACCTGTTATTCCAATTCCATGATCTTGATGTGCACATGAAATTTTTTATTCACATTAAAATTTGCGCATGAAAAACTTTGAACAGTTGGATTCGGAATAACATAATAACAATAGATTTATTTCCGTTTGTATTGGCAACAAGAAACATTTTACCGTACTATTCAAAATACATCCAAAATCAAAAGCAACATCCAAAAAATAAAAAGGGAAAAAAATGTCGTCAAACAACAATTAAGGTGTACCAGCAAACTAAAACACAATCTCAGAAAAAAAAAAAAAACTTCAATTCCAATAAAGATAAACAGGCAACCAAAAAAAATAGCCTGCCACTAATTGCAAACTTTTAGACAAGCCATTATTCGCTTTAATAAATTAAGTTAATTTGATGTAGCAATCTTTCTGGATACTGGTTTAATTGCGTATCATAAATAATTGATATATACACAACTTTTGCAGAATTTGTGAGGAGGTATGTTAGCAGGTACTATCATACAAACTCTTATTCTCATTTGGATCACTCTCCATACTGATTGGAATAAAGAGGTAGCTGATTATATATCTCAAGCCTTTATTTTCTATAGAACTTAATCTGATCAATTTGATTTAACAAAATAGATTCATATTCTTTTGGCATCCTAATGCAAAGATTCTTTATGAACCTTTAATTGAAAAAAAGTGGTTGAAGAGGCGAGAAAAAGATAGGAAAAATGGGACAACATGAAACAACCTCTCCTGACCGATGTCCGAAACATAAAAAAAGAGTATACATGCATACTACAGAGCCTTCACTAGAGTTACTTTTGTAAGATTTTCTTGAATTGAACTTTGTAATATGCTTGTTAGAACATATATAAATTCTAGAGGATTATCAAGTTAAACAAGACTGATAAATCTCTGTACTATACAAGCGATTCTAAAGCTCATATATGATTAAAACAAGTTAGAAAAAAAATTAAAATTTAACTAGAGGATTTCTCTCAGCTTTCCCGCTTCAATTCAAGAGAGAACAGTGTCTTCTCCGGCTCCTAATTAAGATGGGGAATTAAATGTGTTGTTTGTAGCTATTGTAAAATATCAAGGAGTTTGAAAGGTAGAATCAATCGTGGCTGATAATTTAAGAGAAATTGAATCCAAATTATAGCATTTTTATCGTTGGAATAACTAGAAATGATACAAGCTAGTGATAGGAATAACATCATTAATTATGCATTCTCATGTATAAAGATTGAAAACTACTTCACCGCTTCATGTATTATTGAATTTAAAAGGTAATTAAAATAGTACTATTTAGGTTAGTGTGATGAGAATAGTACACAAAAAGTGATAATTTATAATAATATATATGAGAAAAATGTTAATTTTATATCAAAGACAAAGCTGAGAAAATGAATGGGGTAAATTTACTCTCAAATTTTTTTAGTTTTTTTGTATTTATATATAATTTTCTATATAATTTAGAGTAAAATGTCATGTACCGTAAAATGGACTATTATTCTCCACAAAAAAAATTGTATATAATTTATCCCATATGTGTTTGATTTACATAGTTTAAAAGTTTGGCTTCGACATTGTATTATACTATTTGAAATTGTATAAATGTTATTTTAGTTATATGATTCGGAAAATTAGTGTAATATATAACACTAATTTTATACCATTTCAAAAAGAAAAAAAAAGTGTTTGAATTACATATAAATAATAATAGATCGTTGTTATTATTGAGTTACTGCTATTTTCATACATCTAAACATGTCCTTATCAGTGTTTTGTAATTTAAAATATTGTAAAATGTCACAGTTAGTTAAACAAATGACGTCTATGACTATAAATTAGATTCCAAAATTACATATACTATAAATTAATTAAATAATCTAAATAAAAGTTAAAGTCATGAAAATTTACTTTCAGTAAAATTAATTCCAGCACTAACTTTTAATATAGTGCTCCGAAAAATACAACTAATAATATAGATATTAATTATACAAATAAAATAGATTTTTTTGAATGAAGATTGAGAACGAGTGAATAATATAATATAGTTTAAAATTCTCAAAATCAGGTGGAATAATGGAAGGTAGGATGCCCAGAAGACTTGTCAAACACAGTGAATGGATGTGAGTGAATAGGACTTAATTGAGATGTACAATTAATGTACAAAATCGATTCCTATGAAAATTCTAATTCATACTTAGTAGTTTCAACCAGGCATTTAAAAAAAAATTATAATTAATACTTTTCATTTGCATGTGAATCGAGTCATCCTTCAAACGAATTACTAAACAACAACTGTCTAGTCTTATCCAAATTAAAACGCTTCCAACTTCCAAGTGGAAATTAGGTCTATATTTGGCAATTGATATGCATGTCTGCGCTCTGGAGAGAACTTCTGCCCCCAGGAGAAAAAGGCTCTCTGGCTTGACAAGTGAAATGATAAAAATATATAAAAAAAAATCATCAACTTTTCCCTATGATCCAAATTTTATTTATTTTGTATTATTATTAAAGTATGAATTATATATAATTTATTAATTAATGTGAATAATATACGGTTCAAACTTTAATTTATTGGGTAATAATACATGGTTTGCACTTTATACAAACTTAATCTCTTTAAACATTACATTAATTGTCACAAATCCACAATTTAGAAGACATTTATAATACTTTATTTAAAAAAACATAAAAAATAGTACAAGGCAGCACAGCGCGGCATTTAATAAAGTGTTTATTTTTATATTTGAAACAATAAATTTATACACCATTTGAAATGTAACAATTGATACATAGTTGTTACTTATAATTCATACTAATTAATATGATTTGGCATACTAATGCAAAGATTCTCTATGAACACCCTTAATTGAAAAAAAAAAGTTGAAGAGGCGAGGAAAAAGGTAGGAAAAATGGGACGACTTGAAACGTCACCTGGCTGATGCCGAAACATAAAAAAAGAGTATACATATAGACTACAGAGCCTTGACTAGAGTTACTTTTGTAAATTCTAGAGGATTATCAAGTTGAGCAATACTGATAAATCTATGTATTATACAAGGAATTCTAATGCTCATATACGATTAAAACAAGTCGAAAAATAATTAAAATTTAACCAGAGGATTTCCGTCAACTTGCTTGCTTCAATTCAAGAGAGAGTAGTGTCTCCCCAGCTCCTAAGATGGGACATTAAATGTACTGTTTGTAGCTATTGTAAAATATCAAGGAGTTTGAAAGGTAGATGTACGTACCTTTCGTGTGACAATCAATCGTGAGAGAACAGTGTCTCCCTAGCCCCTAAGATGGGGCATTAAATATACTACTGTTTGTAGTTATTGTAAAATATCAAGGAGTTTGAAAGGTAGATGTACATATATACCTTTCGTGTGACAATCAATCGTGGCTGATAATTTAAGATAAATTGATTCCAAATTATAGCATTTTTATCGTTGGAACAACTAGAAATGATACAAGCTAGTGATAGGAATAATATCATTAATTATGCATTCTCATGTATAAAGACTGGAAATTTTACCGCTTTGTGTAGTCTTATCCAAATTATACAAGCTAGTGATAGGAATAATACTTTTCATTTGCGTATCAATCGAGTCATCCTTCAAATGAATTACTAAACTACAACTGTCTAGTCTTATCCAAATTAAGACGTTTCCAACTTCCAAGTGGAAATTAGGTCTATATATATTTTGGCAATTGATATGCATGTTCGCGCTCTAGAGAAAACTTCTGGCCCCAGGAGAAAAAGGCTCTCTGGCTTGTCAAGTGAAACAATAAAAATATATTAAAAAAATCATCAACTTTTCACTATGATCCAAATTTTATTTATTTTGTATTATTATTAAAGTACGAATTATATATAATTTATTAATTAATGTGAATAATATACGGTTCAAACTTTAATTTATTGGGTAATAATACATGGTTTGCACTTTATACAAACTTAATCTCTTCAAACGTTACATTAATTGTCACAAATCCACAATTTAGAAGACATTTATAATACTTTTTTAAAAAACATAAAAAATAGTATAGGGCAGCGCAGCGTGGCATTTAATAAATTTAAGAAAGTGTTTATTTTTATTTTTGAAACAACAAATTTATACACCATTTGAACTGTAATAATTGATACATAGTTGATACTTATAATACATACTAATTGATATGATTTGACATACTAATGCAAAGATTCTCTATGAACCCTTAATTGAAAAAAAAAGTTGAAGAGACAAGGAAAATGTAGGAAAAATGGGACGACATGAAACCTCACCTGGGTGACACCAAAACATGAAAAAAGAGTATACATACAGACTACAGAGCCTCCACTAGAGTTACTTTTGTAAATTCTAGAGGATTTTCAAGTTGAGCAATTAATACTGATAAATCTCTGTCCTATACAAGGAATTCTAATGCTCATATTTAGGGCTGATTAATGAGCGAGTTGGGATATGCTCATGCTCGCTCATTAATTTAGCGAGTCGTTAATGAGCGAGTTGTTAATGAGCGGACTGTTAATGAGCGAGTTATGAGCAACTGAGCGGGTCACAAATTAAATATTACATAATTTAATAAAAAATTGTCCATAAGCAAATTTAACAAAATCAAAACAATAATAAAAAAAAAACAAGTATTAAACAACAGAATTATACATCACTAAACAAGTCTTTTTTAGCGTCAATTATTTAAGGCTGTAGTATAGTAGTGGACTGGATCACTGGACTTTGGAGCTTCATTTTTTTTCAATTTTAATTTCAACTTTAGTCAATTTGAGTTAGTAACGTTAGTTGATTTTTTTTATTTATTCAATTTAATTTTAATTTAATAAATTGGGACTAAATGTGGCGGGATTAGATGTGGCAAATTCTTAATGAGCGAGTTATGAGCGAGTTGGGTATGCTCATGCTCGCTCATTAAGTTAGCGAGTTGTTAATGAGCGAGTCGTTAATGAGCAAGTTATTAACGAATTGTTAGTGAGCGAGTTATGAGCGAGTCACGAGTTATGAGCGATTTACTCACCCCTACTCATATATGATTAAAACAAGTCGGGAAAAATAATTAAAATTTAACTAGAGGATTTCCTATAATTATTATTTCATGATAAATGAAATGAGCTTTTGCCTTTAAAAAAAAAAAAACCCAGAGGATTCCCCTCAGCTTGCCCGCTTCAATTCGAGAGAGAACAGTGTCTCCCCAGCCCCTAAGATGGGGACATTAAATGTACTATTTGTAGCTATTGTAAAATATCAGGGAGTTTGAAAGGTAGATGTACATACCTTTCGTGTGAGAATCAATACGTGGCTGATAATTTAAGAGAAATTGATTCCAAATTATAGCATTTTTATCATTGGAATAACTAGAAATGAGTACAAGTGATAGGAATAATATCATTAATGATACATACTCATGTATAAAGATTGAAAACTTCACCACTTCATGTATTATTGAATTTAAAAAGTAATTAAAATAGTACTATTTGGGTTAATTAGTGCGTAAGAACAGTACACAAAAGTGATAATTTTGCAATAATGTATATATGAGAAAAATGTTAATTTTATACCAAAGGTAAAGCTAAGAAGAATGTCAATTTACTCTCAATTTTTAATTGTTTTTTTGGTATTTATATATAATTTAGTCATGCATGGTACTGTAAAATGGACTATTATTCTCTGTAGAAAAATTGTATATGATTTATCCCATATGTGTTTGATGTACATAGTTCGAAGATTTGACTCCACCATTGTATTTTACTATTTGAAATTGTATAAATGTTATTTTAGTTATATGATTCGGAATTTTAGTGTAATAACCCTAATTTTATTCCATTTCAAAATGAAAAAAGTGTTTGAATTAATCTAAACAATAATACATCATTGTAATTCTTGAGTTACTGCTATTTTCATACATCTAAACATAGCCTTTTTTGTGTTTTATAAGTTAAAATATGGTAAAATGTCACGGATAGTTAAACAAATGACGTTTAGCACTATAAATTATTTACTAAAATTACATATATACTATAAATTAAGTAGTCTAAATAAATAAAGGTTTAAGTCATAAAATTTACTTTTAGTAAAATTAATTACAGCACTCACTTTTAATATAGCGCTCCGATACATTAATTGTCACAAATCCACAATTTAGAAGACATTTATAATACTTTTTTTTAAAATAAAAAATATAGGACAGTCATTTAATAAAGTGTTTCTTTTTGTTTTTGAAACAGCAAATTTATACACCATTTGAAATGTAATAATTAATACATAGTTTTTACTTATAATTCGTACTAATTAATATGATTTGGACTAATTTATAGTACAAATAATTAATTTGTGTAGGATTTATGCTAATTAAGGATGAGCCTTGTATAAATATATACATATATATTGAATTCCAAAAAAATTATTATTTTTTATTTTATTTTTTAATATTATCTCACATGAAGACCTTTCAAATTTCAAGGTGCTCGTCAACTGTGACAGGTCCGTTACCCAATTGCATGCTGGTCAGTTTATTTATTTCTAACAAATTAAGATCATCCTCATCCTCCTATAAATCAGGCCACATATGTAGCTTGTTCAAGCCATCAATCACACAACATAGAAGCAATGAAGTTATTATTGACAGTAGCGTTTCTGGTTCTAGTACAGTGGGAGAATGTATGTGTGAGCGGGTCAGACTCAGTACAGTGCAGGGAAGAGGAGAGGTTGGCTCTTCTACACATCAAAGCTTCAATATCCTTTCCTATTCACTCTTTAGAAGGCAAGTGGGAAGGCAAGGAGTGCTGCCGATGGGAAAGAGTCACCTGCGATCTGATCACTGGCCACGTAACTCAACTGGACCTCGGTATATCCTATCATGATGATGATTGGGGCGATTATTATTATCATGAGGGTATTTCACTAAATGCCACTTTGTTCTTGCCTCTCCGTCAACTAAGATCTCTATCATTATCTACACATGGCATATACAATTGTACGGATGGTGCTGGTATGTATCTTCACATTTCTTTCTTGTTTGAGAATTATATACGTATACCCCGCCTGACTGTATGTATGACTGGTGCTGATTAACAATGACATTACAAGTACTAACGTATTTCTCATTTTGTTTTAGCATTTGTGGTGGGTATGGACACACACACACACACACACACGAGTAGAACTAGGGTGCTCCTAAGTTAACCAAACCTCTTATGAACTTGACTCTAAAATATATCGAATTGACTTTAAACGATGAGTCTAAACGTTGAAACCCTTCTACGTAATGAGTGATGCATCTACATGTGAAATTTTAAAGTTTCGAATTAATTTAATATAGAATCAAGTGGTCAAAAGTTTAAGGTTTATAAATTAATTTTAATGCATTTATTTTTTGGACTCCTTTGACCACTTGACTCTATATTAAATTAATTCGAAACTTTAAAATTTTCACATGTAGATGCATAAATCATTATGTAGAAGGATTTCATAGTTCGAAGATTTGACTCATCGTTTTAAAACTCGATTTGATATATTTTAAAAATCAAGTTCATTAGAGTAATGGGTGGAACTTAGGAAGCACCCTAGTTCTACTATATATATATATATATATATATAGCTACGGTGCTACGCTGTAACTTGAGCCCCTGCTTTCATACGGCTAAAAATGCCTTTGTGTTTTAAAGTTTTCAAATATGGTAAAATGGTCAATGGTTAAACGAAATGCGTTAGATATAAATGTTCTACATATTGAAATGTGCTTGGAACAATTTAGTTAAATAATTTTAAGTTTTTTACTTTTATAATTTATTAAGCCACTTTGAAAATCGCTGATCCAACGGTTTCACTTTATTGTTAAAGCCACCGTTGGATCAAGCCATTTTCAAAGTGGCTTAAAAAAATAAAAAAAATCACAAAAATATAAAATTTTCTTTCCAAGTATATATTTGAATACAGCATATTTATACACGGTTTGGATCATTGAACAGTATAGGTTTTAAAAATTCAAAATTAATGATGGACGAATTTATAGTGCAATAACTACGCGTAGCATTTACAATTAACAATTTCCTTATATATATATAGGAAACCACTTTGAAATTAGGTCATATATTTTTTTTATTCCTTTCCACTCTCCATATGGCGCGGTTTGAATCTTAACTGATTGTCCTATATATATAGGAAATTGCTAATATGCTACGCGTAGCTAAGAGTTCATTGCTATGTCTAACAAATTAAGATCAAAAATCTCCTAAAATCAATTTAGCTTGTTCAACATCAAAACCGTTAAGAATATGTTCTACATTATTGAAATATACTTGGGGACCAAATTTTATGTTTTTGGATTTTTTTACTTATTTATTAAGCCACTTTGAAAATCGCTGATCCAACGGTGGCTTAACCAAACAGTGAAACCGTTGGATCAGCGATTTTCAAAGTGGCTTAATAAATAGTAAAAAAATTCCAAAAAATGTAAAATTTGGTCTCCAAGCACATTTCAATATGATAGAACATCCTAACGGTATTCTGATCGACCACTTAGAATTACAGGATTTTGAAAACACAAATTCTTGAGCCGTAGCATGGAGGAGCTCTTAGCTATGTGTAGCACCGTAGCCCGGTCCTATATATATATATATATATATATCTGCTTAATTTTTGAAGACTAAATAAAACTACTGAACTGTAATTGCTCCAATTTAAGGACAACTTTCTTATTGTTGATATCTAACGTGACTGCTTTAATTTAGGACAACTTACACTTTCCAATTGTATTCATAGATGCGAATTTTCTAGAGAACAAGTGCACTACCAAATTTTTTTTAATAAAAATAAAACAACCTCCAAAATGTATATTTACCTTAGTTTATTAGAATTACCACTGGTCAATTTCAGGTTTATTCGTGTTAAGAAAAGAAGAAAAAAGTTATCAATATATAAATAGGGACATGCATGTCCCTATTTTTTATCAAAAGAAAAGAAGAAAGAAATAAACAAATCCTAATGCAATTTTTCGTTTGTTCTTTTTCAGGACTTGAAACATGGTCCAATTTAACAAAGTTGGAGATTTTAGACCTTTCTTATAACTTCCTGGACGGAAGCATCATATATAATTTGGCGAGTGTTCCATCACTTCGTAAACTCGACCTGAGTGGTAATTATATAAACATCAGTGGTCTGCTGCCCAATATTAAAGGTAACAAAATCCAATTAATTAATGACTTATTTAATGTGCTTTGTATATATTGATCAAGAAAGGGTCGTCCAAATTCTAATACAATATATTTTTCGTTTGTTCTTTTTCAGGATTTCAAACATGGTCCAATTTGACGAAGTTGGAGATTTTAGACCTTTCTTATAACTTCCTGGACGGAAGCATCATATATGATTTAGCGAGTGTTCCATCACTTCGTAAACTCGACCTGAGTGGGAATATTATAAACACCAATCTGCCCAATATCAACGGTAACAAAATTCAACTAATTAATGTTGTATTTAATTTGCTTCCTTCTTTAATTGACTAAATAAAACTACTGCCCATATATGATATATTGCTCCAATATTAAGGACAACTTTCGTATTGTATGATACTAACGTGCCCAAATAGTTTAATGAAGAAACTTTTTACCATGACATTTTCATAATTGATATTAATAGATGGCCAATTTTCTAGAGAGATGTCATCACAAAATGCAATAGCCAGATTTTTTATTAGATCTAAAAATAAAACTACCTCCATTAAAAGTATATTATATCCTTTGTTTATTAGAATTACCACAGGTCAATTTCCAGGTTTATTCGTGTTACAGAAACAGAAGAAAGAAGTTATCAATATATAAATAGGGACATGATGGAATTTTTTATCAAAAGAAAATAAGAAAGATATAAATTCAAGATCGTATGCTGATGCAAAGAGTTTTTCTGGTTTGTTGCGAGAACCTTTTATTAGGACTTGAAACATGGTCCAATTTAACAAAGTTGGAGATTTTAGACCTTTCGGACAACTACCTGGACGGAAGCATCATTTATAATTTGGCGAGTGTTCCATCACTTCGTAAACAACCTTAGTGGAAATTATATAAACAACAGTCTGCCCAATATCAACGGTAACAAAATTCAATTAATTAATTAATTAATTTTTTTTAATGTGCTTCCTTCTTTAATTGATCAAGAAAGGTTCGTCCACGCATATATAAATATTCATGATCTTTTGTATTAAATGATAAACTTTCCCAAATAATAATGAAGAAATTTTTACCAAGACTTTCCATAATTAATAAAAAAAACATGTGGAAATTGACAAATCCTAATGCAATATTTCGTTTGTTCTTTTACAGGACTTGAAACATGGTCCAATTTAACAAAGTTGGAGATTTTAGACCTTTCTTATAACTCCCTGGACGGAAGCATCATATATAATTTGGCGAGTGTTCCATCACTTCGTCAACTCGACCTGAGTGGTAATGCATATAAACACCAGTGGTCTGCTGCCCAATATTAAAGGTAACAAAATCCAATTAATCAATGATTGATTTAATGTGCTTCCCTCTTTAATTGATCAAGAAAGGTTCGTCCACAATTCACATATATATATATATTTTAAATAGTTAGTGTTCTTTATTCAGCGATTTCAAACTTGGCTCCAAAATTTGAACGACTTTGAACGATGAATTGAAACGTTGAGACCTTTTACTTAATAAGTGATCCTGTCTATATGTAAAATTTTAAAGTTTCGAATTAATTTAATATAGAACAAGTGGTCAAAGGATCCAAAAATAAATGCATTAAAATTAATTTATAAACCTTAAACTTTTGACTACTTGACTCTATATTAAATTAATTATAAACTTTAAAATTTTGCCCATTAGATTATCAACGGTAACAAGGAGAGGGATTTTAACGGTATGGATTAATGTTAAAGTCGATTTATATTTTAGAGTCAACTTTGTGAACTTCTTTAATTGATCAATGAAAGTTTCGTGTGTATATGTATATATATATTCATGATCTTTTGTATTGAATGATAAACTTTCCCAAATACTAATGAAGAAACTTTTTACCAGTACTTTTTCATAATTAATAAAAATACACGGCCAATTGTGGAGCCATGCATTCCATAACAAAATTGAAGTTGTCAGCTTTGTTAAAAGTATATAATACCACTTTGTTTTTATATACCACATCTTTCCATGATATTTGATACACAATCAGTTAAGATTCAAACCGCACCATATGGAGAGTGGAAATTAAGGAATAAAAAAAATATATATGACCTAATTTCAAAGTGGTTTGCTGATTTAAAAGAGCTGTTTCTGGTTTACTGATCCGAGAATCCTTTTGTTAGGGTTTGAATATTGGTCCAATTTGACTAAGCTAGAGATGCTAGACCTTTCATACAACCAACTGGATAGAGGCATGATTTCCTCCCTGGCCAAAGTATCATCACTTCGAGCACTTTATCTGGATTATAGTTATTATAATTATATGATGGGAGGAAATTTCCCAGTCAAAGGTAACCTTTTATAAATGGACCATTTTATATTTATGACAAAAGTAACGTTTCTTTAATTTTTCTTCAATTTGATCGATATTTCCATGGAAAAATCTGACAGAGCTTAGTGCACTAAATTTGGAGGTGGTTAGTCTAACCGGATGTCTATATCTATATTCTGGGAGTTCTCTTGATTTGGGACATTGGTCTTCTCTTAAAGCCCTTTCGTTGGCGCACAATGGTCTAAATGACACTTTTAAATTAGAAGGTAATTTACAATTAATTACCAAATTAAACTAATTCTTATTAATGCAAAAAAACAAATTAAGTTATATTTTCTGCAGTCTCTCTACACCGGTAGATCACAGATGTTTGACATCATATAATTAATTTGTTAAATTTGGTATAATTCTGAACATTAATATAATAAGAGTATTAATTCTTGTTGTCAGGTGTCAGGTGGTATTAGATTTTAATCATTTACTCATGCAGCTCTGCAAGAATATATAGTGAAATTAGCGTCCGGTAAAATATATTTTTGTGCTAATGAATATCTGAAGGAAACCTTGCATGAGCATTTTAAAATAATTTAAAAAAGACTTCCCGATTAATTATCTTCTTGATATCTAAGCAATCAGTATATATATTTTTATTTCACATTCACCCCATAACGTACGACTAATGTACATTCATGAGTTTCCACTTTTTCAACAAGATTTTCTGTCTCTTTTAGCTAGTTTTTAAACAAAATATAAAGAAAAAAATGAAAACAAAATAAAATAAAGAAATGCTAGCTACCTCGTAATTGACCTTAGGAATTTCAGATTTGTAAATCTTATTTGACAACATTTCTTGTTAATTTTATAGGGCTATGCCGATTGAAGAATATCGAGGAGTTAGATCTTTCAAGTAACAGTTTTAGTGGAAATCTTCCTTCTTGTTTGGGAAACCTTTCTTCTCTTGAGTTAGTTGACTTGTCAAACAATGATCTTGAAATTAATTTTCCCTCCTTCATTTTTGAAAGACTCACGTCCCTAAGGTACCTTTTCCTATCAAATAACAAGATTGAAGGGAATCTATCCATAAGGTCATTTTTTAACCATTCTAATTTGGAAGCTCTGGGACTCTCAACAAGGGCATCATCACACTTTCAAGTCGAAGTTGTGAATTTGCCTTTTCAGCTTGAAGTTCTTGAACTAGCTAATTGCATTCTTGATGTTGAGCTAACTTTCTTGTATTCTCAGCATAAATTACAAGTATTGGACCTCTCTAATACTCACTCCAAGGGTCCTCTTTCAGCTGTGTGGTTTTTGTTAGAAAACAATATGAACTTGACCCAATTAGATTTGCACAAAAATTTCTTCACAGGGCCCTCTTCAACTTCCGTTTTTAATTCATAAAAAACTCTTTAAATTGGATGTATCTGACAACTATCTTGGCGGGGCATTACCGGCTAACATTACAATTAAGCTTCCAAATTTATGGTCCCTTAACTTATCAAAAAACTATTTTCGTGGTCCTCTTCCGCTCATATCAGAAAGCAATCTCAACTTCTAGATTTATCTAGTAACAATCTCACTGATGATATACATAATAGTTTTTCGAGAATGCACCTTTCAAACGTCTATTTTATGGATCTATCAAATAATAAGTTTTATGGATCCTTTAGTTACAACATGAACTTTACTCCATATTTAAATTTAATGTTAAATGATAATAATATAAGTGGAGAGATTCCTTTCAGCATTTGCAATACCAGTTTTCAAGTGCTGGACATCAGTAACAATGAACTAAATGGTATTTTACCTGACTGCATTGCAATTGGAAAAGATAATCTTTGGGCGTTGAAGTTAAGTAGAAATCATTTAGAGGGATCCTTACCATTGGATATGTGTGTTGGGCAAGACCGTTGGTTGCTTGACCTTTCAGATAACAAGCTTTCTGGATCAATTCCTCCTTGCTCTAATCAGTCGGACTTACAAATTGTAGATCTGAGCCAAAACAATCTAATCGGAAACTTCCCAATAACATGGCTGAATATTTCTTATATAAGAGCCATTTACATTGGAGAAAACTATTTATCTGGAGAGCTTCCAATTTGGATTGGTAAGGGGTCCTATCTCAGAATGCTCCAAGCAAGACAAAACTTGTTTCGAGGACCTATATCAAAACAAATATGTCAATTAAGATATTTACGCATACTAGATCTGTCCCACAACAATCTTTCTGGAGAAATACCATCATGCATTATAGATATGGGATCAACAACCGATAATTCCACTTCCTGGGATGATCCAAGACCATGGTTTGATACCCGATCAACCTCATTGATGCCAATTTTCTCTTACACTTTCAATATAATGTTGAAATGTATGAAGAAGGACCGAATTTTGAATTGGAGCTTATGTCAAAAGGAAGGTTAGATATCTATTTGGAAGAAATTTTACTAATCCAGAGTATAATAGATCTATCTTCCAACAAACTAGTAGGCAATATTCCCCAAGATATTGGTAAAATGAATTGGTTGATAACACTGAATTTGTCGAACAACCATTTAAGCGGTGCAATACCGAATTCCATGTCAAATTTGCACCAATTAGAAAGTTTGGACCTCTCTCACAACTCTTTGACAGGGGAAATACCGAGAGAACTAACTAAACTAACCTCACTAGAATCCTTCTCTGTGGCATATAACGACTTATCCGGTCCTACATTAGGTGTAGAAGCACAGTTTATTTCATTTGATAAGAGCAGCTATGAAGGCAACCCGAATCTATGTGGGCCTCCCTTGCCAAAAAGTTGTGTCCCTACTGGCACAACACAACCTTCCCCGAATAAAATGAGTGACGACCGAATGTATGAAGGCACCGATTTTCTCATATTGTTTGGTTCTTTCTCTCTCTTCTTTGTGGTCAGTTTTTGGGGCTTCATAGCCGTTCTTTATTACAAGAGAAATTGGCGTTTTGTATTGTTTAATATGGTGGACTGGTATGGTGATATGATATATGTGAAGGTTGTCCTTTGGGCGAGAAAGATTAGAACTGCTTGAACTCGAAGTGTTAGTTGTTAGTCTTAGTTTGGAAGGATAAATTTTAGTATATATATACTGATACTCTCTGTGTAAAATGCATTATAAATCTCAGTGAACTTTTGGCTTAAAATAATATCTTCGACAACTTTCATATATGTATTTTGTGCCTATGCATTTTTTTTACGAACTTCTCAAGCGTTGGTAAACTTGGGACCATTATGTGATTATGTAAACTTAGAAATATTATATGATTTTATAAACAATCGTCAGTTGGACGGTTTCAGAATAATTCCAACTAAGGCCCAAACTAAAAACAAAGGAAATAAAACCTGATATGAACTGGAGTTCCAATGGACCGTCCAGATAAGGCCCAAAATTAGAAAGGAGGAAATCAAATGAGAAGCTGAATTGATTGTGAAACATGTTACGCACGATACTTGAAAGATCCTTTTACTAGTTAGAATGAAGATATGTTACAAGATACTTTGACTAGTTGAAGTATTCGAAATACTTTGACTTTAATTACTTGAATAAAAGATAATTTAATTAATTCGTTAATTTGTTACAAATTTCAAAACTGCTTTTCAGGGAATTTTATAAACTTTCATACTTTTATATTCAATTCTTATAGTATTTATTAGTTTATATATTCTTGATGTAGCTAAGATTATTTAGTCTGGATGTAGATTATTATTTTACAAACTCTCCCACTTAATATGAGCACAGGATAATTTAGGGAGTGTTTGCATCAGTACTCGAATTTGTTCAGTAAATTTGTTCAAGAAGAAGAAGAAGAATAATAATAATAATAATAATGATGATGATGATAATAATAATGATAATAATGATGATAATAATGATAATAATGATGATAATGATGATGATGATGATGATGATGATGATGATGATGATAATAATAATAATAATGAGTTGGGCTATTATGCATTGCAATGTATAGGCCTTCTTGTACATTGCAACATAAATCGTGGTATTCAAAGGCCAAATAGCCCAAATCCAGCAATTATCCAATAACAGGTTTTTTGGCCAAATATTTTCAATAAATCTAAAAAAATAGTAAACAATTTCTAAAAAATGTAAAATTTGGTCTCCAAACACATATTAATATGGAGAACAAGTTGAAGGGTTTGGATTGGCTATTTGGATTTTGAATCCGACGATTTATAGTCCGATGTACAAAAGGGGCTTATACATTGCAATGTACCGTAGCCCATTTCTAATAATAATAATAATAATAATAATAATAATAATAATAATAATAATAATAATAATAATAATAATAATCATAATCATAATCATAATCATAATCATAATCATAATCATAATCATAATCATAATCATAATCATAATCATAATCATAATCATAATCATAATCATAATCATAATCATAATCATAATAATAATAATAATAATAATAATAATAATAATAATAATAATAATCATAATCATAATAATAATAATAATCATAATCATAATCATAATCATAATCATAATCATAATCATAATAATCATAATAATTAATCATAATAATAATCATAATAATAATCATCATAATCATCATCATAATTATTGTAACACCCGGTAATTTTTATAATCTTTTTAGATTATTTGGACTAATGTACAATATTAGAAATATGGAAGGTTTAAATTGTAAAATAGATAATAAAAAAAAAAAACATTGATGAAAAACAACGTGGCTGACTTGCCACGTGGTCACCATGCACTGATCACCTTGATGCCTTTTTATTTCTCTCACCTTCTTACCGACTCGGATAGAATAAAAATGAAACAAAACAACAAGTGAAGAAGGAAAACCGAGAAAGTCGAAAAGAAAGAAAGAGAGAGATATTTAAAGTATTATGATATTGATAATCTGTTCGATTGGAATTCTGACTACGTTGTGC